>CM065054.1:62072600-62672600 GCA_032883995.1 Coronaproctus castanopsis
TAAAGTTAACAATTGAAAATCGGTGCACATGAACTTCACTTTTTGCCGAAAACGTAAAATATTGAAATGACGCCGAATCAGCGGATAACTTCACAAAAAGAGTCAGTCAAGCACATGGGGATGCGCATCGATTCTCGTCTAAAATGTTAGCGTCACGTCCGACTGAAATGTTTGATAATAAAAGCACAAATGAGAAGTATTTATCGACTAACAGGAACGAACTGAATGCTGTCTATTATAAATTAACGTCATTTCTATATGGCCAGCATGTTGTATTTCCAATATAGGTGTCACACAAAGACGTTAAAACGTTACACTTCATATACGCGCATATCGATTTGAACGCCATACTTGCATACATCGAAACTTACAAATTTCAACGGTCAACGACGAAATTACCTGGTTTGCTTGCAAGAAACCTAGTCAACCGTTTTAGTTTTACTATAACGTAGTACTAACGAGTTATATTTCGTGTTTCAGTCCAATCGCTAGATGGCCAACCGGCCAGTTGTAATTTTGATATGTAATATATGTGTATAAAAGAATATCGTTCTTACAATTCGATCATGCTAGCGTATTGTGCGACTGAAAAATTTGGTAGCACGCGTCAGAAGCTCCTCCGTTGATAATCTTTCTTGTAAAATAGTCGCATCTTCCATCCACGAAATTCTATTGAAATTATTTTTGGAACTTTTTTTTATAATAATCTAAGCGCGCGCGAGTTGAACTTTGTCATTTTCTGAGACTGACCGTGCCGGCTGAATTGGTTTCTTGATTTTGGCATCGGATCTTCTTTTATTTAACATTGAGGATCTCAACTAAACGAGTCATTTATTAACCTGGAATAATTTTAATACAATGAATATTTTCGATTTAATTAGTATAATATATATATATATATATTATTAATCGTTTTATTATTTCGCAGAAATTTGCGACTTCGGAGTGGAACCGAGTTTGGTAACGTGCGATTGGTCGAATCGTAACGGTTCTATATTAAGATGGGAACTGGGAGCCGGAACTTTATCGAATTGGCTAGGAGGTCCTACTAAAGACGCTAGCAGCGGCGACGACGCGGAACGAGATATGTAACAATTATATCTTTATAACGGTTATCGAAAATCGTTTTTACACACTAGTCACACGATCGGGAAAAAGTGCATAGAGCACATCATTTTTATTGTTAAAATTTATAAGATTCAAAAGAAATGCAAATACAACATAAAATCACTAAAACTGTATATAGTAAAATTTTCCACAATTACTTCATTATCAACTATAAAACTAATCACACAAGAGTTCAAGTATTACGCAGATGCTAAATCTATACACTTTGCCAGTAGATTTCGATTTTCGCGTTGTATTTTCTGGACCTAGAGAGATGCGACAATTTGAGTATTGACTTTTAATAACAGATGAAGATCTGAAGATCGTAAATTAATATTTATAGAGCTAATATCCCTGTCACTTTATATATATATATATATAAAATATGCAATGTATCTGGATGTTCATTCAATCTGGTAAATTCAACTAAGGACAAGAATCGTCTCTGTCTAGACGAGACGATGAATACTAATCGTACATGCGTATATGCGTGTATATATATATTTACATAATTTTTTCCATTTAATTTATACACGAAAAACAAAAATGTATGGGTTTTTGCGTGGCAAGCTGCCATTCGTGGAGAATTCGCATCTGATCCAGATGTAATACTGTTATTATATATTTTTTTTAAAAAGAAAATCTTGCTTTAAACTGGTTCTGAAAGAAGAAAAAGATGGCTGTTGGGCCGAGAAAAAACATTGCGGAAGGACGATTTGCTATGACGGATTAGGAATAAAGGGTTTAATAATGATTAACTAGGTGTGTTGATCTCTAACCTTCGTTCAGAGCTGGTGTAGCTTAGGAGAACATGGCGTTATATATACATATTTACATAAATATATTTACATATATATATATATATATGTGCGTGTGTGTATATGTATGTTTTTTTTTTATTAACTACAGGCGGTTACATATTTTTCGAGACATCTTTATTAGCGGCCCCGGTTCTTCGAGTAGACGACATATTACGCGAAGGACAGAACGCTTATATCGAAAGCCCAATTTCAAAAACGACGGGAGCCGAAGGCAGATGCATATCATTTAGGTAACAAATTATTGTATATATATGTATATGCTATATGCAGACATACTGTATGCAAAATTTGATCCACAGCAAATTAACTGAATAATATGTTAATATTCTTTGCATTTATTAAAAAAAACTAGTGTCAATGAACATAGGTACACGGATGCGTTAAAACATGTAACGGGTAACTAAGGACCTAACCCGTTAAATTTGTGGGTGACATACAAAATTTGTATTTTTAATATTCTTTATCTATAGTCTGATCCATTTACTATAAATCCATTCAACCCGACATTTGTTTTAAAATCTGTGGTTCTACAATATTAAAGTTGAAATGATCAAAAATTATGCGAGGTTTTATTGCTGTCATTTGTCGACTGAAACTCGACAGTAATCGTCTTCCTACTTCGCTACATAAGTTGAAACTTGTTAATTCTCCTAATTGCCCACATCCTACGGATACCCATTTAGTGGCCGAAGCGGACCGTGTTATCTTCAAATGTTCCTATTATAGTAATTTTCGTGTTGCATTTTATCGAGCACTTCATAGTTTTAAAGTTCCGTTTTCTATAAATATTGCATTTCTTCTAGCTCTTCAAGATACCCACGTATGTAGCCCTACATTCCTAATTTTAGATTTTGGTATCATTATTTAATTTTACTCATCTTCTGCATTTAATTTTCAGCCTGCATACATTATAAAGAGTCCCTTTTTATTACGTTTATAATATATATACATACGGGTTAAACTCTATGGAAGCCCAATTAAAAAAAAGAAAAAACAAAAAAAAAATATATATATTTATCGATTTACAAGACTTAAATAGAAATGTGATATTTATTGACATAAATTAAAGATAAAAAAAAATAAAAATGAACATGTATACAGGGATAACACTAAATATGCGAAATAGCTTAATATACAATATTAAGTGCGACATCGATTCAACGTCATCTCGATTCCGTTGAACCCCAAAAGTTTTTTTTTTTTTTTTTTTTATATATTAACCATACTATGTACTGCAACAAGGGCCAGACGCACGGAGAAAGGAGTCTTTAGATTAGATTATATAGATTGCATGATTTAAGGAAAACAGTCTTTTTTCAGAAGAAGGTACGTTTTGAAGGATTAGAGGAAGAGATTTAGGCATGTTTAGGGAGGAACGAATATTTGCATATAAAGGACAGATGATTAATATATGTAGGATAGTTAATACAAAAGTGACCGACAAATCGCGAATAAACGCACAATCGAACCAATAACAGCAATAAAAGCAGGTCCCCGTATTACATATGATAATGTTTAAATAACAAACGTTCTAGCCGACCACTTCTATCAAGTATCATCTAATCAAAACTATCCTGACGATTTCAGGAAGTACAAAGAAATAGAAGAAAGTACTGATGTCCCCGATTTCACATCAATAACTAACTTCAGCTATAACATTACCATAACTAAAGACGAATTTAATACCGCCCTAAATGCAATGCGGCCCTCAGCCGCCGGTCCAGACGGAATCCACATTTCCATGATAAAACAACTTAATTCATCCTCTAAAGAAGCCGTTTTGCACTTTTAATCCAACATCCCAGTCCTTACAAACGAATAAATCTCATCATACTTTCTTAAACAAGCCAAATGCTTCCAAACACCTATCAGAACGCGTTAACAATACATTAGCAAAACTTCAATATCGATTACCGCAAATTAAAACAAACCAAGCTCTAAAAATACTACCTTGGACAAAGCTTTCAATAGCAATAAACACAGAACTGGAAAAATATAAGAAAAATTTAACACCTACAAATATACTGAAATCAAAATTTTACAACATTTTGGAAAAACAGTACGCCGATTATACACAAATATACACTGATACATCAAAGTCCACAAACCAAATCTCATCGGCCTATCTTACACCCAACCAATCCCAAGTATACTATCTACCAGAATCAGCCTCAGTTTTTACTGCAGAACTTCTTGCAATTTATAAAGCTTTAAAATACATATCTAAACAAGCACAACCGAATAAATATGTAATCTGCACAGATTCTTACAGCGCTCTTAAACATATTCAAAAATATATTAAAAATACAAACTCAGATACTTTCAACCTAAAACACATTATTAACAACCTCATCGCAAATAACAATGAACTTGTTCTTTTATGGACACCAGCCCATTCGGGAATAGCTGGGAATGAAAACATTGATAGAATAGTCAAAACAACTCCTATGAATATAAAAACAATAAAATCAACTCACATTACTGATTTACATACAGTCCTTATACAAACAATTAAAATGTAATTTCAAAAATTCTGGGAGACCCAATGTACACATACACACCTATATCAGATTAAGCCGAAATTAGGAAACTGGGAAACAACAGACCAGAAAGAAAGAAAAACAGAAAAAACGCTAGCTCGACTACGTATAGGACACACGTTACTCACATCAAAACACCTACTCAATAGGACCCCTCCACCCTACTGCCTGAATGCAATTCACAATTAAATATAAACCACATTCTATTAGAATGTTACAGAAACCAACGTATAAAATACAACCTAAATCATGACACAATAAAAAAAAATACTCGTAGATAACCCGGACAAAATTAAAAATCTTTTACAGTACCTTACAGACTCTAACTTAATAAACAGCTTATAATCAACTCTAAGACGCAAATGATCTCGGAAATCGAGCGTCTATAAATAAAATTTAAAAAAAAAAGTGACAGAGAGGAGGGCGCACTTGTTGCAGCAAATAAGCGTGTGTTAACATAGTGTGTGACCCATACATAGGCGAGACAAAACCACTTCGTTTCGTCTTCCAGGTATAGTGGTCACAGACGGTTTTGAAACTGTTTTCAGAAGACGAAGCGAATTTGATTCCATTGGTATGTCGGTCCATCTCTGGATAAACTGCTGTTGAATACCGGATATGATGAATGTTTGAACATCAAGGTGTTGCAATTTTTGGAACTGGTCCCATGAAGCACGATAACTTTGCCGCTTTGTCGGCTCGCGCGCTGATGCTTAGATTCGCATGGCCTGGTATCCATGCTATGCAGATCTGGTTTTTCCAACCATGACATTCTTTCATGATCAATTTTATGAATTCATGTCGTTTTTCTGAGTGGCGCTGTATACGATTGACCGCATCTAGATAGTCTGTGCAGATTAGTAAGTTTGAGTGTTTGATATCTGGTAGAGTTAATGTTAAAAATATGCTGTATAATTCACACGAAAGCATCCTGAATGTTGACGGAAGGGGAACATGGATGGTAAAATTTTCGTGTACTAAAGCGCATCCACAATTATCGCCTTTTTTAGCTCCATCTGAGTAGTAAACTGTAAAATCATTATATTTAGCCAGTAGTTGATTGAAGTTCGACAATAGATTTTAGATGTGGTGGTATTTATTTCTGTAAGCGACGTGTCTGTCTGGATATTGGAACACCACGGTGGTGTTTTTGATGATACAGATTTGTAAATTGCTGGAAGTGATGTGAAATGAAGTAAAATTGATCTGATTTTGTAATGGATAATATCTTTAGCATGAGGCTGATTATAAAATGCAGATGCTGTTAATTTTGTCGGTAAGTCTGGAATCGATTGTAAACGGACCAAAAATTTTACTAAAAGACTGTTTCTGTGTAAATCAGGTGGTAGCTCACCTGCTTCACAATAGAGATTAACTATTGTAGTGCATCTGAAAGTTCAAGAGCCCCAACCGTAAGGCAGCGTTGTGAATCGGATTAAGTGAACGAAGAAGTGTAATTTTTGATGAGGAATATGCTGGAAATCCATAGTCACATTTGGATCTTATGAGTGTTCGATAAATCTTCAGCAATGAAGATTTGTCAGCTCCATAAACAGTATGAGATAATTTCTTCATTAAATTAAGTCTTTTCATACAAGACATCTTTAGATAATTTATATGGTGTATCCATTTTAGCTTGTTATCAAACGCTAGTCCCAGATACATAATTGAGTCTGGAGTTGGAATTTGTGTGTCATCTAATTTCACTGTAAGATGATGGTTACAAGATCGAATTCGGCAAAAGTGCATAGCTTTTGTTTTTTGAGTTGAAAGCTTTAGACCATTTTTTCGGACCACATAGACAGATTATTTGTTGTTTCTTGGAGGCGCAGTTTCTTCTAGATCCTCATCATTGCAGGATATAAATACTGTAAGGTCATCTGCGAAGAGAGCCATTTGAACTGGAAAGTGGATAATTTAAATTATGGAATTTATGGCTATATTGAATAAGGTTGGACTTAGAACAGAACCTTCAGGTACGTCATTATTTAAAGGATAACCATTTGACGTTTACCCAGCTTGATGTGAAAATTCCGATGTTGTAAAAAGTTTATTATAAAGTTAAACTTACACAACACCGATATAAGCGAAATCGGTCTATAATTATCAAGTAGATTTGGATCTTTATTTGGTTTTAGAATGGGGATAACCGCCGCGGTCTGCCACATTTTTGGGAATATAAGACCAGATGTCATTTAATAATTGAAGAAGAGTGTCTAGAGTCTTCCTTCCAGCATATTCTAACATGTTAACATGAAAATGATCCAGGCCAGTTGCAGTTTGTTTTGTAATATGAATAGCAGTATACAGTTCCCTGTAGGTAATATTTTTGTTATTTATCGTTGTACAGGGGGGATGTTGACTAGCAGAGAGGTTTTCAGGGAGGTTTTTCATTTGCTGAAGCAGCCAGGTGTTGAGCGAAGCCGTTTGCCATGTCTTTGATGTTTGTACATAGTGTATTGTTTAGATTGATTTTCGATGGAATATGGAATGATTTAGAACGTTCTAAGGAGTGTATTTTTTTCCAGAACACTGCAGGTGGAGTTTTAGAAGTTATTTTCGATGTAAAATCTCGCCACGATTGCTTTTTAGCTTCTCTCAATATGTATCTAGTTTTAGCGCGCTGTTTCTTATATAAAATGTAATTATATTACTTGGATTACTTTTCAACAATTTCAGGGCTGTTCTTCTGTCTCGTATGTCTGGTGAGCATTTCTTCGACCACGAAGGTGTTGCATTAGTCCGAAAATGTCTTGAGCTCGGTGGGGTGCAAGTTTTAGTTGAACTAGATCGGAAGTAAATAATTCTATACTTGAAGTATCAGATATATTATCATCATAAAGTGTTGAATATTTTTTCCAATCGGTTTTATTATAATTCAAAGAATTGTGAATTGGTTGAGAATATGTGGTTCCCTGAGTGGTGTCAAGAATAACCAGAGGAGTATGATCACTTCCTGCTAAGTCCGGGTGATAGAATACATGAAGTTTGTTTGCAAGTTGAGCTGAAATTAGAAGAAAGTTGTATTTGGCGATATGGTGTAGAGGATTTGATAGCGATAAGTACTCCTCCATGAGTATGGTTATTATTGTCTGTAATACATTATATTGTGGAGTATGTAGGGAGGTGAATTTTTTGGTTTTCTTTTAAGTGAGTTTCTTGAAGACATAAGATGGTGGGATTGTAAGTTGAAATCAGAAAGCTTAGATCTTCATAATGAGCATACAGCCGATTACAATTCCATGTAAGAATAGATATGCCGTCGATCATGTGGAAAGAGCAATGTCTTGTTTTTTAGATTCCGATTTCAGCTTGTTCAGAATTTTTGTAAATTTGATCTTGGTGCTGCGATCCTGTATCAGTGGGTAACTTCTAGCATATGTATTAGACCACTCATGTTATCTGTGAAACCATTTGCTATCGATACTGTGTCAGTAGATTTATTACACATATCGATAAATAGAGAAAAATTGTTTAATGAAGGAATCGGATAATTTTTACCACGAGACGTAAAGTTAGACTGCAGTGGCTGGAAGATTTCTTTCAATGACAGATTCTTTTTTGATCCTTTTCTCGAACATTTGTTTTCTAAATCTGAGGGGGAGCTTGCATCAGATTCTATCCGATCATTTTCTATTAAAGTGGTATTGGTATCTTGTATGTTCTCAGAGTTATAAGGTACATCCTCGATTGTGTTTTTTATAATATTTGTCATTTTTTTCTTGTGTTTGGGGGAATGATTATTCAAGGTTTGTAAGTTATTAGAATCCGCAGCAAGAGAGGTGGAACTTGACAATGTGGTGTCAGAGTGAGGTCTTTTACAACCATCATTATTTAAGGCAGATGTCTGCACAGGACCTATAGTTAAATCTATCGGGCTGTTAATAACATTATTATTTAGAACTGGGTAGATCGGTATTTGGTTTGGATTTTACAATGGTGAATGTTTTTGGCATATCACATAATGGCAATGCGGTTACATGAACGTCAATATCTACCTCAACGGGACAGTCCTCGGCTTTATGACGTCGTCTGGAACATTTTAAGCATGTCATCTCGTCGAACGTAATAAAGACACGATGAATTTTATTATCGAATTCGAGGGGAAAGGAGCTTGGTAAATTGCGTAGTAAATTTTCGTTAGATTTGCCATATACCTGTCGTCTCCAGCTAACTACATGGCTGAATATTTCGTCACCAGGGTTTATTCTCAAAAGAGAGATTTGGGAAGTTAATTCAAGTCAAACTTTATTTTTTAGATGATCTTCCAGTACTTCGTTAGGAATTGTTGTGGAAATATTGGAAAAAAGTATATTTTTTTTGCACCAGGTTTTAAGTTTTTCCCCCGGATGAAAGTTTTTTGTATGTAAATACCACCGTGGTCATTTAAGAGTGTGTCGACTAATGAGTCATTTGAAAGAAAAATTAATACACGATTGTTACTGATTCTAGACGCGGCTATGATATTTTTGCGACTACTAGTTCCGAGACTGCTAAGAGATAGTCACCGATTTTAAAGTCGGCTATATAATTAAAAAGAATTGCTCTTCGCGAGTGTGAGAGAAGTTAGTTAACGGTATTATTTTCTTCTTTAGTTTGTCCGCATATGAAATTTTATCAGCCGATGTAATAGTGTTGGTATACTGTTGGCCATAGCGATATTCGAATTATCGATTAAATTGATATTAGAATAAAGAACGTTATTACCTCGTGTCGACGATGATAACGAGGATAGTGGGGAGAACGGCGGCGGCGAGCGGTATGTGATCCGTTATGATCACCGGCGTAGGTTTATAGTCGATGTATAATATCGAAGAACGTACGATTAATATAATAATGAGATAACCACTACTCTTATCTAAAATTAAAACGAACTCGTAAGTAAACTACTAACTACAATACAGAAACACGTTTGTAATTCGATGTAATATTAACTATTTTTAGCGTACGAATACAAAATTGCCAAACATACATTACATACACACACACACACACACATAGATATTTATGTACATATGACCTGTATACATTGCTTATAGAATACTTTTTTCCTAGTTTTTCGATCGATGGGTTAAGCGCCGCCGGATTACGAGTTTTATTACAACCAATCGGAAGAGACGGAAAACCCGACGGATTTCCTAGAGTATTATGGGCGACAAAAGATCCAACTAACAAATGGATGGAATCGAATGTATTGTACACATACAATCGAGACCATCAAGTAAGCAACCTATAAATGGGTCCCGCAATTTTTTTATATTTTTAGAGTATGTACTTATCTCTCCGAAATGAATTTTAAAAACAAATTTACGTAAATACGTATATCGTTATTATCTAAATTTTCACATTTTATTTTTTATATCGATTAAAACAAAATACTAAACTCGAACTTAACGAAAAACCGTTAGGCACACGCACACATGTGTTAATCACGATACCCCCCCGTCTAGAACAGGTGAAGTTTGTTGATGATGATGCAACATATATGCATATTACATATATATATATATATATATATATATATATATATATATATATATATATAAATTATCATCGTTATCGTCATAACCATGGAGTCAAATCTCTCTTCTATGATTAGATTTATTTGTCTAGTGTACGAGATGTGGCGTGTAATGTATATACATAAATATTTATGCATACACGATATTGGCAAGATAAGAGGATGAAAGATGGACGAAGCGGATATTACAGTGGTGGTCAATTGGCAACCCGCGTTCACGAGGAAGGCTTATTGCTAGGTCGCGAAATGATGATTTTTTAAATGAGTAGGAATCATTTGGATCTGAGCCGCACAGGATAGGATTCGTTTGAAAAGTTTGGGGAATGTCTAGACCCAGCAGTGGGTTGATATAGGCATGTTGTGATATAAAATAAAAACACCATCCCACATGCGCATATATATTTATACATACGTATGTATATACATATATATATATATATATATTTATATCATCATAATCATCAGTATATAAGAGCATGCTCTTGTCGTTGTAGCTAGCCAATCATTTTCTTCCATTCCTTCCTGTTGTCTGCTATGTTCTTCATCTCTTTTTACATTATTTGTATTCTTTCTTTCACTTGATCGATCCGTGTCTATCTATTCCCCTTCTTCTTCTTCCTTCCAATTTTCCTTCGATTATGACCTTCATGAATATGCCGCAGTATACGCCCTAGAAGTCTTTCGCATCTTTGCTGTATTGTTCCTATTAGTTTCGTTTTTTCATTTACCATTCCCAAAACCTCGGAGTTTCTTTTCTTCTGTGTCCATGGAATCTTCATCATGCGGCGCCAACCCCACATTTCGAAGGCTTCCAACCGTTTTTTTAAATTTTATGTTAACACCCACGTTTCTGAACCATATAATAATATATTCCATATATGTGTTTTCAAACGTTTTTTCCGTAATTCTATTTTCATGTTTTTATTAAATAAATCTGTCTTTTTCCCAAACTCTTGTTTGGCTATAGCAATTCTTGTTTTTATTTCTTTATCACTTCTTGCTGTGCTCGTTATTATACTACCCATATATTTAAACTGTTCTACTTGTTCTAAGATCTTGTTTTCTAACATTATGCGTATCTTTTTTTCATATTTTGATGCTACTAGAACTTTTGTTTTCCTTTTGCCTATGTTTATATTTATTTGCTTTAAGTATTTCTGCAACATTGTTATTTGTTGTTGCAGTTGTTGTTCATTGTCGGCCAACAACGCAATATCGTCTGCAAATCTTATACAATGTATCTGTTGTCCATTTATTTTTACGATCTTTCATTTTTTGTATCGGTTCTTCTATTACTAAGTTAAAAAGTATCGGTGATAATTAGCTTGTCTTATTCCGCTTTGTATTTTTACTTTTTCTTTCGAATTACCGATTTTTATTTATATTATTTTTCTATATTTGTAATCTAATCCTATTTCTTCTAGTTTTGCGAATAATACATCCCATGTTACACAATCAAACGCCTTTTCTATATCTACGAATGCTATAGCCCTTCAACAATTTCTATTTTTTTCTCGATGATTAATCTTAATGCCAATATAGCTTCTCGAGTACCTTTTTCTTTTCTAAATCCGAACTGATCATGGCTTAGTTTTTCTTCTATTCATCGTTTTATTCTATTCATTACAATTTTTTATAATTATTTTTGATACATGTGGTATCAAACTTTTTGTCCTATAATCGGAGCATTCCTTCGTGTTCATTTTTTTTGGTATTGCTACCATTGCCTTTTTTTAAAAATCTGTAGGCAATTTACCCTGTTCATAGCAACTTTCCGTTAATTTAAACAGCTCCCTTATGATTTCTTCATCCTCAGTCTGTAATAGTTCAGCTGGTATGGTATCAAACCGGGTGCTTTTTTCTTTGGTAGCTGTTTCAGTGCCAATTCAAATTCTTCCTTCATTAATTGGGGACCTTTTTCATCATCTTCTTTATTTTCATTTATAGTTATTTCTTCTATGTTCCCATCTGTCTTATATAGCGTTTCCAGATGTTCCTTCCCGCTTCCGCATATTGCTTTCTCTTCTATTAGCTCTTGTTTATCATTTATGATGTTACCAGTTATTATTTTACGTTTTGGATTCAACTTATTTATTTCTCTATATGTTTCATCAAGTTTATTTTCTTCCATTTTATTTTCTATACTTTTACATTCTATCCATTTTTGTTTTTCTTCCCGACATTTTCTGGTGATTCTATTCCGCAGTTCTTTGTATTTCTTTCGTGCTTCTTCTGTCTTTAATGCTTTCAATTTCCTTCTTTTGTCTATTATTATATCTGTTGTTATCCCGGGCTTCCTTATTTTTCTTTTGTTTTTACCTATTGTTTTTTCTGCCGCCGTTACGATTGCATCTTTCATCTGTTTCCATTTCTCCTCAATGTTATTTATTTGTTTAATCTTTTTATTTCGTAATAAATCTTTTAATTCCAGATTGTATTTGTTCACTTTTCGTTTTAGTTAATTCAGGTTCCATTTTCCCGCACTTCCGACGGTTCTTTTTTTCCTTAGCGTCAATCTGCAGTTTGCAATGACTGGTATGTGGTCACTATCTATATCCGCTCCAGGGTAACTTTTACACATTTTAACTTGATTCCTATATCTTTGTTTAATTAATATGTAATCTTGATATCTGCTCGTATCTCCAGGTGTGCTATCCATGTATACCTTCTCCTTTTGTGATTTTTGAATATTGTATTACTTACTATTAAGCTGTGTTGTTGACAGAATTCGATTAATCGTTCCCCTCTTTCGTTTGTGTGACCTAATCCATATTTTCCTACCATTTTCCCATACTGCACTTCTCCTACCGCTGCATTGAAGTCCCCCATAATTATTACGTTTTCTTTAGATTTCGTTTATTTCTTCGTCCTTTGCACTGCCCGTCGGCATATATACCTGAATCAGAGTTGTTGGAACCGGTTCTGTTTGTAACGTTATCATCATTATCCTATCGCTTATGGCTGCTATTGTTTTAACACTTTGCCCCCATTGTTTGTCTAATATGAAGCCTACTCCTCTGCTTCCTTTTTTCTCTCCACTGAATATTATTCTGTAGTCATCGCTCCAAAAGTCTCCATTTCCTTCCCATCTCAACTCGCCTAATCCCATTATGTTCGTTTTTAGCCTTGTCATTTCTATCTTTAATTCCTCCAACTTTCCTGTTTTTAAAAGCGTTTTTACGTTCCACGTTCCTACTCTAATTTGTTTCTTTGACCTTTCCTTTGGCTTTCCGCTACTTTTTCTGGGAGATCTTCTTTTTGATCAACCTCAACAAGTATGCCCCCTCCTGCAGAGTTCCGCTCCCGTTAGGGAATGGGGGAACTCGAGTCAATTAACGTTGCCGTCGCTGACCGTCCAATGCCTGATATACCGTTTCTGGTATACTCCTTGGATGCAGCAATTATGTTTTTTCTTGTACTTGTCATATTGATAAAAGGAAGATATAGTACGCTGGTGGTTTTCGGTTGCCTTCCAGCGGATTTTCTGTTAGAGTTTACTCTCTTAGCCTTTGGGTAAAAACCCTAACCACAAGGCAGTGGCTTTGTTTTCTGTTAGGGTTGTCTCCCTTAGTCGTTGGATCAATATCCTAACCGCAATGCAGCGGGTTGTTACTGAGGTGGTAACAATTTTTTTAGGTTTTTACGGCGACCTATACCCGCCGAGGAAGAGACAGTCATAGCGTTCTTGCAGACTTTTAGTAGACCGGTCCTATGTCTATTTTTATATTTGAGGCAGAACCAGATTCCATGTTCGATGCTAACTTCAATATTACATATCTCGCAAATTCTACTTCTGATGATTTCAAATTTCCGTCGTCCACAACATATCCAATATCCACGGTTCAAATAACTAATCACATCGAACAAACTATAAACAAGTATAAAGAATACACAAAAATCTACGCAGACGCATCTAAAAATCTAACCAACTTTCTAGAAATCCTTAACACGGCAACATTTATTACTTGAGTGTCTACAATAATCCACATACCGACCTCAAAATTTCAGTTGTAATTCTTTACAAGAATTTTAAACCGATAACCTAATTTCAGTACAAATAGATATGATTTACATAATATCCCATAATTAACTTCGGATGCTTCTGACTGTAGCAGCAGTACATGGTACCTGGAAAAAAAAAATCAATAATTGGGTAGCGAATGTGGTAAACAACACAATCAAAAATCAGCAAATTTTTATATTGGACAACTATTTTAAAATTTAATTTTTATTATTTTTATTTTGCTCGCTTTTTTTTTTTTGTTTATGTTAAAAATTTAATATTGTTGGATGTTTTCATTTATTTTCAATCGAATCGTTCATATCTAAAGTTCATATATTTGGATGTTTTCCTGTATTTTTGTCTTATTCGATATTATGTTTTTGTTTATATACAACATTTTATATTGCTGATTGTGTTATTTACTATCAAATTATTTTAAAATAATCATTGATCATTTAAAAAATATAAATTTTTCACACTTCCAACTGTCTTCGGAAAATCCTTTAGATTGCTTGAAAAGATGAAAAAGAAAACACGAATATACACAAGCTGAACGGAACTTGATGTCGTTCGATAGTTCAAACGTTAAAATGGTTATGACTTACAATCTGTACGGTTAAACGAATTCCCAAACGATTATTCTACCTTGTTATAAACAGTTTGAAAAACAATTATTGAGATGAGATCACCCAAATTTTTTATAAGTGCGTGGGATTTGAAAAAATATATATATAAGCAGTGCGATTGAGTGTTAATTTAAACTAACTAGTAAAAGGTAGCAAATACAAAAATATGAACCAAATAATGAGAATTGATACCGCTGGTAGCAACGGTATGCTGCACTTTTATATTTACCCGCTAAG
Organism: Coronaproctus castanopsis; assembly: GCA_032883995.1. Classification (NCBI taxonomy): domain Eukaryota; kingdom Metazoa; phylum Arthropoda; class Insecta; order Hemiptera; family Monophlebidae; genus Coronaproctus; species Coronaproctus castanopsis. Next base: position 62,087,456 of record CM065054.1, read on the forward strand.
TAAATCTCAAATAACAAACGTATGAAATATCTTACTGTGCGTATAAAATAATGTAACACTATATAATACATATATATATATATATATATATATATATATATATATATATATATATATATATATAATTAGTGCATGAAGAAGTGTCGCCAACTAAACGACTTAATAATTTTCAGTAAAAAAAAATAAAATTATTTTCTCATATTCACAACACAGATAGTATTCGAAGGAATAGCGAAGGATTTACCAGATCCTTTTCGAAAGTTCCGTGGATATGTAGCCGTGGATAATGTGGCTTTAAAAGCTGGTTCGGAGTGTAAAGGTCATTGCACATTCGAAGGTGGATTCTGCGGTTGGACCAACGGTGAAGATGATGACTTTGATTGGTCCCTGGTAAGTGCAAAAAATCACGCTTTTCGTTTATTTACACGATTGTTTATACTATTTATTATTATTATTATTATTATTATTATATCAAATACATAGCAATTTTGATTAGTCATTTTCAATAATTAACTGCTATTACTCGGCCAACGTTATCTATTAAAATACCTTTCTTTAACTGCGAGTGATTTAATCAATTCAAAAAGCCAACGTTTGATCATCTCATAGCTATACTATTCTATAGCAGTATCGAAACACGCTTAGGAACTTAGACAGTATAACACAAAAAGTTTTCAAATTAAAGCTAATTATTTTCGGTACGTCTCGATGCGACACAAGGCAATCCTGCTTTTTTCTTTATCATGTATTTTATTATTATTATTATTATTATTATTATTATTAGTCGAGTTAATTTCTTCATTATTACCGATATAACACTTTTCATCTGTCACATACTACCCCAGTTCTTGTATCATCGGTATATGATTGTTAATACTGGGCGTAAGTGATAACTTATTTAATTGCTGTCGTTGTTTTCATCGTTTAGGGCCGAGGTAGTAGAAATCCGTCAACAGGGCCTGCTACCGACAGGTCAAGCTTTATTTACGGTGGTATGGAAGGCGGTTATGCGTTTATAGATTCATCCTACCCCAGACGACCTGGTGATATAGCCAGGTTACATAGCATGGAGTTTGATCCGACAGGTATTTTATATATATATATATAAGTTAATCATTAGTTTGTAACCGATTTATTTTCCGTTAGCACGACTTTAATTCGGAACCCGATAGGATAAAATTTTCAAATAATGAAAAGATTTCTCAATTCCGTAGTTTTCCATCAGTATAAAACAAAACAGATAAATTTCCAGTCATAAACTATTGCTCTCTGAAAACATACACGAAGAGTTTTCCATTTAATTTTCTTACATTTTATTTGTCACAATTTCGTTTTTTTTTTTTTGTTTTTTTTATTTGCATTAAGTTTAAGAACACCGAAATATTTACGACGAATCTGTTTCGAATTAACAACCTCGTAAATTTTGTTTCGGTTTGCTAAATAAAATGGCCGTCCATTTTCACAGCATCAATACAACTTTCCGGTTTATTAACGGTATCTACGAAATTAAAAAAAAAAAAATTGCATTTGTACATAATTAAAGAAATCGAATATTATCTTCATCTCTTCTTTCCAAATATAATAAATAAACTTAAAATGAAAAATCTAAATATCACCTTCTTTATGCGCAGATACTCTCGGCGGGACATGGTAACTTTGTAGAGTACCTTCGTCGATTTAAATTAGTAAACTCTTCGAACTGTCTTGTTTGCGAATCAATGAGCATTGACAATGCGCAACTTTTAATTTTGAATGTAAACGTTTTAGACAGTTAAGAGATGAGTATAATGCGCAAATACGTCATTAATCTTAGACAGGAATAATGCAGACAGAATGCTACTTTATTTTCATGATTTAATGAGGGAAAAGTTAACTATGAAAAAGAGTGATCAAATTCATTGACTCAAACTGTTTAAAGTAAGTTATCGGTAATATTAAATATTAATCGTTCGATAGTTGTGATTTTCAAGTAAGTAATGGTATTAACACTAATTCAGTAATACAAATGTTTAAAGAAAAAGTTAATCATTAAAACATTTATTTACTTTGAATTCACGAGTTGGTAAGCATTACATTCTGTATTCGATATTTTGCAAATAATGTTTGAATAGTAGTTACGATGTAAATAGTAGTATTGTTATTAGTAATATTTATTTTAATAATGTAAATATATGTATTTCATTATTATGTTTAAATGGTACTGGTGACTAATCATCACCGTTACTTTATAATGTAACCAATTTATAACTTGGGAGTTCTGTCGCTGGACCGACTCCTTATAAAAAAATTTTTACTTTTTTTTTTATTTTCCTTTCGCATTTATTACATCTGCTAGATGACGGATTAGACACTTCTAGATTAGAAGAAGATGAAAAAAAAACACAAAAAACAAAAAAACTTTATAATAATGTAACCAATTTAAGTATGCGCAATTTCTGTGTTATTCTATAATTCAATCTACACACATTAAATAATCGTTAGTTAATAATGTATTAATAAGCACACGTATTATTCAATGTACACAGAAAAGATCAACGAACTTGCCCCACTGATTATCCGGAATGGGGGTCGGTCAAAAAAAAAAAAAACTTCAAACAGTGCCACGCTCTAACTATAATTAGATTTGACTTGACTGCTTTTACGTGCCGTGTATTGTTGAAAGGCCGGTGACACGGTATAGAACTACTAAAGCTGACTGAGTAAGCCAGTTTCGTATAACTATCCCAGGACGGAACGAAATTTGTCCGGACTTAATGTTTCTTTGGAACACTCAGCCGGAGCTGGAACTTGACTCGTTGGTCGGTATATTTGGCTGATTCAAGCAGGTTCAACATTTATTAGCAGTGTGGAGCACTCTTTCCTTTTATCAGATGACCATATGTTAGAAGTGTGAACCTGAGACGTAGGCGGCGTAGGACGGTTTCTTCTTTAATTATCCGCAAGCTATCTGAGGCGGTTTTTTGAGGGGATGTATCATACTCCTACACGTGATTATATATATATATATATATATATATATATTTTATGACATCCGTTATTGGATAGCCTCACTCTTAGCTAGTTGTATATATATATATATATATATATATATATATATATATATATATATATATATATAAGCAAATATAAGAAAAAAAAAAGAAACAAACGTGTCAACGAGGGGGTCCAGGTGAATATGTAGCATTCGTTATAATTTTGCGTAGTTTATAATTTCCGTTTGGATGGTATACACGATTCGATGTGCTGACCAAAATTTTTACTTGTAACACGTAGTTTTGATGTTAAAAATATTTTAGAAGCTTGTCTAGTTAACGGTAGACTCTAACTATGACTGGTTCAAAAAAAATAAAAATAATACAATACATTGAAGTATATAATGACAATATTAATGAAAAATATTTTTTTTTATTCATATTACTACCGAAATAGGTTTAAAAATTAATGAATGAAAATCGGATCATCCTGAAATTTTATAGAGGAACGTCCTTTAATGACGCTTTCTCGGCAAGCCGATACTGCAGGTAATTCGCTATTGCCTTCTACGGATTTTCTTCTACTTCTAAGCAAGCTCGTAATCGTTTACGGACCAAATGGCCGGATAGTGATGTCGTCACCTTAAAAATCTTTTACATGAAATTTAATATAATTCGAACTGCGCAGAAAAATACAAAAAAGTTTCCGTTATGTCGCTTAGACCCGGCAAAATAGGTTTAAAACGATTACCTATTTGATAATGCACGTCGGACGAAACAATGTGCAAAAATCATTACGTAATGATCCGATAGGTTTGCTGAAATTTCTTCCGGGAATTATTACGATCTCACGAACATTATTATTATTAAAAATCAATTGAAAATTAGTTAAATCACTAATATTTATTTTCTTAAGGAAAACACAAAGCTTTTCGGCATTTACGCCATTATCAAGTGAAAATTTAAAAAATCATAATTTAAAAATATAAATTAAATATAATTACTTAAAAATATGTGATGGTAATCGTGAAAATATGATCCAAAAACGATGTCTGCTTCTGTCGGTCTATTTTTTTGAGATTATCAGATTTTTAATATTTATTTTCATTTTATTTGTAAAATTGTGTTTTTTTAAAAAATTTTGTGGTTGTATATTTTTATATTTTATATTTTACGTTTGGACATCATACATCGCAATAGTAAATGAAAAATTTAGAATTCCAACAGTATACAACTTTTACAGAATCAAGAAAATAATATTGAAGAAAAAATTAATATAAAAAAACTAAATTAATAAACAAATATATTGATATTAAATTTCAACAAATCAAAAAAAAAAAAAATAGACCGACAGAAGCAGACATCGTTTTTGGATCATATTTTCACGATTACCATCACATATTTTTAAGTAATTATATTTAATTTATATTTTTAAAATTATGATTTTTTAAATTTTTCACTTGATAATGGCGTAAATGCCGAAAAGCTTTGTGTTTTCCTTAAGAAAATAAATATTAGTGATTTAACTAATTTTCAATTGATTTTTTATAAAAAATCACTACATTCCACATTATATAAAAAATTATTATTATTATTATTATTATTATTATTAATAATGATGATGATGATAATAATAATAATAATAATAATAATATTATTATTATTATTATTATTAATATTATTTTTTTTACACTTTACAACTGTATTAATAAAATTTATACGATGTCCAATTGAAACGACATTATTTTCCAGCATAGGGAATCTAAAAACGTACATGATTTTCATTATTACCATAATCTATGTAAAACTCCCTCTGTTCAGTGTGAAATGTTAAAGTGCATCTGCTGGTTTAGTTACAATTCCAATTTTGGAGCGTTAAAATATATAAATACTTATTTTTCATGAGCTGTCATATTTATTATTTATAAATTATATTAACTTTTAAACCTGAAGCAGCAAATGTAAAATTTATTTAATATATATAATAATTATTATTATTATATAACGCACAAATTAGAGTTTCAGCACATGGCTCAGTGTTCTAGTTGAAAGTTTCGCTACTACCATGAGATTCAAAATAATATTAGCAAACATCAGCATTCAGCAAAAATACTATATTCTTGATACGTATATTTTTTTTTTTATTTTTTTTTTTTTTTTTTTTTTAATGGGCACAGGATTTTTCACCCAGATTGATATAAAATTATTAAAATGGATATGTTAAACATTAATATTAGTTGATGTAATATAATTATAAATAGCTAAATATACATGAATGCGATTAATAGTAAGTAAGTAAGACATATTTATTGGCAATGGTACTTTGAGAGATATAATTTGATTATATAATAAAGATTGTTGAGAGCTGTAGTAAGAACATTCAAAAAATACATGATCCGCATCTGCTATTTTGTTGTCATCGGAAGGATGAGGGCAAAAAGGAGAATTTATAAGATTGCATCGGTATAGGGACGATGGAAGACGATTTTTTCCAAAACGTAATCTACATAAAGTAGTAATGAAACATCGAAGTATGTTACTTGGTACTTTTATATCAGTAAACCATGATTTTATGGGTATTAGAGGTTGAATCGATCTGTAATATGGAGCTAGATAAGGATTGGACCAAATATTATTCCAATATTCTTTATGAGCAAATTTAATGAGACACAAAAGATCTGTTAAAGGTGTATAAGGAATAAGCACACCGCTATTCGAAGCGGACTTGGCTTCCGCATCAGCAACAGTATTGCCAAATATGCCAGAATGTCCAGGAATCCAGGAGAACCTAACAGAAATACCAGATTCTAACAGCGAGGAAACCAAAATTCGGATTTTATATAAATAAGGCGATGCACGGGGATTAAATGAGAGAGATTTTAGAGCGGTTAAACAGGTTTTCGAATCGGTAAGAATAAGAACTGATGAAGCTGGACGTTGTTGATAAACGTATCTTAACGCTTGGTATATTGCCATAGCTTCAGCTGTGAAAATCGAAGAAAAACGTAATAAAACGAATTTCTTAATAATGTTTAAAGAAGGAACTACGAATGCTGCACCAACTTTATTATTAGCCTTGGAACCATCTGTATAAATCGGAAGGAAGCCCGTCCAGTGAGTTGTCAGTAAATTATTTAAAATAGAAGTATTAAAACCAGTAGGAGGATATTTAGACCTATGAAAGGTTTCTAAATTTATTTCTAATTTTATATTATTAATAGAGAATGGATCGGAAAAATAAGGAGAGGGTGACAAAGGAATAATTAAGTTGCGATAATTGGAGAATCGTTTAGAAGATTTACAGAGAATAGGAAGTTTATATGGTGAGAACCTCCATTTGTTATAAATAAATAAGAAGTTATTATATGCTGACTGATATGTAGTTGTGAAACTTTTTACAACAAACTGGTCTGCTAAGAGGTTTCTGCGGATGTGAAGAGGAGGGGTATTAGATTCCACCTCTAAAGCAGCAATTGGAGTAGTGAGAAATGCTCCCAAACAGTAACGGAGGCAAAAATTTTGCAATTTATTTAGAGGATCCAAAGAATTTGACGAAGCATTACCATAAAAGAAACTACCATACTCAAACACCGAACGAATAAAGGATTTATAAAGTAAAATTAACGTTAATGGATCTCCTCCCCAAATAGTATGACTAAGCGACTTAATAAGACCTATGCGTTTAAAAGCTTTTGCGTAAGTATATTGTATATGTAAATTCCAGTTAAGCGTTCTATCCAAAATTATACCTAAATACCGATGCGAAGTACAGAAAGGAATAGTATGGCTAGCGTGAGATAATCCTGTAATAGCGGGGCTTGGTTGTTTATAAGAAAAAACTACAGAGGAGCATTTATTAAGCGCGAGAGAAAGTCCCAAATCAGCTAGAGCCATAGAAAAACAATATAAAAAATTGTTCAGTAAACTGACACCCTCAGCATGGCAGTGGTGATCACAGTATATGACGAAGTCATCAGCGTACGATAAGATATGAAGATTTGATGCTCGTTGAAGTTGAAATAACGGAAGAATGTATATATTAAAAAGAACTGGACTGAGTATAGAACCTTGTGGAAGTCCAACATATGCATGTCGAACTATAGGTTCAGAGGAAGGATGCACGAAAAGTAGTGTACGATTTGTAAACAACCTGCAGCAAACATTGGCGAAACCTAAAGGAATTCCCAAATCTGTTAATCTGTTATGTAAGATGGGAATAGAAATGGAATCAAAGGCCTTATTAATATCTAAGAAACACGAGATTAAATATTTTTTTGATAAAAAGGATTTATAAATGTCTGATAATAAATGAGCTATACAGTTTAATGAACTTAGGTTGTTTCGGAAGCCAAATATTCCTAATGGAAATAGATTGCGGTTTTCAAGCCACCATACTAATCTATTTTTAAGTATCCTTTCAAAGGTTTTACGTAAACACGAGGCAAGAGAAATTGGGCGGTAAGAAGGTGATTCTGAAGATATTGAATGAGATTTTTTAATAGGAATTATAAGGAACTTGGTCCATTCATCTGGAAAGTTTGCAGTCTGGAAGAAATTATTAAAACAGTTTAACAAAATTGTAGTTGCAGAAGAGGGGAGATGGTTGAGTATAGTATATGTGATTCCGTCACAACCAGGAGAGGATTTTTTATTAAAGGAAAGTGAACTCATAAGTTCGGGTAAAGTAATTGCATCAGATAGTATAGTTTGAGTATTATTATGACTGGGTGAATAAGAAGGAGAAAGTTCGTGCAAGTTTGGAACATAACTCGGGGCTACTGTATTGACAAATTCTTCATACCAGTCAAAATTGTATGATTTGCATGTGTTATTCGTGGAGAGGTGTTCAGCAAATGATTTTGCCTTATTCCAAACATAAGATACAGAAGTGTTACGATTAATCGAACTTACAAATTGCTTCCAAGATTCCCTTTTTTTAGATAAAAGGAACCGTCTCGTAATGGCTTCCTGATTCTTATAAGCAAAGTAATCTGAAATTAGTTTGCTTCTGCGGAAACGTTTAAAATATGCACTTTGTTTTTGTAACAATGGTGTGCACGAAGGATCCCACCAAATAGGTTTACGAAATTTGTTCACTCTAGCCGACCTCCGAGTGGCATAAGAATCTAAAGCAGTATGTAAATGTTTGACAAATTGATCGTATACAGTGGTATTAAAGCACGAATTATCTAGTAATGGAATGCATAATGAATCTAGGAAATTTGTGAAATCTACAGTATTTTTGTGAGGGAAATTCCAAGAAGGGAAGAATGAATTTTTATTATTCACCATCCTAGTATGCTGGAAAATAATTGAGGTGTCAATTGGTAAATGGTTACTACCCAGAGGATTATTAATAACGCTCCAGGTACTATTCAATGATAAATTACTGGAGACAAGTGTTAGATCCAAAGCGTTTGCTGATCTATTTAGCGAAGGAACTGTGGTATGACTTCCATCGTTTAATAGTACTAAATTAGAATGATTAATAATGTTTATAATATTTTGGGCAGAGAGGTTGCACCTATTACAACCCCAAGAAGAATGCAATGCATTAAAATCCCCACCACAAAAAATGTAAGCATCGGATGAGATGTTGTTGATAAATGACATAAATAAGTTTGTATTAAAAAAAGAGGAAGGTGGGCAGTAAAATGAAAGTATAAATAATTCTTTAGTGTCGTATTTGATAGAAGCGCAGACACCATTGCAGTGACTACCATTTAAAATTGATCGAATATCATGACGGTAATGAGGGATGATACTACGTATTAAAATAGCCGCTCCTCCATAACCATCAGATCTATCGTCTCGAATACAGAAATAACCGTTAAAGGAAAATTTAGAATCTGGATTCAGCCATGTCTCGGAAAGTAAAATAATGTCAAAAGTATTAGTTGCTAGAAAAGATTGAAGGTTAGGTTTATTTATTGAGATACTGCGACAGTTCCATTGTAAAATACGTAGGGTTGAATACATTGTCAATTATGTGGGTGAGTTATTTGATATTATTTGGTAATTTAGTTTTACGTGTATCTGAACGAGTGTTATTAGAAGAATTTGGAAAAACGAATTTGTTAGATTCTTTTGCTTTAGATTGAGATTTATGATTAGCAGAAGATGAGGATTGAGGAGTAGATGAAATAGAAGCTTTTTTAATGGGGGGTGACTTTGTATCATCAGAGGGTGGACCACCAGTAACATTATTTTGGGTAGTAACTGTTAGGGATGGCGATGACGATGTTCTACCAGAAGGAAATGAAAGTAAGTGTTTATAATTTGGATAGGAGGGTGTCACAGGCTGTGAAGGACCTGTATGATTTTGAAGAGATTTACGAAAAAAGTATGACTGAGGGGAAGAATAACGTACTTGACGAGTGTCAATATTGGGGGTGGAAAGTATTGGAGCATGCCGTTGATTAGAAGAAGATGGGCGTTTTGCTATGTCTGAAAAGGAGAAAGCCTCACTAATGTGTCCTGATTTATTCTTACGGATTGCTTCCGATAATGAAATGTTATCATAAGACATAATTTGTTGGATTTGAAAACGTTCTTTATATATAGGACAAGATTTGTCAGTGGCCATATGAGCTCCCATACAGTTAATGCATAAAGGGGCAGAAGTATTTGTATTTGAGCAACTGGAGGATAAATGGCTCTCATGGCAAAATGAACACCTAGGTTTGGATCGACATTGTTGTGCAGTGTGTGAGAACCGCAAGCAATTCGCACACTGTCTTGGCGGCCGAATACTTGGATCTACCTTTAAGCGCAACCGATATAGTGCGACATACTCTGGTAGAGAGTTACCAAGGAATTTAATTTCAACCGTCTGCGTTGGGATTAACGAACCTTCCGCGCGACGGTGGATACGTCTGATACTTACAACTTGGACAGAACTTTCTATATTTTCAAAAATTTCTGTGTCTGAAATATTAGTGGGAATACCTCTAATCACGCCAAATCTATACAAAAGAGAATTTGGAATAAAAGCTGATATATCATTTTCTTTGTTGACCTGTTCAACAAAAATATTAGCATGTTCCAGACTATTAAAGACTGCTTTAATTTTATTAATACCGTTACGTTGGAAATATTCAACGCCGGGATATTTTGCTAATAATTTGCATATTGCCAAAGGATGGTAATTGCCAAGATTACTATTTGCAACTCGAGAAGACGATATAATAGCTATATAAGGGCCCGAATGAACGTTTTTCACATATAGTGAATTAATAGTTGAGTTATTAATATTAAAATTATTATTACTACTATTATTTGGGATGATCATACTATTACCATCATTTTCATTACTACTACTATGATCATCATTATTAACGTTATCACCACTACCAATACTACTACTACCACTAATACTAATATTACTATTATTACTACGACTATTACTATAGTTATTAGATAAATTGGACTTATTATTAATAGTAATACGGCCATCACCATTATTACTACTATTATATAATTCTTTATTTAAGCTATCGGAACTGATGAGCGAGTTATCTATACTTACGGACGGGGGCGGACCCCCGTCGCTCGAGTCATTCATCAGCTGGCGAAACGAGTAAAGCTGGTGTACTATATACGAAAATGAAAAACGCGAGGATAAGAAAAAGAAATAAAAAAAAAAAAAAGAAAGAAATCGACACGTGTAACTTGTTAAATAAGAACGATTTACGATTAACAAGCAACACAATAAACACGACCGATCGATTTACTGATATATTATTACTCTTGTTTTAAATTTTACCCCTGTTTAACAGTTACGACAATTTACAGGACCAGATACGCCGATTTGTATGAGATTTTGGACTCACATGTTCGGTAATGGAGTTGGAACGTTGACAGTAAGCATCGTCGATACAAGGGAAAGTCAAGAAAGAGACATCTGGAGTTTGACAGGCGAAGCGGGGAATGCCTGGTATCAAGCTGAAGTACCAGTATCTTCATCTAATCCTTTTAAGGTTTGTAGTCTATTAATGCACATAAATACACGGTGTGTATATATATATATATATATATATATGTATATATACATATTGTACAAATTGTATTTACTTCATCAGATCCAATGGTTTGAGTGACAGTTTTTCACTTTGGATAATGGTATAACATAATTGAATGTTTTAATGGGAACTTTTTTATAACATCGATAATGTGTGCAACACGTAGGTAGCGATGTAATGTCTTGTTCAAAGCATTCGCCTTAATTCTCATATTCGTACTGCGAAATCGCAGCATTTGTGTTATATTTTTTCTGACTTCATTTAATTAGCTTTGCAAATTTTTATCAGCTTCAAAGTACAGCTATGCTATTCGCGAAGGTGGCTATTAAGTTTTTGTCACTGTTTAGAAGATCAGCTGTATATAAGTGTTGAACTCTCCAAGTAGTATTATTTTATCTGTCCTGGGTACTTTTTTAAAGATGTCTCTGAGCTGATAGTAGAATTTTTTCTTTTCGTGTTTTGGTGCATTCAAAGTTGGCGCATATACAGATATCATCGTTAAAAATCTTGTTTTATCTAACTGTAAGCAGAGTGTAATTATTCTATTACTTACTCCGCTTGAAGACTCGTTTAATCTGCCAGTCAAACCTGTTTTTAATTGCAAAACCCACAACGTGCATTCCTGACTTCGGATTGTCGGCTCCTTTCCAATAAAAAGTGTAATCGTTTTCCGTTAGGTATACTTCACATGTTAAGCTGGTTCCAGTGAGAGCAACAATATAAATGTTATGTATTTTGAGCTCTATCACGAGTAATGCTGTTTTTTTCTCAGGGCCAGTTACATTTTGGTCATCCAATAAAGTACGTATATTGCATGTTCCAATAATTTTTTATCTTTAATATTTCAACCGCGTAAAATTAGGATCCTTACGATTGCGGTAAACCGGACAGGATTTAGCTAAGACGAACCATTTTTAGACCACCTTTTCTAGATCGCTCCCTTAGTATAGGACAAGCAGAGCGATCTCCATATAGGCCTGCTTGGTTACAATAACTGCTGCCGGATCTGTCTGTTATATCCAGAACATAAACCACCAAAGGTCATTGCTGCCGGCGTGCAAAGCTATAGCTAAAGATTTCCAGTGATTCCACACCGCCCTTATCGTCATGCTTCATCGCTACGGGACTTTTAATAAAGGAAAGAGAAATAAGTAAGAGCGATAAAGAAATGAAAGGAAAAGAAAATTACAGAATGAAGAAACAGAAATAGGTGTATGCAGAAAGTTGTGCACGTATTGATAAGCTAGAAGCAGAAACACAAAACCATACAGCCACATTTCAGCAGCCGCACATGTTTTTATCCAGTAGAGCGAAGACGACCAGAAACATAATGGGATCTATGCTGAGGAATAAGGAGAGAAAATCTGAAAGGAAATAGGATAAGAAAATACTACTGTTTTCGGATTTCGGATGGCACCATGGTTTTTGAATGTCGATTGCAACCGCAAGGCAGCGGGTTGTTATTGAGGAAGTACCGGTGTAAAGGTTTGATAGCGGCCAAACCTGACTGAGGATGAGACAGTCGTAGAATATTGCAGACTTTTACCAGGCAGTTCTTCAAGCTGCCAATTTGTTTCCTCATGTCTCATTACGCTGTCTATAATGGAGTCATCTGACAGAGACTTTCCACCAGTAGGCGCTTTAGGTTAGCAACTGCTTATTGATTATCCGTAGCTAACCACTATATCTACTGGCCATTCCACTATCCACCACATACAGACGCGCTCCGTACCAGATTATATATATATATATATATATATACCTATATTATACATGTATATATTGCATACACAATATATATATAAATACCTATATTATACATGTATATATTGCATACATATATATATATATATATATTATATTGTTCGTTGTCGAACGTCGTGACTAGCCATTGTACGTTCGTACAAAATGAGCTAGCATTCAAGGCCCTGCGCGCATATGATGTCATGCGATGTGGGGTGACACTGCCTACTCCGTGATAATATATAGTGATGAAAAACTTTTTGACACCTCTTGGTTTCGAATCGTCGACCATCGAGTTGATAGTCGAGCACTCTAGCAACTGTATATTATATTTATATAATATATATTCGATATTGATATTTTTTTGGACTTTAAAGGATCAGATAAGGCACATTTAAGGAATTTGATGAATATTATTTATCCGACGGCTGATGATTGGCTACATCGCCGTCGGTAAGTAAACTTACGGAGCGATGTTCGTCCGGTTCAGCTGTAGCAAAGTAGTTCTTTTTCATCAGTCGTCAGTTAAACAACTTTAATTAAGAACAGTCTCCTAGCTTAGTCGCAGACGGTTCTTGCCGATGACCCAGTAGCCGGTTAAATTAGCGCGCGGTTTTTATTTATGAAATATGTCGCGATACGCAATAAAAAATCAAATATATACGTTAAATACGCATAACCGTATCGAGATGAAGAATTATTTAGTCGATTAGAAATAATAATAATTTCCTTATTTTCGTTTTAAGAGATTTTGTCATTTTTTCAACTTATTTTTCAGATTATACTAATCGGTAAAATTGGAAAAAACAATCTAGGAGATATAGCAGTTGATGACATATCGTTAACACAAGGAAGTTGTCCAAGTCAGTATAATTTTTTATAGCGCCGATAATTATCGTTGTCGCGTTTTTTGTTATTTTTTGACAGCTACACTTTGTACATACCGAAACGATCGGATGGTGGATATAAATGTGTTGTAATTAAAAACGACGATCCAATACAAATGCGATACATTTGAAAGCGACGTCATTTCGTTGCCAATAACTAAATATTCTCCCATCTTCAACATTTATTATTAAAACCCGGCAGGTTTTGTCGTTTCCTGTATTTTCATTTTCTAATTATTTTTTTATTTATTTTATATACACCACTCCGGTCTGACGACCACTATTGGTGCCGATAACATATGACATAACTGTTATCTACATACGACTCTGTTTTCTATATAGTCCATCCTCGAGATAGGACAAACAACACCGGTGATAAAACTACAACATAGTATATACATCAATGATCATTATTAACTAGCGCCAACAAGTGAAACTACCGTCTTGATTGTTTTTATCAGTTATGCGCTTACTTAACAGCTAAAGCACGCTGAGCTATAAAATGGTCAAGTAAAGCCTAAAATATCTCTCGACTGCTTTAAGTCTTCTTGCTAGACATACCGGAAGCCCTGATGGATATATGTTAACATTTTCGTTTTCTTTTGTATCGTTAAAAAATCGTATATATAACGATGTTTATAATATTCCAGTACATACGGTACACGAAGATCGGTATGTAGAGTCTGATACGTAATACGGAGCATCAGCTATTATCCTGAGAACTTTTGATTGCAGCTGTTGCACTCGCTTCATATTACCGTTGTATGCGGCTCAATATATATTTCAATACCGTACCTCCAAATTGGAGCAAGTATCGTCTGATAAATTCGAATTTTTTGCAGTAGAGATTAATACTGGATTTTTTATTTTACCAATGAGTGGCTGTAGCTTATTCTTTCCACGATCCGCTGTCTTACGTTCGCTACATGGGGTCCCCCATGTAAGTCGACGATCAAGTACTAATCCTGAGTATTCCACCGAATTTGATGCAGGAATTAGTTCGTTTCCATAACTCGTTTGTGGACAGTTACCGGTATTTAATTATTTTAGTTAGTGCGGCGTCGAAATCAACACTTCAAAAACTTAATACAATACACCGTACTGCAGTACGATGGGCGTTAGGTGCGTATCCTACTAGTCCCTCATCCAGCATATTAGCGTTCGCAGGAGAAGCGCTTCTACAAATTCGAAAGACAAGTACTTACTATAAACAATGACGCAACCATGCTGACGAAGATAAATCCTCCTAGTCTAGCATTAATGGACAGGCGTAAGCTAGCGTGGATTCGAACAGATTTTGCTAACCTGAAACTCGGAATGACCAGATTGTTCCACCTGCCACGCGAAATGATCCGCTCGATCACCATGTGCTACTATGGAAATGGAATGAAAGATGGATTAGTATCGATGCAGTAAATAAACTGAGGTCGGTTAAAAGCAACATATATATCAACGACAACGACGCAAGAAAGTCGCATATATGAAAAAGTACCTCGGTTCAGAATAGGACATACCCCGCTAACGCATGCGTATATCTTCGAAGATGACCAACCTCCAGAGAGCGAACTTTGTGATGAACCCGTGACTATACATCGCCTGTTACTGAAATGCAAAAAATACGAAAATTGCAGAACGCTGAATGATATACCAAAAGAAGATTATGTTCTCCGGGACGATATAAATACGTAAACTGTACGCGTGTATCTTATTTGTATTTAATGCGTTATATTTAATTAATAGAAATTAAGTGGTTATGGCCGAAAATGAATAAGTACTCGTTTATTATTTTTTTAAGTCGCTATTTTCGTTTTCCATTTTAGTAACGTCGCACGTATGAATTATTCGTAATTGTAAGGAAAAAAGTATTAAAATTATTTCGTATTACGTACGTAGCTGCTCCTCAAATCGCTGCTCCTACGTCAGGTGACTGTACGTTTGAGGTGGATGAATGCGGCTGGAGTAATGTAGGATCAAGGGAAAGACTTGACGACATCGATTGGGAAAGAACCTCGGGTGCTGCATTAAGAAATACCGCGCACGATCATACATTAGGAACGGAAAAAGGTAAAATTAATTAAAACGAAAAAAAAAAATCATATATATACACATATATGTTTTGTACATGATATATCTTTTAAAATATTAAACTTAATCTGTTCGTTCGTAGTTAGAAAATAAAAACTTAAGAAACTCCAGCAAGTCCGGAATTCGTCCGTTATTCTTGAGATTATCGGGTGACATTTATAAATTTTATTGCTATTTGAAGAAATGTCGTAATTATTCAAATGATTTAAAGCTTAGCTGCTCGTATTGTGACTTGAAACCCGTCTTCCGTTTTTTTCGATACGTAACAATGCTCGTTTTATTACGTTCACTCTAAGATCTTGTGCCAAATTTTAAGGTTTTACTATTTTCCAATTCATTTTTACATATTTTCTTTCACATCCTCCGTCTGTTTTTCATGAAATTTTTGCGTTTGTTTTTAATTCTTGTCCGCGCATCCGTTTAACAGTTCGCTGCGTTTAAATTATGTTCTTAAACTTTTTTTGAAATAATATTTCCTCATTTTACTTTTGCAAGAACGATATGAATAAAGGAAGGATAGCCGGTATTTATTTGTTCATTTTAATAACCGGTGTAACAACCACGTCGTTACATGTTAATAATTAATTAAATAAATAAAATAAGTTAATAAATAAAATGAGTTTGAGAATTAAAAAATAAGTAAAAAAAACGATGATAATGACGATGGTTTGCTTGTATTAAGGTTTATTAACCTTTCTGTTGCTTTCTCGTCGTACTAATTATACAATAAGTATATGCGTACGTGTGCGTATATATATATGTATGTGTGTATGTCTTATTTTTCTAAAACGTGAATTAATTAAAAAAATAGTTACAGAATAAGGAAAATGTGGATAAAATACTATAAGAATAATGAAATGACGAGGATTATGAAATACAAATATAGTATATGATACAATGCGGATGTCAGGGTTCTACTACCGATTGGAAAATTAAAAATTTGGTGTAAATGGGAGTCTATATGTGGATGATTAGAGTGGAAATATATTGTTTGCAAACTGAAAGGTAATACGAATTAAAACTACTCTAACGAATGTATACATGTACTCTATGTGTGTGTGTGCGTGTGTGCGTGAGCATGCTACTGATCAGTATACTTAAGATTACTTTGGGAGTTAAGTTAGAGAGTATGTGAGAGTGTAAATGAGTTATAATTATATAAATAAACGGTAATTAAAGAAATCGATATAATAAATGTAATCAAAATAAAAATTTATATTAAGCGTAAATGTATAATATTAAATCATAAGAAATGTTGGCACGCGTAACAATTGATCCGTAGTGCGATCTGTCACCATCGTCAATTATTACCGCAACTTTCGTCTCTTTAAGTTGTTTTGAGCTGCTTTTTCATACTCCGAACATAATTGAAAAACTCTATTATCAAGTTAATTGCTCCCGAGTACACGCGTCTAATGAAGAAATTCCGTCAATATCGGACGATTTCTTATTTTTAGCCGAATTAATTACAGTTCTAACTTTTTCTATGGTAAAAGAGGTCTTATCTACCATCTTACCTAGTGGCATTTTTTTTTTTTTTCGTTGCCTTCAGTAATCTTTCTCAAACTTTATTTAGAGAAATCTTTAGTGGTTTGACGCTATAAACAGTTTCTTCACTAAGCAACACCCAGGGTTTCCAATAGATTTTTTTTAATTCGAATTCTTACGCTCGTAAAGCTTAACATGTTTGGATTCGAAAAGTTATTAGAGCATTTCATAATAGATGTCACTTCTTCGATTATAGCTGAACAATCTCATTCGAATAGATACCGCGCAAGCCGCAAGTCCAGCTTATAGTCGTTTTCACACATCCATCCAAAAATAAATTCCGCGCGAAGATCGCGAGTAATGCTAAATAAGGTAAATAGCGAGAGTTCTTAATTAATTAAAATGCACGAATCTGAAACGGCTTTTATCAAGTTGCGAGTCAGATTATTTACGTTCAGTCCAAGTCATCGGTTGTGTCATTATCTCGCAGTTGCGTATCGCTTCTTCGATCGATCTTATTTGTAAATCTTTTTGTATATCACGCTAGTGCGAATACCGTAGCTGGACGCAGGATTTCATCGTACGATCCGCGATATTCGAATTACCTGCTGATGTCGAAAGTTCTATTTCGTAAGACCATATAGGTCAAGACTTTACTCTCCCGTGACAGCGTAGTAGACATTTTAACGATTACCCAATCCATATCACTAAATTTTATTTAAAGTCGTATTTTTTTCGTTTAGAATTTATACGACTTTTCTAGGTCAATTTTTAATCGAAATAAATTCCGACGTATTAAATAACACCGCTGTTGTAAGTATACCCAACATATACTGCGCAAGTCAGAACTATAGTCGTAGGCACACGTCTCCGAACGAAAGATTTCTTTTAAGGTCTATATCGTTATGGTCTATCCAATTCGGTAGAACTTCAGAGCTATCGTCTGTTATAATAACGACTTTTGAAATCATCTATGTAAACAATCGCGGGCGAAATGAAGAAAACCCGATATTTGGAAGTGGTATCACTGTTGGCGAAGTAGTGCGCACGTCTCTTGTACGAATTGCGTAAATTATTGCGACTGTCGTGAAAACTTTGTTAAGGCTGTATTCAGCAACTACTCTCGAAACTTTTGTACCCTATTTTAAATATATGCAGCCATCCGACAGTGTTGAACGCCTGCTACAGTTTTGAATTTTTCATCATTTCTTACTGCCCTGCATGATGATACGTTTTATAGGTCCAGTAATCTCGTAAATAAAATTAGATTTATTTTTTTGAATATAAATTATAGGTTTATTTTTTAAAGACGTAATATTTTTAAACTATCTACTCGTCGTTCTGTATATAACTGAAAACGTCATTAACGTTGCAAAATTTCAATTTTTCGAAATAAGCAATTTTCCGCTAAGTGGAACGATATCGGCGAGTGCACGACGAAAAGGTTTGAACCTAACACTCGAATAAATTAATAAAGTTTTTTTTTTTTTTTTTTTTTTTTTTTAATAAAAAAAAGTAAGTCGATCGAGAAAACCGATTAACAATAAAAAACATACATGATTTTTCTTGGTAAATATCGAACAGAAATTTGATGCTGCCTGACACAATGGAACTTTATTTTAAATGATTCCATTTAAATTCCATTTGCTCCTCGTTAAACTAATTACATCATAATTAAGTAATACATCCTAATATATATATATATATATATATATATATATATATATATATATATATATATATATATATATATATATATATATATATATATGTATATATATGTATATATAATAATTGGGTTTAGCTATCAATACCAAAATTACCGATTATTAACACTATTTTTATACAAATATATCATACATAAGATAATAAAAAGAATACACATAAAAAAAAAAAAAAAAAAAACACTCGGAGATTAATTTTACATATGGGCATATAGGAGGCTTTTAAGAATATCGTGGATGGACCGAAAGACTTTATGTTTTCCAGAAGCTGAAGATACATATAGGCGTTTGTCAAGCGGAATAAGGAAAAGATTTCTTGGCTTCTTTATTGCGAGAGACATGAATTCTCTACAACGTGTTCGCCGGAAAAGTGAATGTATATATATATGTATATATAATAATTGGGTTTAGCTATCAATACCAAAATTACCCATTATTAACACTATTTTTATACAAATATATCATACATAAGATAATAAAAAGAATACACATAAAAAAAAAAAATAAAAAAAAACACTCGGAGATTAATTTTACATATGGGCATATAGGAGGCTTTTAAGAATATCGTGGATGGACCGAAAGACTTTATGTTTTCCAGAAGCTGAAGATACATATAGGCGTTTGTCAAGCGGAATAAGGAAAAGATTTCTTGGCTTCTTTATTGCGAGAGACATGAATTCTCTACAACGTGTTCGCCGGAAAAGTGAATGGACGAAGAAAAAAAAGGAAGACCAAGAACGCGCTGGGCTGATCAGTTAAAATTGTTAATCGGTTTAAACATGCACGAATGCTGGTTGCTCGCAATATGGAGATCACTAACATATGCTTCTTAACATCACTACGCCCTATAGAGGGATAAAGGACGAAGAAGAATACACAGGGATAAAGGACGAAGAAGAATATACAAAAATAGGTGGCCTGAACAGCGAGGATATTGTTGTCATTATTAAGGGCCAATCAGTAGGCAACCGAGAAGAGCGGTAAATATTTAAATGTAAAATTTTATTAATAAAGGCATCTTTGTTATTCAAAAGCAAAAATCACACGATTAGTGTTAGCTATAGTTCTTGCATGCACAGGACAGTATACAGAGGGCGGTAAGATTGATGGAGTACAAATGGCTAGGAAGGCAATTGCGGTTGGAACGAAGCCGGGATGAAAAATGAAAGCCGAATTGAGAGGTCGTTAGGAGACGTAAGTGCAAGAATGTATGTGGTAGGGAGATTAGGTTGGAATAGATTTATAAAAGTTAAGTCGTCATTTATAGAAACATAGGTTTCCATCGACGAAGAAAGTCTGCACGAGCGAATTGATATAAACGGAATTCTCGGAATGACATTGCAATGTCCTAACTTTAGCAACCCGAACGCGTACTTCGTTTCCCCGGATATCCCCTCATGGACAACAACCCAAACGAAAGATACAACGTTATCCTATAAATAAAAATTATTATTAATTTATCGTATTTTTAGAAGTGATCGCGTGTTTTAATTTTTTCTTTTCTGCTTAAATTTAGGATACTTAATGACGTTAGCCAGAAGCACGGTTCAAAGACCCGGTAGTCGAGGTTGGTTCACTTCGCGCGACTTTAGAACAACTTCGGTTAATCCAACTGCGCCATCCAGCTTTTCGAAATGCCTTTCGTTTTGGTAATTCCATTTCGACGCGTAACACCGTCATTCGAAAAATTAACAATAATTCGAATTAATGAATTTCAATAAATAAATTATAAACGATATAAATGTATCGCGTTTTCAGGTTTGTTATGAACGAACCGTTTATCGACGCGACCGGGCCGAGTCTGGGCGCGTTAAGCGTCTACGTTAAAACGACCGATAAAGATAACGGAAATATTATGAGACCCGTTTGGAGATTATATAATCACCAAGGACCGGATTGGCAATACGCGCAAGCTTTAATTAACGATCCCAACGACTCGGTAAGAAAACGTTTACGGTGAATTTCGAAAATTAGACGATAGAAAATTTTATTAAGTCGAACTACTTACGGAAAATATGCACGTTTTTCGAAAGTTATCGACCTTCTTCTTTCGACGCGGATACGTTTTACGAACGGTCAGGCATTTTCCAAAAGTTTAACCGTCGCGAAAAATGTCCCATTGACGTTTTCGACGTATTACGGCGTTTGTTACGTTTTTTTGCTATAACACTTTAACCCTTTCAGTCACGATGTCCATTATATGGTGCAGGAATTTTTAATACTAACGAATTTTTTTATTTTATGGTTGATGTGAAATATCTCAATTTTAACAATATTAATATAAATATGTAGAAAATTATCTACAGTTCACCTAATAAGCAGTATTGTATAATAAACAGTAGTACGAAATTTATAATTTTGTATAAACATTTTATAATGTACGACTGAAAAAGTTAAACGAGCGAACATCTACGTTCTGTAGTATATTTTATCGCGCAGTCCGGAAATTACGAGACACGTGTATTATCGATGTGTCTGAACGAAATGCGGATGGATATAAGATTTGATTCGCACTATAGGTACGGTCTCGGTCCGGTAAAATATTCTGACATGTGAAACAATGCGAGCATTCCTAAAAGAAATTTTAGCTGGCCGAGAAAATTTTTCGACGGAAAATATATTAACTAAACGTATTTTTTTGTTAAAAGCGACGTAAAACCGAATTTAATCAATGACGGTTCAAAACTGACTGAGGCCTGATCGCGAACGTGAATATGCCCGTACCTATTTAATCTTCTGCCGATAATGTATCGATGATGACCGAACAAAAAAATAATAATAATAATAATAATAATAATAAAATACCTCGTAATTAAATATCGCTTAACTTTCGCATGTCGATAAATCCTACAAAAGTTGGTTAGTTTATTTCTAGTCCTCTTTCCACTAGCTGTCGGATTCCGAGAATCGCTTCTGTTGTTTGTCGATTTTTTCGAAATCAACATCGATTGTCGTCTAAATATGTTCCTTCTATTTTTGTCGTTAATTTTATTCGGTATAATTTTTGCCAGTCATTTTGACGCCTGCCCAAGTATCATTTTCGAATTTAATCGTTCCGTTCGTCCTTGGTATCGTAATCATAATATACTGAATTCATTTGCAATAGGTTTACCTTATTAACCTCCCCACAAACGTACAGTTTTTATAATAACCTCGTCACAGACAACCGGCGTCTTGTACATTCCGTACATATAGGCGTCTTGCATATTAGACGTCTATACGTTTTTCGTTTCATTTTTCGACGGACATTTTCTGCAATTCTGATTGACAGTTTTGTATTCCATTATCGGTGCTATAACGAATCTATCTTTAGTACGCGACTAATACATAATCGCACTTGTCGACTAGCTGTCTGCAATCTCCGTTCCGTTTCAGGTGTTATCGAAGCCATTTCCAACTGTTCTATAAAATTATATCGCGTCAGTTCGGTATTATTACCATTTGGGGCATTACATACATTAACCGACGCGATGTCACTTTCTAGAAAAGGAATTTAATTACTCTTTACGGAAAGCTAACCCAAATGTGTCTAAATGTACAAATGACGTTCTAAAAATGCAAGATAGAAATCGGACTACAGACGATGACCGTGGCAAAGATATAAAGATTATTTAGAAGATATTTTCAAACCTAATGAAATATAGTAGCTGTTAGAAAAGTCAGCGGTGCTTATTTAAATCCACATTCGTCAACTGTACACAAACGATTAAATCTTTCGCACTCTCGTATAAATAGGATGTAATAAAGAATCTCGACAATAGATATGAATTACCGGAATAATCGTAAAGCGGTTTCCAAGAAAAGCGCTGATATTTTAGATATATCAATATGTTCCTGTGCTTTGGAAATTCGCTATCGCTAATGATTTGAAAAATCTCCCGTTGCATCAAATCACTAAAATTTTCGAAAAACTCATGCATAGAGATATACATTCATCTTCAACCATCAGTTTAGGTTTCATTAACTGAAAAGCATATTTGCCAAGACTGTTTAGAAAATAATATCTTCCTCGATGTTAATTCGAAGAATGTGGAATGTAGCGATTTTTATTGAAATCAGCAACAAAAAACAAGTTAAAATCACTAAAAGTTTTTTCTTCGTGAAAAATCGCGCCATTTTTCTTTCGGCTCAATTGAGCGAATATTTTTAAAGAGATAAAAATATAACATGAAAAAATATTAATTTAAAATTATAATTCACAAAAAATCAGCAAAATGAAGATTTTTTTTACAATCAACTATCAGTAATATAAATTTTTTTTACATAGCAGTAGTCAGTAATATATATAAAAAAAAAAATGAAAATCAAAACCACTTTTGATCAATACAAAATTTATAGTCATAAAAAATATTTGAAAAATAGTTAAACAACGTAAAATTTAGAAACTTAAGTGAAAACACATAGCCAGTAAAATAAAATAATAAAAAATTAAAAAATTAAAAAACTAAAAAATTAAAAAATTAAAAAATTAAAAAATTAAAAAATTAAAATTTGATACTTTCTCAGTCAAAAAGAGCGGTCGTTCATTTCTGCGCCGAAGTATTAAATGTACAAAAAAACTGCAGATCACAATTAAAAATCAACCGATAGAAACGAAATTAGTCATGAAATTTCTAGGCTTACACTGGGATAATGAGTTAAAATGGAAAGAACGCGTAAACAAACTACCGGTTTCAATTTCTGCGGACATGAATATGCTGAGAAAATTAGCTCACACATCGTTCGGAGCGGATAAAAAAACCTTATTACATTTGTTCAGATGCCTCATGAGATCAAAGCTGGACTACGGAAGCGTAATATACAGCACGACCATTAAAAATACCACATTGAGAAAACTGGATATCATCTGTAATACAGCAATTAGAATAGCCATCGGTGCTTTTCGTACAAGTCCGATTGACAGTATTTATTGCGAAGCTGAAGAATGGCCTTCGTTTTTACGAAGAAAATACCTTATTAAAAAATGGAATATACACCTACAAACACTTTTCCAACTTCCTGATAACTTTCCTATTCCAGAAATTCCTGATTTAATTTATAAAAATCACACACCATATCCTCCCTGGCATCTCTTTTCCATCCAAACCGACACATCTCTAGTCACTCTCTGCAGATCAAATAAATATCCGCATTGAACAATCCATAGATAAATACAGAGGATGTACCGACGCATCTAAACTTAATACATATTGTGGTTGTGCGGTAGTTTTAGAGGATCATATTCTTCGCTACAGCTTGCCTCCACGGTACTCGGTATTTTTCGCTGAATTATACGCAATCTACCTTGCTGTATCCGCTGCGCGGTCAATGAAAATCACAATGATCTTTTAATATGTTCTGATTCACTATCTTCCATTATGCGTTTCAACCATAATTCTTCCAAAATCCATCCTATTGCTATAAAAATATCGAATCTCTTGTACCAACACCCTACTCTGAAAATAACCCTAATATGGATTCCAAGCCACACAGGTTTCACATTAAGTGAATTAGCCGATAGAGCAGCTAAAGAGGCAGCTCGAATCCAACCTTATTCCTTAATACCTATACCTGAGGCAGATGCAGTCACCTCCATCAAATATATAGGAAATAAATTATTTTGTGATCTGTGGAATGCAATTCCTCCAACGAATCATCTTAGATCTATTCGCTCCTCTCCTCTTCCTTGGAAATATTCGGCGCAAAGCAGAAAGGATCAGGTAGTACTTTCCCGTATTCGTATTGGCCACACTGCACTGACTCATGGTTATATTCTAAGTAGAACAGATCCACCTCTGTGCGCTCATTGCGCCCGAACCTCCTTAACACTCCGGCACCTGCCCACAATATTCCGTATACCGTCCCCGAAACTTCAATGGTAGTTCATTCAAAACAGTTCTATCTGATGATCCAACTGCTGTAGAAGCAGCACTTCAGTTTCTTCGAGCTATAGGCGTGATCAATTTCCATACGGGTGCTTCTGGCCATAGCAGCAGTACATAGTACCCGTCCAAAAAAAAAAAAAAAAAAAATTAAAAAATAGTTGTTCAATATAAAAATGGAATTTACAATATATTTCTTAGAATTAATTTTTCATCAAAATTTCTCATTGAATTGAATAAAAAATTTTTATCTCTTTCTTTTATTATTTCCATTTTATCTATTAGTTTTTTTTTTTTTTTTTTTTAATATTTTTCTGCATGTAAAATTTTATAATTTCGCTGAATATAATTTATTTTTTGTTTTTGGTCAGATTTTTTTATTAATACTGCATTTTGCTGATTTTTTGCGAATTGTAATCTTAAATTAATATTTATACATTTTATATTTTTATTTTTTAAATATTAACTCGATAATGGCCTAACACAGCAGAAAAACTTTGTAATTTTTCATAAAGAAAAAACTTTTAGTGATTTTAACTTACTTTTTTGTTGTTTATTTCCTCGATGTCAAGCGGCCATTTGACGTAGTTTGACACTCGAGCTTATTGTATAAATGCAAACAAATCTAGAATATATCAATATACGAAATTCTTACTCGGAAGAAACAGATTTTTAACTGATCATTTATAACAATCGTCTATATAGGCACAATTCAGGCAGAAGTATCCCAGGCTAAAATATCCTACGACCCTTTGCGTATTGTATTTTTACCGGTGATATCCCAGAAAATAACTTTATCGCAATTTGCGCCGATAATACAGCCTTATCATCGTCCTGATTACAGCTATTCGACAGTCCCAATGTATTATTGTCCTAACGGTGTTTTATAAATCCAAAATATTATAAACGAGTTGAAAATCTGCAATATCATACTAACTAAAAGAAAAATTGATCATTACTGATTTAGTCAAATACCTAGGAATATATATATATATATATATATATATATATATATATATATATATCTACAGTCGTATATTGATCATAATTGACCGTCGTTGACCATTATGTAGCAATCAAATTCCTCCACAGTTGTCGATCATCTGCCGAGTGTACCAAATCTGGTATTGACAGTTTAACACGTCGGCATATTTGTTTCGTCCATCGGGTCATTGGCCGACCTTTTCTTCTATGTCCGTTCATTCTTCCTAATGTGACTGTTCTGTCTAAGTCTCGTGCACGCATTATATGACCGAAAAATTTGTGCATTTTATCGCGTACGTCTTGTGACAACCGTTTATCTATATTAAGACGCTTAATGATCGAGACGTTCGTTTGTTTATCGTGTCATTTTATACCCAGCATTATGCGCCAGCATTTCATTTCAAATGCATCGATATATTGCTGATCCGTGGAATTTATTACCCATGTTTCGGAACCATAGGTAAAGATGGAGAACACCAGGGAACGAACAAGTTGTATTTTTGTAGAATAATTGATATTTCCATCCCGCCAGATACGTTGCAACTTATTCATAGCATTTAGACTCATCGCAGATCGTCTCCTTATTTCTTTGCTTGAGCCTCCTTTATTGTTGATCCGGACACCTAGATATTCAAATTCGTTGACGACTTCGTATCCGTGTAATTGTTGTGAAGTATTAGATATGTTTTCATTGTTATGATCCACTATCATAATTTTTTTTTAATTTTTGTTTATACGCATTCCGAATTCATGGCTTACTGTCGTCAGTTTATTTAAAGTTGTACTTAATTCTTCCATAGATGATACAAAAATTGCCGTGTCATCGGCATATCTCAAATTATTAATTTTTGCTTCACAAATTGAAATACCTCCTTCCTCTGCGGCAAGAGTACGTCGCATTATATATTCAGAGTATATGTTATATAAAAGTGGCGATAGGATACATCCTTGTCTAACACCTTTTGATATTTTGAAAGGTTTAGAGAAATAATTATCTGCTCGTACTGTATTATAATTGTTTTCGTAAAGTGATATATATATATATATATATATATATATATATATATATATATCAAACCTTACAATTGCCACATAACAGCTTAAAAAACCCACCTGTTAACAATAAACCATGATATTAAAACCGATACGGCTACATGGTTTTCCAGCTTGATTTGGCCGATCCCTGTTATAATTCCATCATTCCGCGTAGTTCATGACTAGATTTTCGTCGGCTCTACATTTATAATGAAGAAATAGCGAAGAAAACATTTAATCTAAATTTTCGACGATATAAAAATTTTTTGGTAAAAAAGTTTAGTAAATTTCCTCTGATTCCCCACTGATATATATATATATATATATATATATATATATATATATATATATATATATATATATATAACGCGTCCGATGTTTCCACGGTTTATAAAATATGTTTTTCCTCAATAAATACTGCTTACCATTATAGTTGCCCGGACATAAATTTTATTATTATGAATGTCGTTTATTAGCGAAATTCAGTTTATTGTTTTTTTTTACTACTATAATGGATTTTTTTTTTATTAATTTTTTCAAATTATGGATACATTTTTCGCATTAATACTTAACAGGTTCATTCACGATGTTCCCTATGTGTAACGGTAACATTTTAATGCTAACACAATTGTGCATAGTTTCTAGTTAACACGAAATGTCTCGATTTTATAAATATTTCTATAAACACGTTGAAAATTATCCAAAGTCATCTAAAAAGGGGTAATATATGTTTAATAAACACCCTGTATACGCGATTAATAATCTCGTGTGAATATTTTGTGCGTGATTAAAAGGGTCAACGTTAAACTCGAGAATATGATAAGAAGACGACCGCTATATATATATACATATATATATGTATGTGCGTGTGTTGGTGTAGATGCGTTTTGATTATTTACGTATAGTTCGAAATGATTTTAAAACGGAGTATTAACTAAGTGCGAAAGTTTCGTTCGTAATTATCAGATAACAAGACGATACGGTTTTTATTTGCAGATAGTAATAGAAGGCATCTGGGGTTCGAGCAGAGCTAGCGGATTTATAGCGTTCGACGATATTACATTTTTTGGCGGCATGTGCTCCAGTAATTTATTTTTGATTTTTATTATCGTTACTAATATTATTAAGATGATCGCTGAGAAACTTGTTCCGGCAAGGAAATAAGCTGTTTAAGTGTATGGAAATTATACGAATTGCGGTTATTAAAGTTCCTTATCGAAGGTAAGGACGCATTT
The DNA here is from genome assembly GCA_032883995.1 of Coronaproctus castanopsis. Lineage (NCBI taxonomy): Eukaryota > Metazoa > Arthropoda > Insecta > Hemiptera > Monophlebidae > Coronaproctus > Coronaproctus castanopsis. The sequence continues at coordinate 62,115,491 of CM065054.1, forward strand.
CAAATTATTCATGGACAAGGTAGAACTAGAATGGCTCATTGAGGTCGCTGCATTTGAGCCGCGTTTCGGCAAAACTCGTTTGAGAAATCAAAAAATTTATGCGTAAGCTGCACTTTTCAATAACGTATCTAACCAAAACAAGAATAGATTTACTTAATTACAAAACGAAAACGTAAATTACACGCACGCATTATACTACGGCACGTTTAGAACGAAAAAAACTGTGTTCCTCGGGGCGCAGGCAAAAAGTGAAACTTAGAGACGTTTTCCCAAAAAAGACATTCGTTTAATAAACTCACGATTTCGTACAAATTTCACAGTGAAAAGGAACGCACAGTCCGCTATGCTTAACTTGACGCGGCGATGACTCAAAAATATTTTCGTTCTTAAACCTACGTCGCACGTACATCCGTTGTGCAGAGGAAAGATTCGAACGAAATAATGGACAGTCGTGCGCGCATGCGCAAAATAAATAAAACGAACACACGCAAAATATCATTACATAATTTCTGTACGTGTTTCTACGCACGTACGTAAACTGAATATACACGTATACGAGTTCAGCATGCGGGAAAGAGTGCAGCAGACCGACTATACTGTGAGAATAGGCTTGCCTGTGTGCCAATTTGTATAAGACTGTGGTTCGTTCGTTTTACGGATTTAACTCCTCATATACAACGCGCCAATAGAAGTTTCACTTCGAAAGTTACATTTATGAAGATTGGAAAAAAAAGTGTTTCGCAAGGATAAATATAATTATAACGAGTTCACGACGCACAAGATATTTATAAACTTTTATAACAGACTATTAATTGTATGCTTGAAACTAACCTTTAATATATATATATATATATATATATATATATATATATATATATATATATATATATATATATAAAATGTGTGGTGAGAAAGGAGGAAAGATTTGAATTAGAGCCTGTATATATATGCGTGAGTGCCTTACCTCTAATTTATTGGTGGAGTGGTTTTTTTTTCTGCTGTGCGTGTGTGTACGTAATGATATATGATTTATTGATGATGTCTATCTATATCGGACAGATATACATGCTCAATGTTGTTCGATTTTACGTATATAAAATTGTTTTGTGTCAGTAAGCATATAGTAATTTTGTTGAAATTTTTTGTACTTTGTATAACATCCATTATATTTACGCTGATACAAATTGCTTATGTTTCGCTGATAGGCTGAATTTGTAATAATTCGAATTTCTTATTAACCCATAATGACTAACGTTACTTTTTGTCACGTTAATTCTAACGTACGTCATTGTGACGTCAGTAACTTGTTTTTGTTTGTTTTCTTTTTAATGATAAAATTCAAAAGTAACATATATTTTTTTTTTATTTCATTTATTATTTCTTTAAACGAGGATGCCTTTACGGCCTACCCGACGTGATACTGCGGGGTGTATTTATATTTTAATCAAAGATGCCGACTTCTCTAGAAATGTCACTAAATGGGGAAACGACTGTAGATTATCCAGATGGTGAAAGGACGAAACATCATACGGAGGTATAATACACGGAGAACGTAGCAAGACAAGGTAGAGCTCAGAATGGTAACGATATAACGGTAGAGAATCAAAAAACAAAACCGCCATCGGAAGACCGCCTGTCCAGGATGGAGGGGACAAAAGGGACCTTCTCTAAGCTGCATACGGAAAAGACGGTCAGCTAATAAACGATGTCCAAATCGAAATCTACCGATGCGTAAAATATTTTCCACTTATTTCACTTCTACTCGGTTTACGCCTAGAATATATAACAAATTAATTAATAAATAATTAATAAATTCTTAATGAACTCGACTTCACACGACCAGATAAATAATTCATACATAAATGTATATGTAATATAATATCAAGCGCTTCAGTCTTTTGTGTCGTTTTATATATATATATATCACCAACGCTAAGGATTAACACGCCCCAATATGCAACACCGTTTATCGCATTCCATTTCACAGTTTCATAGCAACGGATTTAAATTTCCTAGTTGGTTTTACTACGCAAATTGTACAACGTGCGTTCAACGTAAAACGAAATTTTGAAATCGACAAGCTGGATTCACCGTAACGTTAGTATCATGACGACGTTTTTCCCAACCGAAAATAATCGAAGAACACCGCTGGAAGATGAAGTATCGATAAATAGCTTACGATCTAATTCATTGATAAAAGTAACGACAATTATTACAGATTACAGTTGAACGAGAACATAAAACGAATAATAAACCGATAAAGAGTATTCTGATTTAAAAGAACAATTGAAAAGAATTATGAACATCCGAGAAATGTAGATAAAAAGTTATTTTTAAATTAATATAAATTTATAATTAGTATTTCACGAATATTTTAAATAACTATACATTATTTAATCCATCTCCAACTTTCTGCGGAAAAACTGTTCTCGCATGCCGTCCTATTATTCTTTGTTCGATAATAGTTAATTACGCGTAAATGCTAATCGAGTGTTCCCCTTTTTACAGTGATAAGGAAAACTTTCCAACGATATAAAATAATAGAATATATATTAGTTTATCCGTTTTACATTTATTTGTGAAAATTAAGAAATGCAAATTTTACTTCTTCAAATATCGGTTCTTTTCTAGCGCGAGGAATTTAATTTTCAAATTTAAATTTATTCGAAAATATCATATGTTCGACAACTTGTTCAAAACCATTATTTTAAGATATTACATTTTTATTTTTCTCAACGAACATGATACTGCGGGGACTAAATTTTAATCAAGCGTGTCGACTTAAGCGTTGCTATAACGAGGAATAATTGTAGATTATCCAGATGAAGACGAAATATTATACGATGGCGTGGAGAGCTCAAAACGCAACAGTGTCACGGCAGAGAATTAAAAAAAACAACATAAAAAAACATTATCGGGATTGCAGACTGTCCCGGATGGAGGAGACAGATTTCTGTAAGCTGCACACGGAGAAGACGGTCATCAGATAATCTGCCGAGTACAATTCCCTTGCAATTAATCTCCTTAAAAAGAAATAGAATCGCGGAATTTTATCGACAGACGGTTAAAGTTGATAGTAATAAATGAGAGGTGATTGACTAATAATACTTTTAGTGTACATAAGTTTCCAATGTATGCTCTAGCTGAATAGAATCATATCCTTGTGAGAGACTAAGGAAAGTTCCAAGTTATTAAACGACGCGTCTTTAACTAATGAGTTAACAAATTCATTGTTTGGAATTCCTTTGTGACCAGGCATTAAGCAGGACGCATATATCCCCAAACGTTCGAAATTATTAAGCTTTAGCAAATAACTAATCCAATTAGTGTGTATCTAAATTTCGCTTATTGTCTAAAACCGTCACCGTGCTTTTTGAATCGATAATAAATAATAAGGTAATTTCTGTGAAGATTTAAGCCCATTCGAATTGACAAGGCTTGTGCAGTTACACATTCCGCGGTAAATACTGAACATTGTTGGCATAATTTGTACGCTAGTATTGAAAGCTGTAATAATATGTTTCTTTAGTCCATTATAAACGTAATTAAAAGAAACATTTTTTTTGCATTCTATAATCAAAAATAATCTTATTTCGGTTAAAATATGAAAGTATTAAACTTACAAAAATAAAATAAGACTATTCTGCTAAAATTGCAATCTTCTTCTTATTGTATCCGTAGATTGGTTTACGATTTGCGATCCTGTTTATCTAACTAGGGGCCTTAGAATTATTCCCTTAGTTCGGCTTTTCTCTAGGTCTTCCTCTGCAGCGTTTGCCTTCCATTTTGCCTTCAATGAATCAGCGTTTGATTATGAACGTCCTATTTGGTTCTTCTTTTCATTCGTGTATTGATTATTTGATTCGTTTATTTCTTTTAATACTTTTTTCTTTTTTTTTATTTTCTCTAACTAATTTTTCGCATTCTACGCCAACACCACATTTCGAACGCTTCAATTCTATTATTTATCGTCTTCTGTATAGTAAAATGCTCCATATATATGTTTTCGCGAAATGCTTCTTACAATACTTTTTGATGTAAAGGACTGTTTTTTTTTTTTTTTTTTTTATTAAACGCCGTTTTTTTGCTCGGTCGATTCTCGTTATTATTTCTTTACTACCATCTTGGGTTATCCGAGATTAACTTAAACTTTTTAATTCTTACGTTTGTTGTTCCTGGTTTCTTATCGCATTTCATCGTCTTTTTTTCGTTTATTGCCGTATTATATTTATCGGTTACTTTTTTTCCATTTTCATCGTTCCCCACAATTGCTACGTCATCGGCGAATCGGAATATCGACGTTCTTACACACTTTCATCCCCCATTTTTCTTTTTCTATATCTTCGTAAAAAACAAAACCCCAAAACTTAGGACGATACTTTTCTATTTAACAAAAATTTAACTCTTATTAAACACTATGATAAAAATGTGATCGCTTTGCACATTTTAGACTAGTCAATTTGGAATATTGCCGATAGATCGGCAGCTTGCATGTGTTGCAAAGATAAAAAGTTCGCCGATGTTAACACGTGTATTTTACGTATTGTCAAATTGTCTTCTTCAGACGGTGGATCAGTTCTAGGTTTCTCAGCAATCTTATTTATTATACGAACAATTGTAGTTCTTAAATCCAAAGACGGGAACCTTTTTCATAGGGATAACCAAATATGTGCTTGAGGATATTTTTCCACTGACCATTTGAAACATTTTTTACCGTAAGAATTTTTTCGCGAATAAACGAACATGTAGTAATGGTGATAACGGTTGTGATTGTCAATCATCGGCATTATCATTTTCGGCTTCCTCCTCATCGAAATCATCTGACTCAACCAAAAACTCATTCTCGTCAGCTGAACTTTCGTCACTGCTGCCTGCATTCATCTAGGATTTGACTTTATAAAATCAGGGGGTCATTTGGTTTAGTTTTAGTTTTTTTTTCTGTCTGCGTGGGAAAACTTTCACTAGGTCCATTTAAAAAAATATGTAATTTAAAACAATAATAGGAAACAAAAATATTCCAATATAATACGGAAAATATTGTCTAAATTAACAGTTTCGAAAAAATTGAATAGTACGAAAAAATTACTCTATCAATAACGTCATGACGACGTAGCTTCAAAAAAACACAGCTATAAACCTTATACAATTACACTCTAATTAACTGCTGACCGAATCTCGTACCTGATAAAAAGTTAGGAGGGTATATGAACTTTCAGATAGATCGCGCTACTGTAACCATACAAGAAAAAAAAAAAAAAAAAAAAAACACGCCATGGTGACGTACGTTAGTGGTTAAGGGTTAAATATGTACTGAAGTATAATTATATAGCGATACACTTTTATACGGTGAGTCCGGTGTTCGCGCAGCTTCGCGCCTAGCCGGGTTTGGGAAATAGCGCATATTTCGATTATATAAGTAATTATTAGGAGTATTTATTAATTTAAATTAAAAATTTAATTTAATTTTTAGAATTTAAATTTAATAATTAGGAGTAATTTATAATTTGATTTAAATTTATAAATTTAATTTTTTATTAATTATTAGGAGTATTTATTAATTTAAATTAAAAATTTAATTTAATTTTTAGAATTTAAATTTAATAATTAGGAGTAATTTATAATTTGATTTAAATTTATAAATTTAATTTTTTATTAATTATTAGGAGTATTTATTAATTTAAATTAAAAATTTAATTTAATTTTTATAATTTAAATTTAATCCGTTTAATATTACTCAATATGTGCTATTTTCCAAGTAAATCTTCTTTGGACGTGATAATTGTTGCAATCTACGATGTCCGAGAGATGGCCAAAACTGAGCCAAGGTTAATGAAACCATTTATTCGAAGGAAAATTAGACAAGTATAAATTATCGCGAATAATTATCCGTGAACAAGTAGTTTGAAAAACGAGCAAGACGAAAAACATATGCCGGTTGGATAAACACTGAGGAATGGACGAACATATGGTCAATAGAAAAAAATCATGCGAGAAGCCGGAGGAAGGAATTGCCATATATAGTAGGGTGTAAGAAGAATAAGAAGATGCTCGAAATGAGCAGTAACGTAATACGGTGTGAAATTATTGGTCGGCAGAAAATCTGGTAGTAGGCGAACATTTTTTTCTTTTCGAGAAGCAGATATGAGATGATGTGGGATATCAAATATCAGCACTGCGACTACAAGAGGCGTCCAGAAATATTTACTAGCTATAACGATCGCCGAACTTCGACTGTAGATGACGTAATAATAAAAAGAAGAATATATTGTTTAACCATTTTCTTTTTTCTTTTTTAGCTTTGCCTTTAGGCGCTAAAGTCAGACCCGGCGAATGTCGCTTCGAGAGAGATATGTGCGATTGGAACAACGTAACCGATAAATCATTAGCATCTTGGCGATTGGCCACGGTTACGCGCAGACCAGCGAATTTACCGGATAAAACATTTGGCGCGCCTGGTTCGTTCGTTCGTTCGTTCGTTCGTTCTTCTTTTATTATTAAGGAAATTTCGTATCTATTTAATTGCAACATTTTACAGCGTACGCAGCGACGAAAAGAGATCTCTAACGAACGCCAATCTTTTACCAATCATCGGGATAAGTCGTTATTAATTGGGAAAATTTACGCGAACTTTTCAACGTATATATATCACTTTGAGCCCTAAGCCGCATTTTGAACTTTGGTGGTAAACGTGTCAGTCAATTTCGACAGACGACTATGGTTGTGATGAAATATTATCAGTGACACTTCTAACTTTTTCTTTTCTTTTCGAAAGAATATATTTATTTAAAAAACTACATTTTATAATATGGAATTTACAGCGACAATCCAATTATGCCAAACTTCGCTTACATTAAACAATCATACGATAATATTGAAAATTTATATATTGTAATGGAAAATTTTAATCCAAATTTTCGCAACTTACTTTTCAATATATCGTAAAATTGTATCTTAAATTTAATATCTTCATTATGACGCTTCTAACTTTGTAATTCTTTTGATTATTGAATTTTTGTTTAAGAACAAACGGTTGTTTTGTAGTTTATTCGTGAAGTAAAGAAATTGTTAATGACTGACACTTTCATGTAAGTTTTGCGTCAAATGATTAAACGGTCGAATTATGGTGAAAGTTTCGAATGAAAACTTTAAAATTAAAATAAACACAAAACGCAGGCTATATTATTTACTAAAAGAAGACCTTTGCCATCGGAACCTCTTATAATAAATAACGTACACTGGAAAACCGATATTAAATATCTAGATGTAATTTTGGATAAAAGACTTGTTTTTTCTAAGCATATCGACTACTTGACCAATTTTAAACTTTTTGTTTAGTAAAAAATCTTCCGTTAACACGCTCGACAAATTAATATAAAATAATTATAAGGCCAATAGCCAATAATTTTACACGCGTGTCTCCTGTATTATACGAGTACTTCTAACTTTTCCAACTTTCATCGACTTCAGAATCAGTGTTGCAGAATATTAAATTACCGATATATGTTATACGACTCTGAATTCACCCTACATATCTGAAGTAATAAAACAGCGTATAATAATATTTTTTCGACTCTTGCGTCGGCATTCAATAATCAAGTCAAATAGAGGACTAAAACAGAACTTGTTTGCAGTTATAAGAAATATAAGAGGATCAAACATATATATTATATTCTAATGTATCACCGGCATCGCTCATATTGATAACGTCTATATTTATTTCATTCTATCTTGAACATATATGTAGTCGTGTAATATAGGTTTTGGTTGCGATTTTTCCTGTAATCTATTTTATCGTATTATACGGTTATTTCACTCGTGGTATACGCAGTAAGAAATCTGTTTTCAAAATGTTTTTATTTTTTACTTTTATGTTATAGTTAATTCTGTTTTTTTTTTTTTTTTTTTTTTCGAAATACACTTTTTATTTATTTATTTATACTTATATGTCAGTCATAAATCACTTTTTTTGTTCCGTTTCTAAAAGAAATAGAAAAATTTTAAGTTAACCACAGTGGTCCGAAAGTGATATTTCTTAATATGAAGCAAAAATTAAAAATTAGCGTTATCACATTTATACAAAAAAAAAAAAAAAAAAAAATTATAATATCAGTCACATATGACTCGGGGACTCAAAGTGATAATAAAAACAGATTAGAAGGTTACTCTCTAACAGCGCATTATTATAGCTGATAATAAATATGAAATATAGGTAGACAATCGTTAAGATAGACAGCGGATGGATTCCGCTTGATTTAAGCTCGGATAGAACGGAATGGAAGAAAACGCGCCCCAATTATACCGGGTGTTCGTAACGGTGCATAATTATTATTATTTATAAGCGTCCGGTATACGTGCTTATATGTTAGATAATATTGTTAGTATATTTATGGGGGTGCCTTCGGCCGATATGAAATGAAGGCTTTATTTATTGATTTCTTTATATTCGATTATCTATAATCGATTTTGGACTGTTCAGCATTAACTCCCTTAAGATCGCATTTCGCTAGCTTCGGCGAACGATTTAAGTTCCTAATTCTTCAGTCAAACTTTCGAGGTCGACTTACTCGCTTTTAAACGTACTCTAACACGAGAAACTAATAATTGGTGAACACAATCCGCTCCAGATTACGTTTTTCGGTTTAGGATGCTAGACTCCCAGCTCGTTTTAGCGCGATTCTTAAATCGATCACCGGGTAATCTTCTCCGCATAGTCGTCTAATTGGTTATTTAATGTATTTATATTATAGTAAAGTCATCAGTAGCGCAGTATTTCAATACAACCCTTTTATCGCGTATTCCAATACTACCCGATAATTCTTCTCATGTGATTTTCGCTTTTTGTGCCACCCACGATGACATTCCAATCTTATTGCATCATTTTACGATATCTCGATTCGGTATTTTTCTAACTGTGTTATAAACGTATACACGCACGAAGAGAAAAAAAAAACACACAAAAAAATTAACGATTCTACAGACCGTGGCCGACAATTTTATAATTGAAGACGATCGAGAAAAGATAAAAATACAATTAACAGGTTTTTTTATAATTGCGTCGCCGTATGCTTAAAATAAGTTAGGGAATCGAACGTCTATAATCAAACGAAATTGAACGGGAACGATGTAATAATCGGATATATTTTATCGTTGCATTTGTTTGGTTTGCAGATGGTTACATCTATTACGATCTGTTCAATCAAATATTAGGAGCTAATTTAGTTCGACTAGTATCGCCGCTTATACCGGTGAATGATGACCCTCAGTTATGCTTTTCCTTCTGGTATGCAGCATTCGGAGCTGGCGAATCGGCTTTAATGCAAATCAGTAAACAGGATAATATCTCGGGCGATAATACGACCGCTGAAAAGGTATCGTACGTGTAATAAATTTATTTCTTTTTAAAACTGAAACGTTTTAAAGAAATCACGATCGATTTATTCGGAGTCGATTATGAAGCGAAAGTCACGGACGTGTACAATGCCCATCGTGACGGAGTGGTTATACCGAGTGGACAATCAAATGAAACACGAAGGCAGAAAAATTTCATTGTTTCCAGACAAACATCCATTCACGCATAGAAAAATGTTAAGCTAGCTTTTTTTCCCTTCCAACATTACTTCTACGTCAAAACCGACGAATCAATTGAAACTTTCGAAGCAATTTACCGCGCGTTTGCATTCTAATATCTCGTTACAAATTTTATTTCATTACCGTAAATTAGTATGGAATGTTTAAATTTCGATTATATTAGAATTGAGATATTTTTATTTCGTTTATATTTCGGATGTATCGAAGCTGCACGCGCTTTTTCTGTAAATGATACATCACACTCATTCCGCTGCTGTGATACGCGTTTGATAATAGACGCCGAACGTACGCTTCTTTCTTCTGTGTTCTCTTTTGCTCCACATCCTCAAAATATACACCTTGAATAGGATTTTTCGCCGACTAAAATGAAACCCAACCACCAAATCTGGGTTTTTCGTGCTGATAAACCCTTCCGGACTAAGTTTATGCGTTCAAGTCGGCTCCGGGCAGAATGCTATTTCTGTCTTAATTTCACTCATATTATAGTCACACGCAGTACTTTTATCCTGTCCTCACTTACCGCCACAAACTAGAAATCAGCACATTTTCTTACCTGTCTAATAACAACAACAACATCATCAATTTTACATTACAACATACGTCGTCACGTGGTTTGATACAATATATTTAGAAGTTTAACCTCACGATGTTATTCGTCGTATTCAGTAATCTTTGACCGTTACATATATATATATATATATATATATATATATATATGTATGTATGTATACATGTGAATAATCAATAATCATTTTAAAGATATGGAGCTTGGAAGCGAAAAATATGGATACAACACGTCCAATGTGGATGCCAGCTCAAGTAACTGTAGAATCAAGTAAAGACTTTCATATCGTTATGGAAGGACAAGCTACGAATGGAGGCTTTGCCGTAGATGATATAACTTTCACACCAGGATCGTGTCCGAGTAAGTATCCTACTTAGAAATAAAACTTTCTTCTTTATTACTACCAGTTACGGATTCGATAAAAATTTCATCCCGCAGTCTCTTAAAAAATGTTAAAACTTGAATTATTGAAATATGAGATTTCGCCTAGCTCGCTTATTACATCAATGTGATATTATGTGTACATATTTCTTTCTCTTTTTCGATAAATATTATGATAGGTAGATGATATATATATATATATATATATATATATATATAACACCGTGTCGATTGAAACACCAGGACAGTACAACAAATAAGTCCACTACTGTACGACTATGGGAACATGAATTAAACTATAATTAAAAGCCTGCAAGAAGAACACTTAAGGAATAGGATACAATGCTTCTATGCTTCTGGCATGGGGGATGTGATATATCTTGAATATACACTAATGCTTCTATGCTTCTAGCATGGAGGATGTGATATATCTTGAACATACACTAGGCATTAGGTATACACACACACACACACACATATATATATATATATATATATATATATATATATAATGCGATTTAGCCTTCCCGTATCCGGCTAACTTCATATCGCCCCAGAATCGATAAATGTATTAACTTATTTGAAAAGATTAGTCGTAATGGGATTGTACTCATCAGCAGATTGCGATTTGGACATCATTTGTTGCCTGACCGTCTTTTCCGTATGCAGCTTAGAGAAAGTCCCTTCTGTCCCCTCCATTCTGAACAGGTAGTCTGCAGCCCCGATCATGTCTTTTTTGAATGTTCTGCTGTAGCACCGTTGCGCTCGGAGCTTTACCTTACCTTGTTACGTTCTTCGAGTATTACACCTCCGTATAATGTTACGTCCCTTTTACATGTGGATAATCTACAATTGTTCCCCCATGTAGCGACGTTTTTAGAGAAGTCAGCATGCTTGATTAAGATGTAGATAGTCCCCACAGTATCACGTTGGGTAGGCTGTAAAGGCACCCCCGTTTAAAAAAAAAAATAAATAAAAAAACAAAAACAAAACACGTATTAGCCGAATTAAATATAATTATTTATTAAGTTCAATAAAACTGTAAACATTAAAATGTGTATCGACAAATCATTTAAGTTTCTTTACAAATTCGTTTTTTAATTTTGTTGTATAATTCCTAATTCTCCATCTGTTATTTAATTCAGCTAAAAAGTTAATACATTTCTTGATTCCGGGTCGATACAAAGTTCGCCGGGTCAGCTAGTAATTATTATAAATTCTGAATATATTCTTCGATATGTTCGTGTTTCAGCTCGTCCGGAAAAAGCTTCCGTAAGAAATCAACAGAATAAAACGTGAGCCATGAAAATTCGATTATGTATATATAATATATGTATATATATATATATATATATATATATATATATATATATATATATATATATATATATGTTAAATATGCTTATATCTTACATATTAAGTTTTTACTACTGTTTATACTCTTCGAAAATTCTCTTATCCTTTATTTAAAAGTTGCACGTTCCGGCTTTTCTTTTTTTAATTCGATCTCTTGTATTTACTCAATTGTAAAAATTCATACGTACGCAAACACGTACACATACAATCACATAGAAACGATGATTTGTACGTATCCTTAAATAATAATAACAAAAACGGTGTTTTCTGTATGTACTAATTTATTCTAGAATCTAACTGTTTTTATAATCGTTAATTGATCAAATAAATACAGTCGATTATTGTGAAATTGTAACGAATTACGTTTAATGTTAGCGAAGAACGAGGAAGATATATTAGGAACGCGGTTAAATTATGACGGATAAATATAATAATTAAATACAATTTTAAACTTGCGTGATTAATTTTCATACTTCCACAAATACGACTTGCACGCGGTTAAAAATTGTGATCGTATATAAAAAAAAGTTATTATCGATTTCGACTATTATTCGTTCCATCGATAATGTATCCGTTATCATTAGCAGTATGAATATACTATTATCCGCCTCATATCGATCCATTATAGTCTTCTACCGGTCATGTCAAAAATACTAGAAAATATATAAACGATTAATGTAAAGGTCTTATTCCAGACCACCAATTTCTAGTCGGGCGTTCGATTGTATTATCGTTCCGTACCACCGGCATACTCTCATGAAATCATATCTTCGTAAAAGATACTTCCGCGTTATGAAGCAGAGGTTACATCGCTTCGTGAAATAAAATCAGGCGCGTGCCACAAGGTAATGTTCTTGGTGCTATACCGTGCTCCCTATTTACATCTGACTTGCCGACCTACCGAAACACACTATCGCTACTACATTTGCTGATGATACGGCTATATTATCCATAAGCAAGAATCCATTAGAAACGACTCGACTATTACAGCAGAATGTAAATATGATTGAGAAATGGACTAAGCAATTGTCGAATAAGTCTTAATGAAACGAAAAATCACATTATATACTCTGTTTATGCAAACATAATGCAGAACCAGTTTAATCACTAAGAATATACACTTTTCACCGAGAAAAAAAAAAGTGGGAATTCGCGAACAAGTTAAAATTAAACAATACATATTCGTAGCTAATAAAAACAGAATGAAATTTTTAAGGCTCATATTATATTCGATAATAAATCAAAGCTGGAAGCCCCACACGTTGAAAATATAAAACTAAGATATAATAAAGCTCTTAATTTACTGAAAATGTTGCGCGGCAAATCACGGATTGCTGATAGATATTACGATTATACGGAACTTTTGTCAGAACAATAATGAATTACGATCGCATAATACGACTCAGCGGCAGATATTACACTAAGAAGAAACTGAATACGCACCGGAACGTTCTGTACATAAGCTCGCATGCGGAAACAGATAATAACGTCATTAAAACATCGGCGAATTATATTAGCGCTGAAATACTACGCGAAACTTAGCGGCGACAAAACGCGTATATAAAACATTTCGTTCCAATCTTGATAAATTCTACCGCGCGACAAAAATAAACCATTTGTTATCGGGTGTAATGATTATTTAAATTACATATATAAATCGGTTTACCGTCAGCCCACTCGAAACTGCAAACCCCCGCCATGGGAAAATAAGACCGCAACGACACGTGGAAAAGAGCTATTAAGGAAAGAAATAATGCTCGCAATCAAGATCGTCGCTTAAAATATATATCGACTAATCGAACGAATGACAATTTACGACAAGTTAAAGGCAAATACTGGACAACATTACACCGTGAAAACAGACAAATCCGTATTGGTCATGCTAAATTAACACACGGTCCACTGCTCCAGAGTGGACTACAGCCGTCGTGTAGAGACTGTGGTAACCAAAAAATGTCCATCGATCACATTATCACTGAATGTCCACGGGGTTCACCGAAGATCGGGAGGAAGCGTTCAGACAAGAGTCCACGGGAAGAGTGACGATAGAAGAAGTGCTTGCGGACGATGAAGATTTCGTTCAATGTGTTGTTTTTTTTTTTTTTTTTTTTGTAAATATATTCCAAAAGATATAGCTTTACTTTTCAGCTATATATATATATATATATATATATATATATATATATATATATATATATATATAAAATCATTTAAATTGTAGTAGAAGCAAATGACCAAGAAGTCGATCGTCTTTAAATAAATAAAATATACAATACAATTACTTCCAAGCATACTGCAAGCCACTGATTGTGTAAAATACCTAGCAATGCACCTAGATGTACAAAGCGAAAGCAACTGGACGTTTAATTTCGGTAAATACCGCAGGCTCACTAAAAGGAAATCACCATTATCCGTACAAAATAAATTACTATCGTGCAAAACTATCTTTAAGCCAGTATGATCGTATGGCAATCAGCACCCAACTCAAATATTTCTAAAAAACCTGTACGTATCATGATCAACGCACCTTGGTATATTAGAAATGATGACGTATATAGAGAGCTAAAAGTAAAAAACGGTGAAAGATGTAATAAGAATATACGGTGAAACATATACAGAGCTTCTAAGTGTTTACACTCGTATCCGCTTGTAACAGGCTTAATTAATGATAACCATTAAAAGACAGTTAGATTTAAAAGGAAAATACCATTACACATAATGTAACAATTAAGGTTGAGTGTCATTGAAGAACACCTTAACTAAATGAGTAGATATATACTTTGACATATATATGATGTTTAATGCTAACTTCAGTAGATTACCTAAAAAAAAAATAAAATAAAAAAAATATCGCTATTACGGTCGTTTATATTAATCGGGAAATTTCCACGCGGTAATCGTCATTATAACTATTATTACCGATAACTATTACCTTCCTTATTATTATTCCTATTGTTTCAGCTGTTTAGCAATAAACAACCGAGGTTAACTAGTGGTGGTACTTTCCTTTCAGCTATGAAGATGATACCATTTTACGTATATTACAGATCATTTTGCTCTAATATCACCCGTCTTCCTTATTATTATTCCTATTGTTTCAGCTGTTTAACAATAAACAACCGACGTTAACTAGTGGTGGTACTTTCCTTTCAGCTATGAAGATGATACCATTTTACGTATATTACAGAACATTTTGCTATAATATCACCCTGCGTTCACTGAAAGCCTTACTCGCAAATTAGTACTTTTTCATGTTTAATTTCTTATAATTTCGTAATAATTTCTCCATTTCTTATCCCCGCATAAACAGTTGGTCCAGCTGATGCATTATTTGTAAGATTTCTTTAGTCGTACATTCTTTAAATTTTCCGTGCTCATTCCGAAATCGTCAAAAACCAATACTAAATAAGAAAAATACAATTTCTCATTATGCTGCTGTACAATCTGTAGAAACTTTGTTAGATTATTCGGGACAAAGAGGATTTAATTACGGTGACATCACCGGGGTTCGTTAAATATGTGTCGATAATATACGATGAGAAATGAACAACCAGAAATGAAATAGCATTAGGGAATTTTTTAAGCGGTAGATGTTAAAATGAAAATTCTTAATTTGATGTTATATATATATATATATACGGAACATGTGGAAAAAATGTAATTTTATATTTTTTTACCGATGTTAATTTTTTCTTTAATAAAAAACAATTTTCGGATTATCCGTGCGACCCGTCCCGGTGATTAACCCGGATAATCGGGAGTTCGTCGTATTTTCATTTGTCGTCACTTTTATTTCATTTTCACACGCGTTATAAGCTTCTTTAACCCGTTTAACCATAGCACTGCTTATAAAACGTTGTCACGGATAATATTTTGACCGGCGTGTTTAAATTATCAATATAACCTAAATTTTTAAATATTTTATTGTACTAAAATAATTTCGCGACATTTGTGTACGTTTAAAAAAAAAAAAAAATCGATAAATTCGAAGTAAAATTAAACGAGTTGTTAAAAATGTTATACGAAGTTTTAAAAGGAAATTTACGGAATATTCGTGTATATATATATCGATAAAAGGTGATTAAATATCGTTTTTAAAACTATAATATGTTATTAACTAACGTTGATTAAAGGTTAAAAAATTACAAAAATATTTAACAAATAATATTTATGTAAAAAGACGCAATGTATTTCGAATGCATATTTTTAGACCACGCAGTCCTTACAAAATTCCGTACATATAGCCGTCTTTCATATTAGACATGCGAAGGTTTTCCGTTCATTTTTCGACAGATATTTTCTGCGAGCCGTTCTGATTGACATGCTTCATTCTCAGTGACATTAATCTGTCAGCGACCGGTACATTATTGGACTTGTACCTGCTCTCTGCAATGTCCGTCTCAAGGTGTTACCAAAGTCATTTCCAACTATTTTAGAGTTCAGTATTATCACTATGTCGGACTCTGGTGCATTACAAACACCGCGATGAAAAACGAAATAATATCACTATTAATTACATCGACAACCGATATTTTTGACCGGTAGCGATTTTCGTATTAAAATAACTCTTCTCTATAACATAAGGTATAAACTCGTTACTTCGAATATAGACACGACCTAAACTCTGAAAAGGTACTGAGGAGTGTACATAGCTAGGGTTTTTGAAAAACCACAAAAAATGAAGAGCGTTTCGAAAGCTTCCGGTCATTAAGAACCGATTACTTAGCACAATGTCGCGGGAGTTATTTTTTTTTAGCTTTATGCTTATTATTATCGAGAAAGACATTCTCGGAAAAATCAGTAGCGATCAAATTATTGAAAATCGAAACTTTTTACGGAAAAACGTATTTTTTTAAAATAAGTATTTTTATTCTTTGTTTGCTCTTTACTTTTAAACTAGTTGACGTTTCATTTTTTTAAGTTCCGTTTGCATTTTCTAAGTAATTTTTTCATATTCTATACTTATTATTATTAAGAAATCCATTAAAATTCATACAATCATGGGAGATTGACAAAAACAAATTGGGGTACAAACGAAAGTTCTCTTGTTTTATTTTTTAATTTTAATCCAAAATCCAAACTTATCCCTGATTTTTTTAATTGTCAACTAAAATCCGAAGTAGTTTTTCATCATTATTATTTTTTAAAACCGAAGTTTTTTACTTCAAATTATAGCTAATTTTTACTTCACCTGTTTTTCAATATTCTTATATTGTAATTGATTACTGTATTTTCCAATAAACAATTTTTTTTTTTTTTTTTTTTTGGGGGGGGGGGATAGAAAAATCACGGAAATTCCCCCAACCGTGTATTTTTAACAATGTTTCTCCTCTCGGCTGCTGATATTTAAAATAGTTTTTTTTTACGTTCATTATACGGTTCTTTCTTGCAGTTTTTTTTTAACATCACTTCGGTCAGAATAAACTGACCATTATTGGCGAAGCTAATAAGTTAGTAAAAAATTAACTTATAAGTAAGGTGTGTGACATGAAATACCGATCACTCTCAATAGAGCGCGCAGGACAGATATGATCTATAGAAAGAGAGAGAAAGAAGGGACAAAGAAAATATATGCAGTGGTTGTAGAGAAAAATCAAAGTAATAAAATAATTATTTCGATGAATCGCTGGGACTGCCGTTATAACGTAAAATCCGAAGAAAGTCTCTGGTCAAAATAAGCCTTCTTATCGGATTAACAGGTATGGCTGTTGCATACTCGAAATATTGCGGTTGGAGCTGGTATGTAGCTGGTTAAAAAAAAAAATTGTTATATCGTCTGACGTGATAATCGTGTACATATTCAATGTAGACATCATCGTGAATGGTACGATTTAATAGAACGGAGAGCGTCGACCATCTGACGAAGAATCTTTGCAGCTGCTGAATACGATATATGTTACTTCTTGCAGATGCATCGTAAATTTCAATGTCATACTTCCATATTGGAGCTATTACCGACAAGTACACATGACGCTTGCAGGATATCTTTACAGAGGACTTTCTGCCAATCATATTGCGCAGATTATTACATAGTTTTTGACGCGCATTCAGTAGAGTGCCCGATGTAAGACGACGGTTCAAATCCAAGCCTAAGTATTTGATAGTGTCGCAACGAGGAAAAGGAATGTTACCGATTTTAACTGGAGCTTCTTGTTCAGTCAAAACGTTACCTGTTGACTCTTTTCATTGTTAATTGTAATTCCCCGCTGTGTAAACGCTACCGATATTTGATCTACATCGAAGTAGATTTTCGCTGTAGCTTTCGACATAATACTGTCTCCACAGAAAATACCACTTGCTAATTTTACTTTTCAATTTCTACGCGCGAACTTAATACTTTTACACATCGTTCGGTAAGCCAAAATAATCCATAGTAGTCTGTGTAAATATACTTACCTTCAATTTCAATGCGACTTCTACGTAACCGATCAGGTTAATAATATATTCCATCGCACCGTTGACTTGTAACTGTCGGTCTTAACTTCTTCCGTCGCATTGTTTTTAATATCGCATCTATGTTTTCGAACAACTCCAAAATTCGATTTATCCTTTATATATAATACCGCAGACGGGTGTCGTGATCGTGACGATGTCGATGTGTAATTATTCCTCGCCATTATTCCCTATTTTTGCCTTCATGATGACAGCACATATGCAGGCCCACACCTTGTTGGTTTTTTGTATCTCACTTGACCAGTTTGTCGGTGGTCGACCCCCTTGATCTTCGCTTATAATAACCGACGTTCCATACTATTTTCCCAATTCGTATAAAATGATCGAAATATTTCATCTTTCCGAGATGAAAATAGTCCGTGATAACTATTGCACTAATTTCTTTCATCACGGCAGCGTCAGTTATTTTCGCCGTCCACGGTAAGAACCATTCGTCAACACCACATCTGAAAATTGTCTATACGGGTCGTACTTGCCTTTTTCAATGTGCAGGTCTCCGCTGGGCATAATAGAATTGAAACAATCAACGTAATTAACAATAATTTTTTTTTGTTCTTCGTTATAGATCCGTCATTGTAAATCTTACTTACTTTGGACATAGTACCTCTGGAAATTTCTATCCGTCGTTTTACTTTTGTATCTGTACTACTATTATTGTCTATCAAAAATCCAAGATATGTAAATTTACCAACTGTTTCGTTATATCCGTCGTTTTACTTCTGCATTTCTACTACCATTATTCTCTATCGAAGATTCCGGATATATAAATTTATCCATTATGAATATATATATATGTATAAACCAAAACAGGTTTGGATATATATATATATCCAAAACAGGTTTGGATATATATATATATTTATTATATCCGTTACTAGTTCTATCGCAATGTTCTTCTTAAGCCAATTTCATTATTCAAGATTGGCCGTCCACATGTTTCATTAGTTCCCGACTTTTTCTCACCTGTTTCACAATTTATTTGTAATTTTTACTGTCCACAGTATTATACAATTGTCTGTATAGCCCGTTTCTAGATTATATTCTTTACAGGACAAATTTATACGATCAAGTAATCGTTATAAATCTTTTTTTTTTTTTTTTAATAATTGGTCTTAGGTGTGAAAACAAATCTTCTTCTTGATGTACTAACAGTATCGCATCATTGACATAACGCAAGTTGTTTTTTTTTAAAACAACAATAACTTTTATACCTTCTGTCAGATTACCCAGCGTGTTTCCTTAAGTACTGTTTCCTTTGATATATTTCAAATTTTTTATCACACCTTATGAATATAATTACCCTGCTCTTCGCTCTTTTCTCATTTAAACTGTGGTTGCTATGATAGCTATTTATACTGTACACACCGAGATATATATATATATATATATATATATATATATATATATATATATATATATATACATATATATATATACATATATATATACATATATATATATATATACATATATATACATATATATATATATATATATATATATATATATATATATATATATATATATATATATATATTTACCTGCGTCAGAATTGAAATGCCGATATTCCTTATCACGCGCCCGCATTCGTATATAAAATGTTTCAATTATTAATCATTTTTATTACCCGTATATTAAAAAAAGTATATTACTCTTATTATGCTTTTATCATATTAAAATATTTCTTCGGAATAAACGTAGAACTACCTAGTACATCGATTTGTTGATAAAATAAAGCGGTGCTTCAAAGCGAAAGAATATTGTTCAGCGATGTTCCTTGATATCGAAAAAGCTTTTTATAATTGTACAAAATTAAAAGCAATTATCAGTAGTACGTACTATTCAAATTGTATTTTTAAGAGCTAGATACTTCCAAGTGGACGTAAATGGTACCTACTATATCATATGTTATTTTATTCTGGTGAGCCGCAGGCTAGTGTACTTAGGCCAACATTGTACCAGATTTATATATCGGACTTTCCACTCTACAGCTACGTACGCCGATGATACAGCAATATTATCTTTGTTAATCGCGATTTAAAGATAGCGACGGATCAGTTGCAGCACTTCAACGGTTTAATGGAAAATTTAAAGTCAACGAATCCAAATCGAATAACGTATTGTTTACTTCGGACAAAGCTGATAATTCATCCGTCTCAATGAATGACGAAATAATACTAAAGATATGTAGGATTACACTTGGATCAACGACTCGCACGGAAATAGTACGCCGTCTTAAAACGAAAGCAGCTTCAGTTAAAACTTCGATCCATGAACTGGCTAAAAACACTCGAAATTGCAAAACGAAGTCTTACTCTACATGTTATTGAAACCGGTGTGGACTTACGCAGCTGAAATGTGGTGCGCTGCAAGTAATTCAACACTATCATTCGGCGATTTAAAAAAAAAAAAAAAGGTGTTGCGAAATATTGTATCTGCGCCTTTGTATAGATGACGTTGTGATCTGCATGTACCAACGATAAAAACAAGAACAATAAGACGATCAAGTGAAAAATGTATACAAAGGCATCGGATTAGTCTCGTTAATTTACCGAATAACTGCCATCTATTTTAAACGCCTCAAAAGACTTAACATATTCAATTACACAAAATAGATTCAATACTTGTTTACTCACGCTTGACATAACAAAGGCTTTTGATAGTTTAGATTTTTAAATATACTTATATTATTATTAGAAAATTTAGATCGCAACATACTTAATGTTATAAATCGATATTTTGATAATCGACAACCATATTAAAAATAGGCACTCAAAAAAACGACAAATTGTAACGGGAGTACCGCAAGGTTCTGTATTAGGGCCGTGTATTTGTGGAACATAGTGTTTTCTCAAATTTATAATGTTACCTGACAATGTAGAAATTTTTACATTCGTCGATGATATAGCTGTAGTAATGTTTAGAACAAAAAATAAATGAAGTATACCAAACAATAAACATCTGGTTGCAGTCGTTTAACCTGGACATTAACGATACTAAGTTAAAAAACAAGAAATTAAACTTAATGCAATATGGTTTAAATGTACAATACGTCGCACAAACTATAAATATTTAGGGGTATTAATAGATAATTTAAAATTTTATAATCATTTCAACTATATTACAAATAAAATTAGTAAATTTATAAGTATATTCGATAAATTATATAAGAACAATAATAGAATTAATCAATAAGAAGGGATTAATTCTATATAAAAGAGTAATTTTGCCTAACGTAATATAGGACAGCGTAATATATTTTAATATAACATGAAGAAATTAAAGACCTTTCAGAGAATGGTTGCAATTTAATTAAATCATATAGAACGGTTAGTTATATATCATCGTGATTAAACCATTAATATTTGAAATCGAAAAACACATAAATATTTTTTTAATAAAGAATATAACGTAAATATATACAGTTTGAATTTAATAATACTCATTACAACCTTATTATTTACACGATTGAAAAATATTAAAACAGTTTAAAACCGTTTAGTGAAAAATATTAAAAAATGCTTTCGGAAGAATAGATTGGGGTTTAACGAAACAATATTTTCCCAGTATAGACGACCGATTAAAAAACGTATTTATACCGAACTATTTTAATTTATTACCGGACATGGTATCTTTAAAGAATATATCTATAAAAGTACAAAATTTCATACTCAAATAAATGTAAAATATCCTACCCGATAATACTAAGCACATACTTTTAGGATTTAATCACTAATTTTAATGATGTTACCCAACTAGTTAATAAGAAATATTTACAAATTTTAATGATTTTGTTGTTGCCGAAATAAACTATAGAATGTAAAATTATACGAATTAATTAACAACATAATTAACTTTATTGTACAATAAGCTGATTATAAACTTAAATGGATGGACTCTTTTTCAGTTTATTATTTATAATGTTCTCGTATTAAATTGTACTAATACATTTACCCCACATCGTGTATTACGAACTGGGGTAAAAAAAAAACGAAAAAAAAAAAAAAAATAGATCGTAAATATTTTTAATTATTATCGTATATTTCACAAGGATTTATCACCATTGGGTGATAATCCATATCCGTTAATTTACTCTCCGCACTGCTGCCGATTAGGTTAGGCAAATTGTATGCAAAAAGCAAGAAAGAAAAAATTATCGTACTTAACCGATTAGTTCATTATGTGTATATGTAATACCGCTACTGCCTTAATAAACACGTTTTCATATTTTGTGCCCATTCGTATAATGATATAATTTTTTTTTTTGGCTTTCCGTTTTTTATTATATAACAACAGTGTAAGTTATTTCCATATTTGACGAATACGGTCGTTATCAATTCCATTTGCCGACGCCTAGTAATACCTCGTGTTGCAATCACATAAGCGCGATATAACCGGTTTGGATATTTTTGTGAATACCCATTTTTTTTTTATTTTTCTTACTAATTCTCTCGCCATCCCTTGTTTGGGTTATATTTCTACATTATCTTTCCGTGTATGTCGCTTCGATTCATTCGATGACTTAACGTCCTAATTTGACGAGAAATTTTACTATTTTCTTATTCATATCATTTACGCAAATTTTTCATTTTCTGGTTGTAGCTTTTTATTCCAACTGCAAGAAGTATTCTAGCGTATTTTCTACGTCGTCTAATAGACAGTATCCGCTATAATGTTAAGGATAATTTATCTTCAAGTTCTCTCCGATTTTTATTAATACGTTTAAAAGAATATTATAGTGTATAATATATTGAAAAATAAATAACCCATCTCATCAGATCTAGCAAGATAAGGCAGCTTTAACTGATTCGAAGTGTGTAAATGAGTAATTTAGATTCTAATTAACGCATGACTTTTATAACTGGTTAAAAGTTAATTAACATGTTAATTGAAAATTCACGTTTCTAAATGGTAATTATTCACAGACACCTCATCACAACGATCACAATCGGACCAGATATCTTTAACATAGCAATGCAACGTAAACGACAATTAATAAAATTGATTTCGCATTAACGTGTTCACTAAAAAAATATTATATGTTTATATGATTAACTATTAATAAATTACGATTAGGTACAATATTAAATTTACATTTAAGTGGAAAATTTATATAAAAAATTCAAAGTATTATTAAATACACCCTTACCTATAGCTGGTACTCCTAAAGATGAATAAAACCAATTCTTATCATCCAAAAAATGATATAAAAAAAATTAATATCATTAAAAAAAAAATTAATAAAACATTTAAACATCAATGCATTTTATATAATGTAAAAGTTAAATGAAAAACATATATCTCATTTGAAACTATTAATGAATTCTCATATTTTGGTTGCGTAATATAAATGTACATAGTTGCTTTATCGTGAATATCAATCTCGATTGGTTTATATAAATCTCATTTATGCACATAATATAAAAGATAAGAAAACATGAATTTCAGTTTGATCGCTAAACACACACGTATTTAAGTTAGAATTTAATAATTTTCATTAAAAAATATATTTCATTTATCGTATATCACAACATTATAATTATTATTATTATTATTATTATTATTATTAAAATAAAGATATACAACGAGCGCAAAGTTGTTCAATGATGTCTTTGTAGTTTAACACATGTGTACATCGCGGAAGTGTTGTATACTTCAATATGAAAAAATGAAGCGTCAAAACGAAATAATAGATTTAAGAATGTTAATAACAAAAACATGTTTAAAAATGATAGAAATAAATAATATACTTGCGAACGTTAACATAAAGAATAGTTATACAAACCCTATTCGCTAAATTATTAAATAAAAAAAGATTTTACGATTTAAATTCGTACGAAATATAATTCTATTAATAAAACAGCACTGATCATTTTTAATTTTATACTTTTTTCGCGGAGGAAACAAAAATGAATATTTCATATCGCAAAATCCTTTTCCAAATTAACTTTTGGCCAGAACAAAAATTTATTTTATTGCGGTACAAACGTTACAGTGTAAAGATAGAATTAAAACAACTTTCGGCACGAGATCTAAACTGAGATTCAAAGTGAAAAATTAAAGTAACAAAATGCTTTTTTATTTTGAAAAAAAAAAATTAATAATAATAAATTGTTTAAAATAGAGTATTATTTTTAATGACTTTTCGGGAATTGGTATACAGTCTTTATGAATTCGTTTCACAAATAATTTCAAATATAAGCTTATTACGAACATCAACTAAAGACTAAGTGTATAAATTATTTAATCGCGAAACAAAATCGTATTTATTTAAAAAACACGAGCGAGTGAGAATACTCGTGTTTAAATTTAAAAATAATCCATTTCAGTAAACTGAAAATCTTCGATGAAATAAAAATATCAGCAATAAATGCTACGGTAAAATTAAGTACTAACTTTTAAGAAACATTAAGAAAAAGATAAATACAGGAACCTAGATGATTAAATTTCAAAGTAGATTTTTTCAAATTTATTTATAACGTTGTAAATGATTTTATTCGCTGTTCACATTTCCCCATTTAATTTCTTTCATTTGCTACTCTTTCTCGGTATTTCACCATTATGACAATTTAACGCGTTTTTCATCATCATCATCATCATCGTGTTTCGTTTTATCAGTAATAATACATTCGCAATTTTCATTTTGTTCTTTTTTCTTTTGCACTAGCGATTTTTCTTCTTCGTCGTCAGCGTTGATTGTTAATTTTTTGCTTTCAGATTTTTCATCAACTTCAAATGTACGCTCGTATTTATTAACAGTTTGTTCTTCGGTTTTGTTCATTTTTGAAGATATTCCATTCATATCTTCTATTTCGTTTTTGCTGTTTTCAGTATTAATATTTTTATTTATTTTTAATTCTGCATGATTTTTTTTCTGCGCTTTCGTTTTTTGCACGTTCGCTATATTCGTTTCTTGGTTTTTATTAATTTGTTCAACATTTTTTAATTTCAAACTATTTTTTACTTCATTCTCGCAATTTTCGTACTCGGTGCTTGTTCGTTGTGTTCGGTTCTGTGCTACCTTAGTTAATTCTTTACAACTATTTTCGTCCAATTTTTTGATTAAAAATTCGCGTGTCATTTTATCTTGATCAAACGACGTGTTTTCTTCTAGAATCTTGATTTTATTTTTTAATGTTTCATCATCGTGATGATCTTCATTAAGTTCTTCTTTACCGCATTTTTCGCCGGCTACATTGCAACTTTGCCTATCGTCGTTTTTAATCAGTGCACTTTGTTCGAACGAGACATTTTCGTGATTTTTATGTTTCTTCGAAAATTTTTTATGTTTACGTTTTCTACGAGTTTTATTACTTTCATCGTTAGTTTCTACAACAACTTCGCTGTTCTTTTCGCACTTTTCATTATCTATTTGGTTTATACTTTTAACTATGTTGCTTGGCTGACTTTTCTTTTCTTCATAACACTTTTTCATTATTTCTTTCTCTCTCGACTGTTCATTTTCTTGTTCGCTGACATTCTGGTTTTCTTTTATGCTACATTCGTTTTCAGAACGGCATTTATTCGCTAATTCTTTTCCACCGTTTTCGTTCATCTTACGTTCGTTAGAATCACGTTTTTCCTGCGTAGTCCTTTCATTATGCTCGTCCTCTAATACAGATTTCAATAAGCCGCTCAAAATACCATCAATATGTTCACTTAAACGCGGAGTCCATCGTTTATGATATTTCTTATCATTACGGGACGATGGTTTAGAATTAATATTTGTCATTACTTCCGCACGCAAGTTATCAAGATTCTGATTATAGTGTGATTTACAATAATTGCCGAGTTCATCTTCAGTTATTTGATTACTATAATAACCTTGAAGAACGGGATTTTTAAACAAATAATCTATAGCACGTTGTGTACGATTATTCCCGTCGTCGCTACCGTTATTAATAGCGACAGAGCCTAGTGTTGGAACATTATGTCTGAAACTACCTGTACGATTTTTATCACCGTACTTTTTACGTTTGACACATTTGTCGCGTGTTTTTTTATCGCAATATTTTAAATCGACGCGAGCTTTATCTGTAGACGTATTTTTAGTTGCGCTTTTCCAGCGATCATTAGTATCGCTTTGCCTCTGTTTAATTTTCATACTAGTGCCAGCCTCATCGGCATCTGTTTCATCATCAATTACGATGATTTGGCCACCGTCATTATTATCGTTTTGTCTATTTTTAATTTTCATACTAGTACCAGCCTCGTCCGATTCATCATCGTCAATTATAATGATGGGGATATCTTCGTTATTTCCATTTTCTACTGAATTTTTATTTCTAATTTCACAGTGTTCGTTAGTATTAATTTTATTTGATTTATTTCTTCTACTACGCTTTTTAGAATTATAACGACTATTAGAATTATTCCGTTTACCATTATTCCGACAAAAGATATCCGTTTTTCTATTAATCGCGGTTTTGTGACAAATATTCGTTTCATCGATTACATTTTCAGTAGCGGTTTCGTAAAAACTATTAGTTCGCATATTCTTAATTTCTTGACGGTTTTTACTATTATATTTTTTCCGCTTCTTTCGTCCTCGACGACACTGACGAATGTCACTAAATGCGGTCTGATGAAAATTAGTTTCATTATCGCAACTTTGTAATATTTGTCTACCGTGTCGATTTCGAGTATCAAAATCAGATTTGTCCTTTTTACGTGTAGTATCACCTTCGTCATTTCTATTGGACCGACAATTAAGACGTTCAGTATTATTCTGGTTAGAAGAAATATTACTGAAATTATCATCGTCACTCGTAATGGGAGAACAATCGTATAATATACTTAATCTAGGGTTTTCATTAATAATGCGAACAGTAGGATGTCGTTTAATAATTTTACTATCGGAAATCGAATTATCTTCGTTATTTAGGTCTAGCTCACGGTGATGAACATGAAATTTACCATCTGAAAACTCACAATTCACATTATCGTCTTTATTCGTGAACGATCCGTCACTATCACTACTGATAGGTGAATATTGAAAACAAGCAGATGATTCAGTATTTGTATTAGTATGATTTTTGTTACTCGCATCCTTGCGCGTTACTTCTTTTTCTATTCTACATTTGTTAGCTGAAATTTCATCCGAAATATTGCTAGTTTCAACGCTTTCACTTTTTCCGATAAGACAAGTTTGCGCGACTTTATTTTCTAATTTACTAGTCTGCACCTCCTTCATATGATCAGCCTTTTTAGTAATAGCTTTATCATCAACGCTCGATTCGATATCGGAAACTGGATCAATATCGAAACATTGGTTTTTCATAATTTTATTGTTTGTAAAAGTATCTAAATTAGTTGGCTGTGTTTCAACAACTAGATTTATCGAATTATCAATCTTACTTCTATCAGCTATATCAGTAATATTACTTACCGCACTTGATAGTTCGACTTTACTGCGAACTTTTTTCTTTTTTAGATTTTTGCTTCTAGACTGTTTAGTATCATTATCTTCGAGTTTTAACTTGTTCAATTTTGCAACGATTTTGGTTTTTTTACGGCTTCTTTCTTCATCGCTATCGTGACTTTTCGCAGATATTGTTAGATCAATGACTGGTTCATTAGAAGTTATATCGTGCGAGCTTTCCTGCAAATTAATAAATTTACAAAAATTAACTATAGGAAATATAATATTAAAAGAAATTGTATACGCACTTTTTTTCCTTAAAAATAAGAAGAAATCAAAGTTATGAAAGCAATATTTTGGAATTACAGTACAAACATTTAAATAAATGAAACAGCAAAATATGTTACTAATTATAAAGATTTAATATGTTCACGCTTTATTTTCCGACGAAATAAACTTCGAAGTAAAATAATAACTAGTAATATATAAATGAAATCATAATTTTCAAATAATAACCCAATCTATGTAATCGTATAAATACAGACGATAATTTTGTATTCTGAGCTGTTTACAATACATAAATTTAAAAACCGACTAAAACGCAATTATTAGTATCCGAATTTTAATAATGGTAGGAGTTGTAAAACACAAACACATATATATATATATATATATATATATATGTATATATATTCGGATAGATTAAAAATATAAATGATGTGAAACATCATTTAAATGCGCACAGATGCTATATGAATGAAACATTAGTGCACTTATATATATTGTTTTATATTACCGAATTCAATATGACAAAATATGTACACGATAAAATAATGTACTTTTTAAGTGCTATAGATTTCTTGAAGTAAACTATTTAACAAAGCGACGTAAACAAAATTCCTAACAACAATAAATATAAAAACTTATTATAAAATCAATAATAAATATTACGAAACAACTATACAAGTATCGTATTTGATATCCGCACCGATCAAAAGGAATTATATACATACATAATGTACACGTTTGAAACACGATTACAACGAGATAATATGAACAGATTTTCGATATAAAGTAAAATAGCTTGAAAAAAAAAATTATGGTTATTTATATTTCTAAAAACATTTAATTAAAACAAAACAAAAAAAATTAAGTAACATAGTAACGTACAGCGGTGAATGTGCAAATTAAAGTAATATATGTGACAGTTTGCTTATTGGCTACTCTCATATTGCAGATAATAATATGACAGACTGGGCTGCCAAACAAGCAACAACCATGCTGCCTCATCCAAATCTTTCCATTCCGCGTGTAAATGATTAAAAATTAATATCCCCATCAATTAAATCATAAGTGACAGTCTCTCTAGACGCATATGCCAATTACGAATAAATTAAGATGAATAAAGACACTCATTACACCTCCGACTTATCGCCCGAAAGTTGAAATAGTTTTACGTCGTCTTAGACTTGGTCGTACAGCTATCACTCACAGCTACCTGTTTCAGCGTCAACCTCCTCCGGCAAAAATACCATCACAGTGCATCATATCCTAATTTTTAATATATATATATATATATATATATATATATATATATATATATAAATGACGTGTGTAATATTACGGTTAACGGTAAGATATCTAGACTGCATTAGTGATTACTTCCCGTCACTCAAATATTCTTAAACAGATGGCGCAAGCTGATGTCGATGTAATTGCTGGATGGTTGAAGTGAAACCGACTAATTGTTAACGAAAAGAAAAGAAAATATCTAATTTACAGTTATCAAACCCTCATCTATGGAATGGTATGAAACTTATGCTAAACGATAAATATGAGATAGAAAGAACGCATGAAGTGAAATATTTAGGGATTCAATTTGACTGTAAGTTAACGTGGAATAAACATCTTCTTAGCTAAAAAACTAAGGAAATTGAATTACCTTTTCTCGTACCTAAAGCAATATTTTTCTGTTGAGTAAACGCTTATATCTCGTTTTGTACCAGCCTGCTCTCAGTTATGGAATAATTCATTTCATGCTAAACAACATATTAAGCCAATTCAAACGTTGAAAAATATATTGGTAAAATTCGTTTTAACCAAAAAAAAAAAAAAATTGTTTTTCTCATGACATAATGCTAAATATTCAAGAGATATACCAATTACAATTACTTGACTATGTCTTCAAGAATAACGCTTACAATATGTGGCCCATCACGGAATACTTTACGAGATCAAATCGAGAGGGGATGGTACAAATAACGAAGTTCAATAAGTATCATTCCAGAATTCAAGATATCTATAAAGGTGCTGTAATTTATAACACGTTACCCATGTATGTAAAAACCGACTTAAAAAATTTTAAGAAACGTCTCGCAAGCATTTAATGAGGTAGGTAAAAAATAAAAAGTAAAATAGAACTTCGTTGGTTTTTAGCGTTGGGGTTTTTCTACAAATTAATGTGTACGTATATGCCGAGTACGGCGGTGTGTGTATGTTTGTATGCATTTGAAAATACCGCGGTTAACTTAATATTATACGCGTGTACACCTGTACTCTAAATTACATTAGATTACACTTATGCAACATTTATAACATATTTATTATTTTTATTTTTTTATCAACAATCGCGTAATTATTTTATAAGCTCGTTTAATTTATTTTTCGTAAAAAAAAAAAAAAAAACACCGTATATCTAAGAAAATAATTCTATTGTTTATGCTGCTACTCGCGCGTTATCACGAATTTGCAGCATGTTATTGTAAACTGTTATATATAAGAAAGTAAAAATAAAGCTTGATTTGATTTGGAGTGTACGAATAACAGCTCCTTGCTCACTAAATTAGCTCTGCCAACGACACTGAATTCAGAACCAGATAATATGCATCGTGTTCTTCGATTCATCCAATCATCCGGCCTTTTTTTGCTTCTAATCTGAATTTTCTCATCCGTGTCTCTGGCTTTGCAGCAGTTATGGCACGTTAATGGAAAGAAGAAAATGCAAAATAGGATTTGATCGATAAATTCATTTTTTAAATATTGAAAGGACGCTTGCTTATAATTATCAGAAACAATTATATAAATTAATTGAAAAAACACTAATCGTGACGATAACAAATAATTTTATTTTATACAACTTACAAGTAAATAAACTATAAAGCGTCTCAATTAGAATGTAAAAAATTAAAATTACATCATAGTATGCGGGGTTATTAATGCAAAAAACTGAAAGTTATAATTATATTTCCGGGATGATGAAAGCTTGAAAAATTCTAGAATAGTACTGGTAAATAAAGTGCAACACTTAAATATATCATTAATTTTATACGGTAATAAAATTAACGAAAGATAAAAGTAAACAAATTAAACTGTAACTACAACCTCAGCGCAAACTCCTACAAATAAATCGAATTCAACGTAGATAAAAATTAAATGCGTAACCAAAAATGCCGAGAATTAAAAAAAATAAATAAATAAACTAGAAATTAACAAATTAAGAAATGGTGTTCAATACAAAGCACAAGGTACTTACAATCTCCCGATCAAAAGAATTCGATTGTGAAACATCAATTTTCATTTTTTTATATTGTATTTCTTGATCAACACTCGTTTCGTTTACATCAACATTTTTTATCTAAAATATAAAATACAACATTACAACATATACAGGTACAATCAAGATTTATTTGTGTCAAATAAATAGACCTTCTTAGCAGTATATGCTGAATAAAAGAATGACTACAGCTTATCATTCAGATTCAAATAATATTGCATATATTATTGACGAAGGTACAACAAAGCGAAATTAATTACTATATGTCGTCAATTAAAATATGACGGGTTTCGATCGTGATATATGTAAGAATTAAACGCCTTTATTTCATTAATTAGTCGTTATATGAAATTAAAGTGTCGACTATTACTTGGCGATCACAATAGTTAAAACGACACGACAATAGATGAATTGTTACGTTGTTTATTATGTAGTAAGTTATCTGTCGCATCCGCAATAGCATGTTCCGTAGAAAAAAGTTTTCTAAAACCATATTGATATGCATCAAATACGGATGTATTATTAATTTCACAATTTTAAAATAATCTTTTCATAAAGTTTGCTAAGCGAATTTAATAAACACATTGGTCTATATCCATTTACTTAAATCTTTATTTGGTTTATTCAACATCATAATACTAGCGCATTTTCAAATGTCTGGGAACATATTGAGTTGTAACAATTTGTTGTACAGCGTTAAATTTGGAAAGTTACAGAATATGATTTTATTAATTTTATTAGTTATACCATCTAACGATGGTACTTTTCAATTGTTGAGTTTCGTTATAATACTTTTAAGCTCTTGGTATGTCACATCAAAATGTAAACGCTTATTTTTATCTGTAATTTTAGACAATGAAATACAAACAGGTTTTTTAAAATTAAAAAATAATTTCATAATTAAACTCAATTTAACTAAATTGTTGGTGATTAATGAACTGCAGTCAGTATCGTCATGAATTTTTAAAAACACTCTGAATTTGTTAAAGTTTCATATGGTTTTCCCCGAGCCCTAGAAGAAGTATAAAAAGTTCTTCAGGCTTTTTGTTTAAAATATTTAATTTTGCATTTATATAATTTCTTATCTACATTGTTGAAATATGATATATGATAGATATATATACATATATACGCGTGCGCGCGTGTTTATATATACACACACGCGTAAAATTAAAAAAAAATCCGTATCGAATTTAGTTAAAATATCTTTAAGTTTCGCTTCTTCCCTGCGCTCCGAGGCACAGATGTTTTTTTCTAATTTATTAGAAACAATGTCGCGCACAGAGACGTATAATATATATATATATATATATATATATATATATATATATATATATATATATATATATATATATGTATATATATATTCATTTATATATTCAATCGGAATTATTTATTAAAATTTTGTAAAAACTAACGCATATAGATTTATCGGCACATTCAATTACACGACGCTAATATTGTGTTCAAAGCAATTCGCTGGTAAACACACGTCTTGTTTTCTTATTATAAGATTTAATTTTTAAAATCGAAATTATCATCTACATAAATTAATCTTTTAATTTTAAATGTATTATTTACTACAAATCTATAACTGTAAAAACTAAAAAAAATATTGAAACGACCGTCTACTAGATTCGCTTCGTGTCATTTGATGAACACATTATATATATATATATATATATATATATATATATATATATATATATATATATATATATATATATATACACAAAATAAAATCATAACACAGTTTAATCAGTGTAAAAGTTTTTTATTGCAAAGCTTTTCGATAGTTACGTCATTATCAAGCATATACAATAAATATTACATTTTAATATTTATTGCAAAGCTTTTCGACAGTTACGTTATTATCAAGCATACGCAATAAATATTACATTTTAATATTTATTGTGTATGCTTGATAATGAAAAATCTTTGCAATGAAAAACTTTTATAGTGATTAAACTGTGTTATGATTTTATTTTTTTTATAATTCATAAAATCACTACTCTCCGATATATTCAACATTTATATATATGTAGACACACACACACACACATATATATATATATATATATATATATATATATATATATATAGATTAACGATTAGAACTTCATCGAAGAATACAAATATAGTAAAAAGCTACCGAATTATAATAATGAAACTATAATTAAGATATTTGTAATTACTTACAATCCTTTTCATATCATTTACATCACTGCCGTCATCTTTTATCATTTCCACCGGGGAATTACTAATTTGTTTTTTATTCGCTTTTGGCATGCGTACCTGTATTTTTCGAATAAAACGTAATATTCAAATACAATTCGATTTCGAATAAGGAGCCAATTTCACGATAAAATTACAGAAGCGAATAAATTTCGAAGTTTAATATAATTCTCATTATATTTACACTTCGTACGGAGAGCGTGAAATATACGATTAAATTATTTTTTAATTACACATTTATAAACGAAAATATTACAAAATAAACATTAAAACGTTAAAAAATAACATTGTTAAATTATTAGTGAAAATTTCTCTGTTTCGGAGGTTTTTATTTTATTCAAACTTGTAATTACTACGGCCAGATAGAGACTATAATTAATTTAGGCAATATTTGCGTTTACTTAATTATTTCGTTTGCAGGTATGGCGCGAACCCATTGGTCTATCCTACCTACTAAACCAGTCTAATATGTCGCCTACGAGGTTTGCGGCACCCCCACTGTTCCATCCTATCTACTAAACTAGTCTAATATATCGTCTAGGAGATATGTTTTCATTTTTAATCTTCTTCTCGTCTGACACTTATCAAAAGAACATATGATTTCGACGACCGCCTGTACTGATGGAGTGTCGCTCTGTACAACTGTCTAGATTTAAACATATTTACATCGTTCGCGCGAATTAAATTTAACACGTGCAATTGTTGTTTTATTTCCGTAAATTTATTGCAAAGGATTAAAATATCGACTTTTTCTACTGAATGCATAGGGAATAAAAGTAAATATCTTTCTACGAAAACAGATTGATTTATATGTTGTACGAATGCCAGTTATCTAACGTCAGTTCCTATATGAGAATAGACTTCTGTTTCCGTTCAAACGTTTTATTATTGATACTTGCATAATAGTAATAATTATCATTATCATTATTGATACTTATATAATGATCGGATTATTTTTAACGATTGTCTTAGAATAATTTCGATTCTTAATTTGTTGAAAAATTGAATTTACTAATTAAACGCCATAATGAGATAGTGGATGCGATTACTCGATCGGATTTAACTCCAGCCATTGGGAAGTATGTTAAATTACAATGAGGATAGTTAATACCAAAACTTCATGAAATGTTTTACCATTCTTTTCAATCATATTTCGAATTTAAACGCTGGTCAAAAGGTAACAAATATATCACTATTCAAAGGACAATTCCAAAAGAGCACCGATTTCAACATTGGGATCTTCTTCATAAAGATTTTGTCTTACCAAGTCAGGGATCATCAGAAGTGGAGTTTGAAGTATGTAATATTGAAGATAGCGTCGAACATCATATCTGGTCCTGCCTCAAATACAAAATCGGGACAGCCTGTCTGAACTTCCATTGACGAGGAATACGCTGTCAGTACAACTTGAAGAGCATTTGTGGATCTTACCTCCTGGGGTGTGCGTGTAATTTATATAATTTTATTAAGGCCAATAATATAAGTTTACAGTCCGAACAGTCAATTTCGGCCAAATGGTGAAAACTAGAGCAAAAAAAAAAAAAAAAAAAAAAAAAAGCCGTTGATAGACATGGAGTAATAGGGACTTAGGGACTTGGTATAATGTTGTAATAAGTACGATATCATCTGCATTGTTTTAATTTGCGTTACATCCTTTATTTCATCTTATTAAACGAGCAATTTATATATATATATATATATATATATATATATATATATATATATATATATATATATATACGAAACGGCTCTAACAATCTGGATGAAATTTAGACCGATCGAAAAATTACAAAATTTATTTCCCGAAAAACATTAACCTTCTGATATTTGACATTTTTAATTATAATCCAGAGAATTTACGAAATGAAATTCTAGACGATTAAAATAATAATAATAGGTGCGTACGTAATGATTTTTAATAGTAAAACGCGATTAGCACTTAAGTATATTTTTCGAAAAAATAAACACTGCATCAAATGGAAAGATAAAGACCGTGCAAGATGCTCCTCGGAGGCACTTCCTGCGGTGCTTTATTTTACTATAGGCTTAAAATTTTTAAATTTTATACAATCGTTCATAGGATCATATACACGTCATTAGTGCCCTGATAATTCTTTTAAAAATAATCAATTTGTAAATAATAATAAAAAATTAAATTACAATTTGGAAAATAAACAAAAAAATACGGTTATTTATTTATTAAAAAGGTAGTCTTTTTTTTTTTTTTTTGAACTCACCTGATCGGTAGATTTCGAACTACTTAAATCCCTTTCGGTTGCTATCGTCGACGCTAACTTCATTTTTTTCGTCAAGTGGAACTTACGAAAATGTTCGTCTGCTTTATCGTGCATATTTTTTTCGTTTTTGCAGTAGGGCAATTGTAATTTACACAACGAGCAATAATATACCGAAACCAGGCATACTAAATTATCGTACTGACTGGTATCTAAAACAACGAGACGAGTATTGATAATTATTAAGTATACGCATAATACAAGAAAGACGTCGCGAACAAAATTAAATTATAATTTTAGAAAAAATAAAATAAATAAATAAATAAATAAAATGTAAACTTTTTTCATACGTCTCAACTTATATATATATATATATATATATATATATATATATGTGTGTGTGTGTAATATATGTATATATATATATGTATACATTTAAATTAAAAAAAGCATGTACCGCAAAGAACGTCGTAAAATGTGTAAACTGTATGGGAAACCATACAGTAAATTCTAAAGACTGTCCTACATATATGCGTGTTCCAGAATTTATTTCAAAAACAAAAAATATGCACCGACATAGTAATAATAATTTTAACAACGGTATCATTTCTCAAAGCGCCCGTAATAATACTAGTACAACTTACATAAACAATAGAAATAACAATCATTTTAGAAATAATCATATTAACGATAATAATAATAATAATAATAATAATAATTTAAGAAAAACAAATGTTAATAAAACGACACGTACTTATGCACAGGCTCTAAATAGTAATATATGTATAGAAAGCAATCGTGATAGCGAGAGTAATAGTGACTTATCGTATATTATAACAGCGTTTCAATCACTAGGTATTAGCAACATATTACGATGCATCAAAAGTATCATATCAAAACTAAAGTCAAATCGTGATACCGATATAGTTACCGTAATTACCATAATTATCGAATGTGTAACCGACACGTTCATATAAATGTGTATATCTGTATATGTGTGAAGAAGGAGTGCATGCAATTGCCTGGAATGCTAACTCTGTTAGAAATAAAATATTAGAACTAGAACAGTTTATGCTGAGCAATAACATACACATTGTTGGTCTCTCGGAAACAAAAATTGATGGAAATTTTAATTTTAAATTATCTAACTATAAAATACTCCGAAATGATTTAACAAACAAAATGGGAGGAGTAGCCTTAATAGTTCACAACAGTTTACACTACACCCCCCTGCCTATACCGCATACCAGTCAGGTACAAGCTGTGGGAGCGAAATTTCAGCTAGGAAACAAATCTTTAGTTATCTTAGCAGCATACCGACCGCCGATAAAACCTACTAGTCTCGAAAGTGATATCAGATCCTTATTAAATACATCAACACATGTCTTAGTAATTGGAGATTTAAATGCAAAGAATAGAGTTTGGAATTGTCATAATGCTAACAGAGCAGGGAACATACTCCTAAGCATGTGCAACAAACTAAACTTTCAGATAAAAACACCATCAGAGCCTACATTTTTCCCCGGGAATTCAACTTCTTTGCCTAGCATCATTGATATTGTCATTGCCAAGAACTACTATCAATTAAGTAACCCTTTATCTTTAAGTGAACTATCATCGGATCATAATCCGATAATGTTTACTATATCTAGTAAGTTAAAGTACAATAAATTAACTAAATCTTTCAATTATTCCAGGGCAAACTGGAACATATTTAAAGAACACATTCAGAAAAATATAAATATACCAAAAACTTTACTTAATCCGCAATCTATAGATAAATACATTCTACATCTAAATTCCGTTATAATGCAAGCAGCGCGCAGTGCCATTCCGCGGGTTGTTACAAAGGAGAAAGTGAATTCGATCTCAAAAGATATAAACATTATTATTAAACTTAAAAACTACGCTCGTAAATGTTATCAAAGATCTAATGATCTAAATAAGTTCAAATATAAGAAGCTGTATAACAAATTAAATAAGGTAGTCGAAACAAAGTTAATAAATGAAAGAAATTTACAGTATGATAAATTCCTCAAAAACCTCTCTCCAATTGATAATAGTTTATGGAGAGTCAATAAATACTTCTGTAGAGGCCAAACCGAATTACCGCCTATTAAAGACCCAATTAATTTGGGTAAGATAGCTTATTCCGTTGAAGACAAAGCGGAAATCTTAGTTGAGCATTTTAGTACTGTTCACAGTCAAAATGTGTTGATGTCAACCCGGTATCATGAACGTAAGGTGAAGCAGACGATAAACAATTACTCACTTAACACTCCTGCAGTGATTTCACTCGTAGATCTTACAACACCTAAAGAGGTTAAACGCCTTATCTCCACTCTCAGGCTGAAAAATTCAGTTGGTCACGATCAAATTAGCATAAAAATGATTAAAAATCTACCAACGAAAGCAATAGTCACCTTGGAGGTTCTATTTAATTCATGTTTACGCCTATGCTATTATCCTGTGTCGTGGAGAGTATCGGTAACGATACCTTTGGCAAAAGCTGGGAAAGATTCATCTTCGGTTCAAAATGTTAGACCTGTGAGTTTACTCAGTAATATAAGTAAGGTTTTTGAAAAAACAATACTAGTAAGATTGAGGGCATTTAGTGACAGAGAATCCATCATAGCTGATTCGCAATACGGTTTTAGACCAAAACTAAGTACGACAATCCAACTGGCCAGTGTTTGTGACAAAGTTACTGATAACTTTAACCAGAATAAACATTCGGGTGTTGTCTTGATGGACATAAAAAAAGCGTTTGACACAACATGGCATGATGGAATCATATATAAATTAATTAAATATAATTTCCCCCCATATCTTGTTTTTACCATTAAATCTTATCTGATGAATAGAAAATTCTATGTGAAACTGAAAAACCATAACTCTGATATAAGGTACGTTAAAGCTGGGGTGCCTCAAGGCAGTATTTTAGGCCCATTCCTTTTTATTATATATATATATATATTAATGATTTACCGACAATCCCAGGAGTAGATATAAATCTCTATGCTGATGACACTTCTCTAATGGTATCTTCTTATAGAATAGACACTATAAGTAATAGATTAACTAAAGCAATTGATGTCATGTCTAAATTCTACCATAAATGGAAAATAAAAGTTAACGATGAGAAAACAGAGTCAATAATTTTTACCAGACGTAGGCCTTCATTAAATCGTTTCGTTAAAATAAAAAGCGTTGAAATCGACCGGAAGGAACATGTGAAGCATTTAGGCGTCATCATGGACAGAAGACTCACATTTACGAAACATATAAATGATTGTGTAAGTAGAACAATACGGAAAATGGGTTGTCTATTTCCTATATTTAATAAAAGATCTGCGCTTTCAACGCAAAACAAATTTTTATTATACAAAAAGGTAATTTTACCAAAGCTACTCTATGCCTGCCAAATATAGTCATATACTAGTAGTAGTAGTAATATAAACCACGTGCAAAGAGTGTAAAACCATTGCCTTCGAATAATTTTGAATAAACCTCGATTTACTTCAATAAAATCTCTCCATGGTGCGTTAAAATTCCCTTACGTACAGGAAATGATTAAGGATAAAACGAAAAATTTTTTTTCCGATTGTAGATATTCCGACATTCCAATGGTAAATTCTATAGGTGATTACGATTACCAAGCTTTACGACACAGGTATAAAAGATATAAGCATAGACGTATAAAACACATCCTTCTATAGTAAGCCAGCTACAAATTCTAGTTCTAGTATTAATAAATAAGCTAAGATATTTTTAAGTATATTGTTGATACGGTAAGAGTGTACGCACTCTGTTATTTTAAATGAGCAGGTTCTTCGTATTAAAAATTTTTTCCTGCAATCTTATAATAAGGCGTAATTTAAATAATAATTAAATAATATTTTATAAGATTATATTTTGTATTAATTTTTTCTGGAAAGAATCGTTGATATATTCGGTACAGAAAATTCTATTGAATGGTAACTTTACTTTTTTTGTAAACAGAAAATATTTAAATATGCAAATATATTGTTCTTGTAAAAAAAAAAAAACAGGGATTTATCATTAAGATTAAGTGATAAACGATAAGTACATACGCCACCTTAAAAAAAATGAACAATCATGATCTCTCAATATATTATTCGTATGGCGAACGAAAAAAATTATAGAATCCTTACTCCAAAACAACACCATAAACGATTCACCGGGCCACATCACAGGGTTTCTCGTGCTCCCCGTTCAAAATAAAAAACATATATCATTCAGCGCAAAACGTAACTTGCAAATAAATTTAACGGAAATAAAAAAACACGGATACTTTGACTCTGGACGGAAAGTTAAATTAGAAAGAACAGATACGGTAAATTAAAAATTAACTGTTACCGAAAACTAAATACGTTTAAAATGCTCAATCGTTCATCTTGAGGATCGAATAGAGAAATTATAATAAAATTGTATAAATTGTATATATATATATATATACATAAAAAGCAGATTAGATTATGGCAGCATACTATACGATAGCGCCTCCCATAGCACATTAAAAAACCTAAATACAATTCAAAATATAGCACTTAAAATATCCCTAGAAGCCTTTCATACGACCTCTAGTACAGTTCTGCATGTGGAAACAAACATATTACCTCTTAAGTACAGAAGACATATACTAATGCTCAAATATCACACTAGATTACTTTCTCGCCCACCCTCAATCCGGTCTATGATACTTCAACAACAAATCGATCTCACGGTCTGTTTAAACGTAAACCGAAAGTTCCAAAATCTCTAGCAGAACGCACAAATAATCTACTCTGAAAACACTTCAATTTACATAACCAAACCTTAAAACAATCTTCCCAAAACTGCCGCGTTGGATAAAATTTTCAGTTACAATAAATACGGAATTAATTAAGTAGAAAAATATTTAATCCCTCCGGAATTTTTAAAACATAAATTCTACGATGTTCTCAAGGAAAAGTATTCTGAATATATATAAATATACACCGATGCAACAAAATTTGCAAATAAAACCACTTTCGCTTACCTGGTAAATAACGAACCTTATAATTTCGATCTCCGAAATTATAGCAATATACTAAGACTTAAAATACATTACAAAACAGTCACATCCAAAGAAATGTCTAATATGTACGGTCTGCATTACAATCTTAAGCCGAATTAGAAACACCGACTCTATCAATCTAAAATATATTATCCATAAATTAAACAACGAGTTAGCGTTTATATGAACTTCGGCACATTCAAGAATTGCAGGAAACGAAGCAGTAGAAATTGCAGCTAAAACGTATAGAAAAAAATATATACCAGACAAGATGTCAGGCGTCTTAATCTTCCAGCAGATCTCGTTATATAATTATATAAATCCACTTATACGGTAAAATAATACGTCCAAAGTTATGGTGGCTTTAAACCCATAAGCTTAATAGAATTAGATTTTGTTAGATTAAACTACAGTTTGTTAAATTTGATGCTTATTTAGCTTAGTAGGTTAAGATTGCATCTTTATATATATATATATATGTATTCAATATCGCTTTTACAAACCAAAGGTGTTATACCACAAGTGGCAGAAAAATGCGGTCTTCTTTTCGTTAATAGAATCGACCGAGTTTTATCGGAATTTACATCAACACTATAACCGAATCATACGCTGCCTATATTACATAATTAAATATTCGATTTCAATTAATTTTTAAATTAACGCTATCCTAATTTCAGCAATTGTATATTTTTTTTGCCGGACCTAATACTTAAAGATGAATAATTTAACCATCATAATTATTTGAAACGGAAGAAATTATAAGTCGACAATTTACCTTATAAATCTAATCGCGTAATTCGTATACGGAATCTGATGAAATACAAAATTTGGTTCAATAAAAATGTAAAAATCAATAACCTACGAAATTTGAAATTAATTACGTTCACTCACCAATGGATTCGTTTTTTAAAGTATCCGTGTTAATTGTCTTCTCGACAAATTGTTTTTCTAGTGGCTGATTCAACTGGTTAGAATTCGCATCTTTCTTAGTTTCATCGGACGGGTTCTTAATCGTTACCGGTATAATATTATTAGCTTCTTCTTGCGCTTTATCTGCCTCGTACCCAAGAATGAAACAGACTTTATTAAAAGACGACACGATAAAAATGCAACGACAAATTACAAATATTATTTCAAATAATAATAATAATAATAATAATAATAATAATAAATTATAATTTTGTGATGTCCATTGTACACTTTTGGATATATCGTAATTACCTTTTTGCATATTAAGTTGATTAAAAATATTTATATATATATATATATATATATATATATATATATATTAATTAGGACACTTCTTATCATCAAGAGCCATATAAACATTTCTATCGTTGTGGGGTCTATGTGTGTGGGTACGAAAGGGCTAATAGTTTTTATTCGTGTCATCATCAGAATCGTTGGGTTCGGTCCAAGCATCGTGATATTATGATTCATTTTAATTGTTCCGTGTAATTGATCGTCATCTATCCCTGTCCTGGGCCCATCTAATCATTTGCTGCAGTCAACTGGCGCCAGTTATCATTTTGACATTGTTCACATATCGTGGTATTCCTGTTCGTCTGCGGCCTTCAACCATACCTAATATAATTAATTTTTCTAAATGTCCCATAATCGATCATACGGATTAACTTCTTCCAGTATTAACACGTTTGTCCGTCTCGCTGACTACGACACTCTCAGCATTCGTCGCCAGCAATATATTTCGAAAGCATCGATTCTTCGAACGTCTGTATCTTTCAAAGTCCGGCACCCAGATGTATATAGGAATACGGAGAACACTAACATTTTCATTAGGCGTATTTTGATGGTCATCGTTATGTCATAGATTTTCCAAATCCTTCTTGAGTTAACCTTCGCTGTTCGCCTTTTAATTTCATCTGTTGAACCACCATTTTTTGTGATAAGTGACCCCAAGTAAACAATCAACTACTTGGAGGCCGCCTAAGCTTTGTGGATTATCCGTTCTGCCTTTAGACGATC
Source organism: Coronaproctus castanopsis (assembly GCA_032883995.1). Classification (NCBI taxonomy): domain Eukaryota; kingdom Metazoa; phylum Arthropoda; class Insecta; order Hemiptera; family Monophlebidae; genus Coronaproctus; species Coronaproctus castanopsis. The sequence goes on from CM065054.1 coordinate 62,158,262, forward strand.
ATTACTTTAGTTTTATCTCTTTGATTAATAAAACTTCTTCTTACACTATCCTTTGAAATAGATGTTGAAGTTAGCGTCATATATTTATGTTTATTGGTTTGTGGTATGTGTGCGGGTACCGCGATTTTTTTTTTTTTTTTTTTATTACTGACTCGATCGAGTGCTTGTGTGTGTAAATACATGTACGTCTATAGAATTATATAAAATTTTGCTGTAAAGTTCCCTAACTAAATGTTTGTACGTGATAAAAGTCGATATGTAAAACCTATTCTGATCACTCGTGTTAATTCAAAAGGTTTGATTCATCGTGTCGGCATTTACTTCTGACTCAAATAATAATAATAATAATTTATACATAGCGGATGATTGATTTCTACGTATGCCCCGTTAACAATTACAAATTTATTTTAACGTTCTTTTTAAAATTATTATCTACTATTAAACCGTTAAGTTTCATAGGTTAATTAGTGAATTATTTTAATTTTATATCTTATTTAATTATTCCGCTATTTATTTTCAATATAATTATAAGTATCGTCGATAAGCGGAAAGCTTAACGAAAATATATTATTTTGTTTTTGAAATATGGATATACATAACAACGATGAATGATAATTAATAACATAATTTATTAATTAATTCACTGTACATATATTTGTCGTTTAATTGAAGATTAATGAAATTTGATTTGATCTAAAAACAATACACGTGAATTTATGAATTGAGACAAGTGATTAGCATTGTTTTTTTACATATCTACTAATATCGCCTATGAACATTTACTTAAGGAACTTTTCAGTAATATTTTATATAATTCATAAAAACATATAAATACATCGTTGCATTCACAAAATTATAATGATAATAATAAGAGGAAAACTTAACAAAAACCGATTGACAAATATTTCGGACAAATAAATAAAATTTATTTACATATATTCCGCCGAATAAATTATCAGATGCATATTTTCAGTTAATAAACATGTATACAAATAATAATAATAATAATAAAAAAAAAAAAAAATTGTATTACTCGGTGATTTAAATTCGAGAAATACTACATGGAACAAAGTAAACAACAAAATAGGAAAAGAATTAAACTAATTGAACTTTACATATACTCGATAAAGAAAATCAGATTACATTCAAAAAATGACACCAAACCAGTACAATCGATTTAACATTAGTCACAGAAAATTTAAAAGACATAATATCGAAATGGAAAGTCAGCTATGAAATAAATTTAAGCGATCACTTCTATATTATGTTCAACATTAAATCAAATAACGTAGTTCAAAATCAGAATGGTGTTAAATAGATTATAATAAATTAGACTACAATATCACAAAATACAAGCACGTAATCGATATCCAAGTAAATTGCAACACTAAGACATTGTAGCAGTGGTTAGAAAATTTTCAAACATACGTAAATATAATATTAAATAAGTCATATTGTATTAAGAAAAGAAGTAATATGTATTGGTGGAACTCAAAATTACAGCTATCCAAGAGTATAGCGGATATAGAAAATATTACAGATGTAAAAATATACAAATTAAGTCGGTATATTACAAAGAATATAAAACACACACTTTAAAACCTATAAATGATAAAGGAAGCGAAAGTGAGCGCGTGAAAAAAATTGATGGAAAACAAGAACGTATTTGGATTGAAAGACAAAATATTATTAAACTAAAATAAAAAAGTTGAAATTCCGACATCAGATAAATACGCCATTACAGATGAGGACAAAGTTAACTTATTATGCAATAAACTCTACATAAAAATTCATTTATACTAAAGTTTAATGAAACCACGCTTGTACATCTAGTTAACAATGATGAAGTAAATGAAATTATAAAAAATTTAAATAATAAAATATCTGCAGGTTTGGACAAGGTAACCAGCGGATTACTTAAAATTTTCAATATTAAGATACCAGGAGTAATAACTAAAATGATAAATGTGCTTTTCCGACTAATTTACTTTCCAGAAATATGGAAAAAAAAGTTATACTATCAAAATGCAATAAACCAATAATGGGCGAATCAAGTATCATTACTTTCAAACATAAGCAAAGTTTTCGAAAAGTGTATACTTCTGAAATTAAAGAAATTCAATCTAGAAAAGGAAATAATTAACAGAGACCAATATGAAGGCTTAAGCAGAACTGGCTGTATACAAGCGATCAAAAAATTTAAAGATAAAGGGTATAAGGTAACCCTGGTGACACTGGACATTACTAAAGCTTTCGACAGCTTAAATACAAACAAATTAATGATATTATTAGAAAAATTGATGATCAAAATTTGCTAAATATACTAAGTCACTATTTTCAGAACAGATTTACATTAGTAAATATTAGTACGTTCAACAATAAACATTCATTGGTTACAGGGGTAATGGAAGGATCGGTATTGGGTCATTACTTATGCAATATAGTATTTTCAAGAATGTACAAAATTAAACTACCAGCAAATGTTAATATCACAACATTCATCGACGATATATGATAATATCGGATAAGGATGAATTAGACGTGGGAAGAAAATATGCAGTACATACAATGTGAAGTTGAGAAATTCTTAGTTATAGTTTAAATATTAATATATCACCATCTAAATATACGTTACTCGGTAAAAAAATCAAAAACAACAAACTAAATTTAATAAATTACAATATCAATATACAGTTTGGAGGTAACAATTGAAAAAAAAAACTTAAGATTTTATGAACATTTCCGTAACGTAAAGAATAAAATTAGTAAGTTTTTGCTCATATTTAATAAAGTATGTAACAATAACAACGAATTAAATTATAAAAAAGGATTAATATTGTATAAATCGATAATATTACCGAACTTAATTTACAACAGTAGCATTTATTATGAAATGTTAAAAATCAAAATTAATAAGATCTTTTCAAAGAATAATTGCAATTAAAATCATTAAAACTACTGGTTACCGGGCATGAATTATAATAGCAAGTACTACCCATAGATTTAGAAATTCGCAAACATATCAATATATTTTTCATCGAGAATTAATATAAATCATGGATTTTTTCAAGTAAAATATTTAAATAGAAAATTCATATACGAAAAAAAAAAAAAACTTAGTTAACGCCAAACAGTTTAAAGTTATTACTAAAGCGATATTATATCGAGAAATATCAAAGCATGCGGAATATAATGGATAAACTTATCAATATTTCCCAAATTTAAATGATAGATTCAATAATAATCAAAATATTCCTAACTTTTATAATGTTCAATTTATCATCGTATCGGTGTCATGGCTGTTTTAAAAAATATTTAAAACGTTTCGGAATAACAGAAACTGAAAATTGTAGAGCATGTAACTTTGTTTACCATATCCGGCAAGGTTGTAAGTGCAAACAAATAGTTTCAGATTGTAACACGATGGAATTAGTAAATAATAAATATAATGACTTAAGTAACTTAACTATTCAATAAATAATAAATAGAAATAAGTACAAGTTAGCATATTAATAAGATCGATTTTCAATGTTATGTATATCATCTTAATTTTAAGAAAATTATTATTACTAAAAAAATGTAGTTAAAAGATTGTAAATGGAGCTTATAAACTTAATTGGACTGTCACCGTAAAATTTCCATAACATATATTTCTGTAATTTTCAATAAATATACTATTTAAAAAAAATAAATAAATAAAATTAAACTTTTGAAAGAAATGAAAAATAAAAACTCGCACAATGATTTCTATTAAATATCAATTATCTTGTGTTTGTATTTTTTTTATAAAGGGTACACATTCGTAATCATAATTACTAATAGATCTAATGTTGAGAGCAGAACTAGTCACATATTTATGAAAAATTTAAGTAAACACCACTATATCTTATGTATTTTATAGTGTAAATTGTTCGTGCATTTTGATAATTTTCGCATACTTGAAACATTTACAATAATTTGACAACAATCATTTTCAACAACTTGAAAAATCTTATAAGTTGAATATAATTTCACGCATGAAACGCGTGCAAACTAAACGAATAACCCATCTGTTTATGAGTAGTTTATTAGTAAAGCACGGCTTTGATCTAACATTAAATAGTGGGAAAAATTTGATAATCCCGGGACGAGTATCATTCAGGCGTAACACGTGCATGTTCTTATCGAATATAACTCCAAAATGCTTAACGTTGTCTTATCAATCAATATTAGAGTTATTTAATCGAATTCTGTATTTTCATAACTGACCCCTTTTTAGAGAAAATTAATTGTCAAACATGACCGACTGAGTCGATAGGAAAAAGTGTAGAAAATAAACAATGTCTATATTTGCAATATATATATATATATATATATATATATATATATATATATATATATAATAATCTTACCCTCGCGTTCATTTATATTTTCAACGTTTTTGAATTTTAAACTTTCAGCCGTTTTGCAATTCTGAAACGTAATAAAATTTAAACGAGAAACTATATTATACATAAATAATTATACAAACGTACTTCATAAAAGTAATAATAAGAAATATGTAACCAGCAAATATTGCCAGCATCGGAACTACAGGTTGACCCAGAGTAGACGGATGGTTTTGTTTTTCGAATAGTTCACGTGGACACATTGCTACAACGCAAACCGCGTGCACCACTTTTAGCGTACACACGAGAGATTCGTTTCTCGGTTATCACAATAACCAATAACGAGAACGAACGCGCAGACAGTGCAAAAAGTTTCGAAAAGAATTCAAAGTTATTACGATGTAAACCTGTACCAATTCAATTTTAAGATGGTTGAAAACATTCGAGAGATAGCCCCCGTGAGGCCTCATTTTTTCACTGGTAATCAATGGAACGCTCTATATCGAGATGATAAACTCGTTTTTGCTTCCCTAACTTCTTCGTCGTCGTCATGGCCTGGGTCGTACATGGTTTCAGCAAGATGGTACGACGTGTCATTGTTGGACAAAAACGCTCGTAGTACTGAAAGAAGCTTTTGGTAACCGCAGATTGTCACGTCGCACAGATTTCTCACCGCACTCGTCAGATTTGAACACTCCATATTTTTTTTTTTTTTTTGTGGGGATATCTTAAGAGCCGTGTTTACGAAACACGTCTACAAGATCTGGAAGATCTGAAAACTCGGATTTATGAAGAAATTTTTTTCAAAATTCAGCGACCTACGCTTGAAAAAGTATTCGAAAATTTTATAAAAAGACTGAATGAATGTATTATTGCAAATGACGGTCATCTGAACGATACCACAAAAAAGATTGTAAGCTAATCTCCCGTTTTCCTATTTTTAAATAAAATTTTATTCAAAAATTTTTTGAGGCATTCAAAAAAAAAAAACGTCTTCTCTGGGTATATAAGTACTTAATGATTTTTTTTTTATCGTCGTAAACCATGTCATTTTTGTTATTACACGTAACGAGCTGATGTCAAAAAAATGTTAATTCTTACGAAAAGGTTAACTCTCGTAAACGTTATATCATCATATAGAACTATTTCTGATAGTTCTATACGTGTAATAGCTGGGATAACTTCAGCAGATTTCCGTTGGGAGCAAGTCAATGTAATTTTAAAAAACTAAAAATTGAGAACAAACAACATAGATCTGACAAAAAAACAATATCAAGAAAACACTACAGGCGGACGTATAGAGGTACATTCTAGCAAAATTAAAGACTAAAACGTCATAATTAACATTTTCCTAACACATTATCTTATTGGTCACTGCAATTTCGCTAGTTATTTAAAAAGATTCAGTAATGTCGAGAATATAAAGAAGCAGAAAATTCACCTGATCACACCTTTAAAATATGTAAAAATTTTAATAACATCAGGGAGAAACATAATATCAACGAAGATTTCTTCGGAAAACCTTCTACGGAACAAGAACGATTCCCAAAAAGCTCGCTAAAGTTATCATCAAAATACTCGAGAAAAAAGTAAATATATCATAATTGACCGCGATGAAAGTATTTTTTTTTTTTAGCCCAACAAGTTATTGCAACAGTGTGTGCCGATAGATTTACTTATTTTATTTTATTCATTAAGTTAAAATACTCGAGAAAAAAGTAAATATATCATAATTGACCGCGATGAAAGTATTTTTTTTTTAGCCCAACAAGCTATTGCAACAGAGTGTGCCGATAGATTTACTTATTTTATTTTATTCATTAAGTTAAAATACTCGAGAAAAAAGTAAATATATCATAATTGACCGCGATGAAAGTATTTTTTTTTTAGCCCAACAAGCTATTGCAACAGAGTGTGCCGATAGATTTACTTATTTTATTTTATTCATTAAGTTAAAATACTCGAGAAAAAAGTAAATATATCATAATTGACCGCGATGAAAGTATTTTTTTTTTAGCCCAACAAGCTATTGCAACAGAGTGTGCCGATAGATTTACTTATTTTATTTTATTCATTAAGTTAAAATACTCGAGAAAAAAGTAAATATATCATAATTGACCGCGATGAAAGTATTTTTTTTTTAGCCCAACAAGCTATTGCAACAGAGTGTGCCGATAGATTTACTTATTTTATTTTATTCATTAAGTTAAAATACTCGAGAAAAAAGTAAATATATCATAATTGACCGCGATGAAAGTATTTTTTTTTTTTAGCCCAACAAGCTATTGCAACAGAGTGTGCCGATAGATTTACTTATTTTATTTTATTCATTAAGTTAAAATACTCGAGAAAAAAGTAAATATATCATAATTGACCGCGATGAAAGTATTTTTTTTTTAGCCCAACAAGCTATTGCAACAGAGTGTGCCGATAGATTTACTTATTTTATTTTATTCATTAAGTTAAAATACTCGAGAAAAAAGTAAATATATCATAATTGACCGCGATGAAAGTATTTTTTTTTTTTAGCCCAACAAGCTATTGCAACAGAGTGTGCCGATAGATTTACTTATTTTATTTTATTCATTAAGTTAAAATACTCGAGAAAAAAGTAAATATATCATAATTGACCGCGATGAAAGTATTTTTTTTTTTAGCCCAACAAGCTATTGCAACAGAGTGTGCCGATAGATTTACTTATTTTATTTTATTCATTAAGTTAAATCTGTGATTAATTAACTATTAAGATAATTTGTAACGAGTTAAAAAAAAAAAGTTTCGACAACAATTACAGTTTACAACCAAGCTTGACAATGAAAATTATAATTTTCTCCGAACGTTTATGTGAACGTGTATAGCTATCAACCGTGAAAGTTTAAAAATGTATTTACTGATTACATTCTAAGCGATACAATTCCATTAAATTACGAATACGGATAAGAACTGATCAACGAATTTTAATCATAACAAACAAACTTGTTTCAAAACGAAAACGTTAAAATCTAAAAGAAGGGGCGAATTTCTGTAAAAAAACATCCGAATTAATTACGCGACAGTAATGATAGTTCGTAAAAGCTGCGAGTGCCTGGTTTGAGACGATGTTTAAAAAAATGAGTAAAGATCAAAATCGTAAATATCTACATGGTACATTATTAAGGATGATTTTTGATTTTTACACGCCAAGTACAGTATCTGGTTTGGAAGCATGCAAGATTAGCTTAACGGAAATTATATTAAGCGAATAAAACCGGTACACTTGAAGAAAGTGTACGTAATTGTATTAGGATCATCTTGAAGTATAATAGAAATATACCTTGGTGAATGTTTAATTTTTGACGCAGGGCGGAATAGAAATGATATTCTAGTAGAAAATATTTTATCGTCGTGTTAGTTGTACGTATGAGACACTGCGCATGTGTAGTATTTTCGACAGAGAGCCTGTGTATCAGGCTAGAGGCGGCACAGAACGATCTGCTCGCTGTTGCCAGTGTCATTAAAGGATGTTTTTTATGTGTGTTTTTTTTTTTTGCCGTGTGTTACAATTTAAAGACATCGAGGCGAATTATTCAAATTAGCGGATGTACGTTTATTGCTTTCAGAAATTGAATGGTGTTTTTTAAGTTCCTGCGTATTGGTCGGCGGAAAGTTCCGCGTGTACCGAGATACAACGATTGGGACGGAATTGTTGAAGTGGTATGCATGATATTGTGTTCGACTGTGGTTGTTGTCCGCAGTGTCAGCATATTGGTGGCGTTTTCTTTCCTAATATGTGCTTACGTGTTAGCGCGGTATGATCAATTTTGAGCCGAGTTAACACAATCTCATCCCGTCGTATTGGTATGGTTGTTGGCAGTTCAAAAATGTATTTTTACTCGTCTTTAAGCGACTAGCTATCGAAGGACGTTTTAAAACCGAAATCAGATATCGCATCAGTGTTTACGATAACCGCGGTTTGTGGTGTTCATATATTATACCGTCATTTACTGATAACATTTTATAATATTGATTTTCTTTCCAGTTAAATTACACTTTAAAATAAATAATTGAATTTATTTTATAATTACATCTTTCTGATAGTGAAATGTATTTAGTGTTAAAATTCACGTCAAAACGATGCATTTCGACGCGAGTTTGAAAATTATTTGCAATATCAATTACTTAGCGAATCACATAACAGGGGAGTTAAAGAAGGTATCATTGAAAATCGTGATGTATTAAGAGAAACACCGGAATTTTTAAACACCGAGGTAAATAATTTAAATAACGATTTTAATATAACAATGATAAAATGAATATGTCGACGAAATCTTTTTTAATATTCTATAAATTTAATTCGATATCTCTACATAAGTTCAACGGCAATAATAAGTGTTCAGTATTCTGTCACATATAATTTGTTTTAACGATAAAAATTGTAATATTAACTTTTTTCATATATTAACTGGACACGGTTCTATCGCATACTATTTGCATAAATTGAAGATTACTATACTAATAATAATAATAATATATGTTGCAACTGCGACAGTAACGATACAGAAGAGGTTTATCACGTAATATACGTATGTTCTAAATATAATGAATTAATATTAATATTATAATATAGACTGCTCATTGCCTTTCAATCAGACAGTTCTATTGAAATATTTTCCAATATTTATATAAAGTATTTTAGGTGAAACATATATATATATATATATATATATATATATATATATATATATATATATATATATATATATATATATATATATATATATAGGTATATGTAAACAACTACTATAGGTAACCGTAAACTTACCCCGCAGATTACTTTATAATTATTATGTTTATATTTAATAATAATTATATATATATATATATATATATATATATATATATATATATATATATATATATATATATATAAAGTTACCATTAAATGTATTATGCTGCATTCGTGGTTTAAGCGTTCTTCGAATTTCTGAAACTGCTTACAACATATGTCGCACCGGTAATTTCGAAGATTCATTATTTTCTGAAAAGACACATTAGCAACTTTTATTAATAATATATCATGTCATACTCTTACTGACGCGGTAATAAAGAAGAACAATTAAATTTACTTTCTGATATGGGGAAAACAATATGATTAAATTTATACATATATTACATATAAACACGTCTTTTGATAAATACTACTAGTGATAACAATGACAATCTAAATATATCACCGAGGAATTAGGATAAAGATACAAGGATCCATATGCACTGCAAATAAAAAATTAACATATACAAAGAGTTATCAGGACTAAATTAATATATGCATATCACGTCTGGCGTAAAGCGACTAATAGCGTCCGTAAACAATTGCAACCGGTGCAAAATTATTGCTGCAGAATCTCACCGAACGTTCTACGCCCTCTACTAAATTACGACTTAGTACTCGTTGATATTATTTTATTCGTTAATAATAAATAAATAAAAAAATTACGAGAACTGTAAGGATCGTCCGAACAACTTCATTTAAAACTGTTGCATATTACAACAGGTAACATCCAAGTTCTATAATTAGTTACATTATTATTAAGCATTAAATTACTGCAACTATATTATAAATTACTGGTTACAGTTTAAATGTCATCATCATCATCATCATCTCGTAATAACGAATGATGGAAGAAGTATACAAGATATATAGAAGAAGGAATAGTATTAGCAAAATTGAAATTTAGAAAAGAGAAAGGATTATTAAGACACATCAATATTTAAGTATAACATACGTATGGAGCATTCTGCTTTATAGTTCGGAAGATCAGACGATAGATAAAAAAATACGTAAAACCAGCTGGAGGGGTTCGAAACCCGGCGTTGGAGTAGAGTGAAAAGAATAGCGTGGACGGAGAAAAATTTATAGCAAATTAGTATTTAGATTAATCATTGAAAATAGAAATTTATTAGGAAAATAAAAAGAAGATACAAATGGATAAATCATATTTTCAGACGTAATGAACATTTAATAGAAATAATTGAAGTCACTATGAAGATCAAGAGGAAGGCTAAGAATTAAATATATCAAACAAAATAACACGACGTAAAAGCGACAGGATATTATAGTAACGTGAAAAAACAAACGCGCTATCCAGAGATATACACGTTTTTTTTTTTTTTGTGCCGAATCATCTTAATCATCTTTTATACGTTTATTTTTCTGAAATTTTTTTATTACAGTTTCCTAAAAGGTGAACATATTTCGTGCAATCGTCAAATTTATATACACGAACAATTTGAAATATAATAATCTGATAGTAAAAGTCGTAGACGAAATAGATAAAATGATTTTCATCGTACGCATCGTGAGAATAATCAAGATTCCTTACAACCGTAATAGATTAATATGTAAAATAAGCTTGCTGTTCATACGTACCTGGTGATAGTAAGAAGATTGATGTAATTGAAAACTACCATAATATTCTAATCGGCAAGGGTTACACTGTTGTAGATCACCTTTGTTTCTCGAACTGTGATCAATTTTATTTTGTCTTTGACGCTGTTCTTTGCGTATATCGTACAATTCTTTATTAAAAATTTGAACTTTTTCACGAAGGTCGGCTTCGTGTTTTGCAGATTTTAAATGTTTTTCGTATCGCTAAAAAACAAAAATAACCCATGAAAAATATGTACGTAATAAAGAAAAATTATAAAATTCGTGTGCGTGCACGTGTGCTCATATATTCATATTATGTATATATATGAACTATATTTTACCTCAACTGAATCGGAGCCGGTTTGACAATGCGGACAAATTAATTGACCATCCGAACTCGAAGTCGACTAAAATATATAGAGATGAAAACATAACGAAAAATATTAAATGTAAAATCTATTCTAATAAATATAAATAAACTCATCTATTAAAGATCGTTTTTGTTACATATAAGCGGAAAAAAATTACATTTTGAAATGAATGAGATAATAAAGAAGTTGAGCGATAAGAAGATACCAACTCATAACGGGTCGTGACTTAAAAAGGTTAACGCTATTGTACGAATTCAATATATCACGATATTGTTGGAATACGCTAATGTAACAATGATTTTTAAAATCAGATAAACCTCGGCCAATTTCGCTGCTTTCAATCTTAAAGTTCTTGGAAAAGCTACTGAAAATAAAATAATACAAAAGTGCACGGACCGGGGAGATATAATTCCAAATCACCAATTCGGATATCGAACTGGGGGGCACTGAGCAGTACAACAAGCGCACCGACTAATTAACAAGATTGAAGAAACGTTTGAAAAAAAAAAAAAAAAAAACAGTAACTTCGGCTGCCTTCTTTGCTGTACATCAGATATTCGACAAAGTATAACATCCGGGAATTCTTTACAAGTGCAAAAAGAAAACTGTTACCGAATCATTAGTTCAATATCTCGAAATCTCATCTGCCACACAGATATTTCCGACTGATAGTATCGGGAACAGAGTCACCCACACAAAAAATCGAGGAAAGTGTACCGCAAGGAAGTGTACTCGGTCCATTATTGTATCTATATGATATGTCAGTTACTGATGACGCGCTAACAGTAATTTTTGCTGATGACATGACAATCACGACTACGCGTGCGAACCCAGAAAAGTCCACAGAAAATCTACAAACTATATTAATTAAAATCATCGAATGGTTGAATAAGTGAAAAATTGTTATAAATGAAAATAAAAGCAGTCACATTATCTTTACAAAAAAGAAAATCGAACGTAATGAATACCATACAACTATAAACAAGCAAATATAATACTCATCCGGTAAAACATCATGGAGTACACCTAGATGAAACACATGGCTTCAACATATTAAAACCGAAATAACAGAACTTAATTTAAAAACAAGACAATTTTATAGGTTGCTTGGACCGCGCTCCCAATTACAGGTTGTAAAATATTGTCACAGGGCATGGTGCTAAAACCAATATGCCATTTTTAATAATGAAATGTATTCGAAAATAATAATAGTAATAAATGATAAAAACGAAAGTCCAATGTAAAATACTAACGTTTGAAACAAAATAAATAAAGCTTTTGTGATCTATGGAATGTTATTCCTACAACAAATCACCTTAGAGCTATTCGTTCTCATCCTATTTCTTGGAGATCTTTTTTATACAGTAGGAAGAAACATATATAGTTCTATCTCATCTTCGCATTGGTCACATTGCTTTGTCTTATGGCTACATTAAACATAAAACAGATCCACCATTGTGCGCCCTGCGTTCAGACCCCCTTAACACTCCGAGACATTTATTTCTTGAGTGTCCACAATACTCCGCAGGCATTAAAATTTCAGTTGCAATTCACTACAAGAAGTTTTAACCGATAACCCAATCGCAATGCAAACAGTTCTTTAATTTCTCCGAAATATAGATATGATCAACTTTATATAATACCCCATAATTACCTTCCGGTGCTCCTGTGGTCATAGCAGCGGTACATGGTACCCGACAAAAAAAAAAAAAAAAAAAAATAATAATAATAATAATAATAATAGTTTGACAACGAATTTTAAAATAAAATTGTAGGTACACCGAAAGTAAAAACGAAAAATTAATTTATAAACTTACGCTAGCGTTTACTTCCAAACCGGCATCTTCATTATTTAAACCTACGAAAAAGTAAAAACGATTTTTAAATTACATTTAGAAAAATTCGATTTTAACAGCGACAAAATATTATTATTATTTTTTTTTTACAAAATACACATAATATATACGAATATTTCAGAAACGAACAAAGAAAAAATCTTTATTTCATTAATTAGCCTATTTTTCAGAAAATTATTGACCGAGTACCACTTCTAACCTTAGCAAATAGTTATTTTAACTTAATAATAAATTAAATTTTTAATATATAAATCTGATCAAAAGAATTACAGAAAAAAAAAACGGCAAAATAAAAAACCCGCTAAAATGAGAAGACAAAAAAAAAAACACAATAAAAATACTTCAGTTAACCCATAAATCAGACCGATATCTACAGGCGCACAGTACCGATTACAACCACATATATATTTAGACGAAGTAAGTGTACGATTAATTACTAAATAAAAGTTTCGATAAACATAACATTTCCATAAAAATACCTACATATCCATAATGAACTTTATACGTATAAGTTCGAACAAAGCATTATAGATAAAATGTAAATATTCCCTACACAAAAAACTTAGGATGAATTATTCATACGTCTAACCAAAATGTAGTTTTTCTCACAATTTAATTATAAATTACAGGGGAAACCGACCAGCACTCGCACATCTACGAGATAATACTCCTAAGGCAATGTTCTATGCTTGCTTGTTTCTACTTTTTAACGGCTTACGCTTTTTAAAACTATTTTTTACTACTAGCGGAAATGAGTTATAAATTTTAATACCCTCATTACGGCTTGTATTCTAGAATGACATTTATCGAATTTTAGCTCTAGCTGCAAACCCCGTCCTACAGATCTAGTAAAATGACCTGTGCGGCTTAATTGAGCATGTGGTTCATTTCTAAATATACATTCCGCTAACTGCAAGCGATACAATTCTCGAAAACTACAAACAGTGTCAATGCGATACTGATGTTTTTACTTTAAAGGCAAATTTAAAGTTTTGCAATACTCGAAGAGGTTCGATAAGATTTTTTTCTCTTGCATAAACTATAAAATCCGGCTGAATACATTTAACACAATAGTCAGACGTTGACTGACTAAACACGTTTATTTATAAGCGCGGTAAATTGATAAGAGTAACCATTTTAAATGGTCGAATTACTACGTGAATAACCGAACTAAATATATCGTGCGATATCGTGAAATATTAGGAGCCGAATTTAGCAAAAAGCACGCACGCATGCATACATACATATACATAATATAAAACTAATGCTTACTATCGGTTTTCAGTTTTTCATCTCTTTCGACATCTTCTTCAACATATATCTGGCAAAACCAACAAACAAGTACGCATATATATTTATGCAATATAAAATTACAAAAAGCGTATTTTGCAATCCAATATGAATATAAAGGTAATTTTCTAATTATCTTTAAAAAAAAAAATACTCTGTTTTCCGAATAACGCAGTTTGTAACACTGCTACAACGCAGTACACACGAGAGATTCGTTTCCATCCAGTTTCAATTATCACGGCATCCTGTAACGAGCGCGCGTTTTGCGTGAAACGTTATTCTCGGTGTGAATCGATCACGACAGTGTAAAGAAAGTTTCGAAAAGAATTTAAAGGAATACCTTAAAAGCCGCGTTTATAAAATACGCCCACGAATTCTGGAAGATTTGAAAACTCGGATTTCTGAAGAAATTTCAAAAATTCAGCGATCTCCGCTAGGTAAAAAAGCGAAAATTTTGCACAGACTGAATGAATAAATTGTTACAAATGGCGGTCACCTGAACAGTATTATGATCTATAAATGATTGTAAGCTAATCTCTCGAATATATTCATTCAGTCTGTGCAAAATTTTCACTTTTTTTCCGAGCATAGATCGCTGAATTTTTGAAATTACTTCAGAAATCCGAGTTTTCAAATCTCCCAGAACTCGTGACGTGTTTCGTAAAGATCGATTCACGCCGAAAATAAAAACCCGCGCTCCTTCTCGTGCTAACTGTAGACAAAAACGAATCCCTCGTGTGTACACTGAACGTAGCAGTGTTATCAACTGCGCTATTCCAACATTCATCGATCACATATTATAATATAAACAAAACGCGGATCGTAACGTGTAATTTAATGAATTTTTCAATTAGGTACGATAAAAATCGTTTACATTTAACGTTAACACTAGGCCAGTATTTCGTTTTTTTACAGATCCTCAATTATAGAAGGCGTTTTTTTTTTCTTTTAAATTATTTCCACTCTTCTTTATGGATTTAAACCAGCAACCTAATAACGAATCCATATTTGATATCAAGTACCTACTAAACACGTGCATTAAGATAGAGGAACCACGTAAGAAAAAAATTATACCTCAATGTTATAACTGTCAGGCTTATGGTCATACCAAGAAATATTGCCACTATGATCCACGGTGTGTGCGTTGTGGCGAAAACCACACGCATCATAACAACCAAGAGATAACTTACCTATATGATGTGCCTTATGTAAAGAAAATTATCCTGCCAACTATCGAGGCTGTATTATCCATAAAAAACTGGCACTTCTACGTAAACCATCACATAACCATATGAGAATACATGAAGTCCCAAATCATGACAGACTCACTGAGAAATCGCCCTTAAATCCTCCAACAGTTTCCCCATCCCATGAATCATTACCCGCTAATACTTATGCTGAAGTAGCCGCTCGTCATCACCAAACTTTCCATACAAATCATTCCCAAATATCCTCTCAAAGTAAAACACTCCCGCCAGTTCTCCAGTCTCAGCAAACTCCAACTCCAGCCAATCAACCGTGTGATACATCAATGTTTACAACGTTCCTTAATGAATTAAAAACTATAATTAATCCTCTTATTTCGCTGCTGTCAACACTCCTTGCAGATGTTATTCCTCGATTACTTAGCAAATGAGACCATTCACACAATAATTAATCCTCCTATGGAATGCAAATGGTCTTAGTAATCACTTTGAAGAAATAAACCATATGTTACACGACAAACGTATAGATATTGCACTTATTACCGAAACTCATTTTACCAGCAAAATCAAATTCTCTGTACCTGATTATATTACCTATAGAGGTGATCATCCTTATGATGAACCACACGGAACAGCTATATTTATACGTAACCCAATCAAATACCACGTCATACATTCAGTTTACTCTCCAGAAATCCAGATTACCATAGTTAACGTTGTTACTGAAGAACTTAACTTTCATATAGCTTCAATATACTGCCCTCCAAAGTTCAAAATCTCATCCAATGAGTTCCAGTCACTTTTTAAACAACTTGCTCCACACTTCATTGCAGGAGGTGATTTTACATCAACAATTTAAGTGTAGAGTTACTAACCCACGAGAAGTCCAACTTCTCAACTGTACACTACAAAATAATTACATAATTACATCCCCGATGCAACCCACATACTGGCCTACGTCTATCAATAAGAAACCGGATATTCTAGATATATTTGTTTCCTCCAGCCACTTTAAAGATTCTTTCAAAATAAATAACGATTTTGACCACTGCTCTGATCATTCGCCTGTATTGCTAACTGTACATCTACATCCCCATTTTAACCTAGGGCGCACATCTATGCGCGTTAACTGGGATTTATTCCGCAAGTTATTAGACCGAAAAGTATCACTAAACGTGCGTATTAAAAATTCAGATGAAATTGACACAGCTGTTCATAATATCACATCTGATGATATTCAGCATGCCACTTGAGAGGCTAGCGATTATTCTTCCTTGTCGGAATTTATACACCGGTATAATGTTCCTATTCATGTCAGACAGCTCATCAACAATAAACGAGCGGCCAGACGTGAATGGCATCGAACTAGGTATCCATCGACCAAGCGAAAATATAACACCCTTTGCTCTTTGCTTAAAACACACCTCCGAAATTTCAGGAACGAACAGACTCAAAACCACACAGCTCACCTGTCAGCGACAAATAAAACTTTATGGTTAGCTGCAAAAAGAATGCTTAACTATCAGGAAGGTTCCCATCCACTGCAGCTAGAAAACGGCTCATGGACTAAATCACCCGAACAAAAATCTGAAACCTTCGCTAAATACCTCTCTGAAGTGCTTACTCCTCATCCGAATATTAATGATAATCAACATTCTGTCCTTATTTTAAAAGAACTAGATGTACCGCTCCACCTATTGCACCATTTAGTTCAGCCGATGTAAAGAATATAATACAGCGTTTACAAACGAGAAAAGCTCCGGGGTTTGACTGCATCACCTCCAAGTCCTTAAAAATCTACCTAAACAAGCCATCATCCTACTTACATACATATAGAACTCGGTGTTAAGGGAAATGTACTTCCCACTTGAGTGGAAGTTTTCGATGGTCAAAATGATACCTAAACCAAATAAACCTATAATGCATCATCATATCGTCCAATTAGTTTACTGTCCCTTTTAGGGAAGGTACTAGGAAAACTACTATTAAAACGCCTTTATCCTATATTACATAAACGTAATGTGATTCCTGATCACCAGTTCGGTTTTCAAAATAACCAGTCCACTGTTCATCAGGTTCGCC
Organism: Coronaproctus castanopsis; assembly: GCA_032883995.1. Lineage (NCBI taxonomy): Eukaryota > Metazoa > Arthropoda > Insecta > Hemiptera > Monophlebidae > Coronaproctus > Coronaproctus castanopsis. The sequence goes on from CM065054.1 coordinate 62,175,839, forward strand.
GTGTTGTTGATATTATATCAATAACCTTTGAAGAAAAACAGTATTGTACTGGTGTATTTCTGGATGCGTCTCAAGCATTTGATTGTGTGTGGCACGAGGGACTTCTGTTCAAACTAAAGGCAGTCTTACCATTTAATTTCAATTATATACGAATAGTGAGAAAATGCACCATTTAAAAGGTGAAATTTCACACTTTTCCGTTCAATTGAAATTTAGATAAAACTTCGCACAGATCGTAATAAACAGAAAATTAGTACTAAATTTTAAGAAATGGTAGCATTTTTTTTACTAGATCAAAATCAAATTTACCACAACCTACCACAATTAAATCGCATTCGAGTTATTCATGTTTTTCAATTACTATAATGACGACTAAACTTCTTTGTTAAAAATTATAGTAATAAAGTAATAATTGACCGTAAAAGTAAACATGTTAAATTTTAACATAAAATTTATGATCAAACAATAGGGAGACAATTTTTAGAATATAGAATGATTACGAATTTTAATGGTTCTTTGCACGTTCGTTTGCGAACAGCTATAATGTTATAAAAAACTTAATATAAACTATCATAATTATATATAATAAAACTAATATATGAGAGACGGGATCTAAATGAGCTTTGTTCAAAAAATTAAATGAAATATTTTTCATACATTCTGTCTATAAATGAACAACATGAAGGAATGTCATATATGTACAATATGATGTGAAGTCGGTCACGATAAATCTACAGTTATGACGTTCTCACATTTTGCTTTAATTTTTAAATAAGTGTTAAAATGGCGGTAATGAAATAAAAATTTACACGCATTTATAAAATTTTGAAAATTAATCTCACGTGTTTATGTATGGAAGCATTAAATAATTAACCATAATACTAATTTAAACGTAATCTGATTATAACTTACATTTCCTTCTGGATTGACTGCATTTTTAAAATCTATAAAAAAAAAAACAAGGAACACGTTTATATTAATGATATAAATCACAAATTTAAAAAAACATGTAACATAAGTTTGGTATATTATTAGAAGTATTAATTTTTTATATTCTAAACGACAATATTCAGATTTCTTTATTTGTGAAGTTGATTAATGCCTATTGTATAATACATAGAATAAAAAATATACAACTGCCGGTTTTAAGATGGAAAATAAATAAATGCATAAATATTTACAGATTATGAACAAATACATAATTTCTTTCTAACTACTTTTTTTTTTTTTCATAATAACGTAAAATATTATAATAGTCTCACTTGATTTTAATTTTCTGAATCGATTTTTTCCGTCATTATCTTCAGCAGAATAGCAAGATTTCTTGTCGTATTCAGAATTTATTGTTTCCGAAAAACGGCTTGTTTTAAATGAAGGTTGTTTTAACTTATCTGTTCGATGTGATATATTCATATAACTATGGGATCTAACAGAAACTGATTTTTTATTACCCCACCTACAATCATCAGAATATTTTTCATAGTTCTTTGTGTAACTTGTACGATACTCATCGTAATCGTGGAAATTATCACCGGTTTCGGAACTTGATGCTCGCCCGCTATTCGTGTTGAATCTTAAGGCACCGCGATTTATACCGTATGATTTCCTTTTAAAATTCCTGAAAAAAGCGTAACAATTTTAATTGTTTTAATACGCTGTACTTTAAAAGAGACTACAATATCAACTAATATGTATAACGAACAATAAGCAACATTTTATTAGTAAACATTTTCATTTTTATATAAATCTTCGGCATACTGGCTTGCTCACCAAACTTTTACAAACGATTCCTTACAGAAAAATGTACTCGTTAATGAACATGATCACTAATCGTAAGATAATTGTCCATCTCGACGGAAAGCATGGCAGAATGCGCTCCGTAAACAACGGCCTTCCGCAGGGCTCGGTAACACCTCTATAGCCTTGGCTACGCAAAACATCCAGCAGCACATTACAGAGAAAACTGTTCAGGAAGATCTAATCCGAATAACTGATTACTTGAACAAATGACGACTAATGCTGAATACAGATAAAACAACAGTATCATGTTTCCACCTTTCCACCCAACTAGCCAAAATGAAACTAAATATCAAACTCAACGATCGCAGATTAAAGTACGAAGAGTATCCGAAACTAACTTATCGTAAACATCTTGAAAATACAGCAGTTAAAATCCGTGCGCGGAGAGAATGGAAAATGTGGAACCCGGACAAGAATAATATAATCGACGCTCCCGACCACAGGTTGTTGCGTTTTGACCTACAACGAAAGACGTGAGTACGGTTCAATTCGAACTGGTCATGGAAGATGTGGACACATGCTCGTAAATTGGGGCTTCAAAAATGATCCGTTATGCGACTACGGATTAAATAATTAAACGATGGACCATATCCTGAACACGCGTCCACACGAAGAGCCTTCAATAATAACTATCCGAAAGTACATACCCTACAAAATTTAAAACGATAACTTTTTATATAGTTACAGATGTGCCGATGATTTGTACTTATCAATTTAAATATTTATAATTTTGCAACGACTCTCAAAACTATAAACATTTCTATTATCTACATACGCATTCCTCGTTTTCTATAAATTTATTTTATTTGTTAAAATTTGTTGTATAAATAATTGCTGGATCAATTCATTTCACAGACGATACTTGTTAACCATTTCGATTAAATACAATGAATAAGAAGAGATATGAAAACTTTGGTTAACAATGCTAAATAACTTATTTAAATAAATTATCACTCATAATTAATTCCATTCTATAATTTTATGTTACTATTATCACACCCAATAATGCACAGACAATAGAATTAACTTGGCGTATTGATAACATATAAATAACGCATGATGAAAAAACGAGAAACCAAATTTGTATAAATAATAAATTGTTCTTAAATGTATAATTTTTATATCATAAGGAATTTCATATGATCAAAACGAATTATTTTGTAGACAATTATAATCACGAATAATTTATAAGATATTTATATATTTTTGCACCATTTCCATCAAAATTAAAATTTCCAACTAAATGCATTCATTAATAATTAACGTATTTATTTGTCAGTTGTCATTCAAAGACCTTCAGAATTTAATAAATGTGCATTTACATATATTTACATTACCTGCAAGTATTATTATAACTTTGATCCATGTCTACCGTTTAATTTGAACCTAAAATCAAACAAATATTTTATAACACATATATACATATATTTATACATGTACAAGTACACACACAATTTACGTACAAAATAAAACATGTTAAAATTTTTTAAACATTTACACACAACTTTAAAATAATACATCTTTACTATATTAGCCTAAAAAAAAATTATATATCAAAGATCAATCATTTTTAAAAACCTACATACTTAGGCGAACGAAAACATTTTTTTAAATTTCAAAGAAAGCATAATGTTACAAGTATATACATTTAAATGGAAACCGGAAAAGGCGGTAGCGTTAACAAAAGGTCTTTCTGAAAAAGTTATAAATAAATGTTTATGAACAAATTTAAGATTTAGCGTATTGATTTTAGTGCAACAGGCAATTGTCATACATTTATACATAGACACCGTTAAAACTTGAACACCGATATGAGTTTATTAATCTTGAAATTGTTTAAACAAAATATACACCAACATTAATCAACACTAACATTTGAATCTTTAGGCTAGTAAAACAATAATCACGTTCCCAAATATCAAGCGAATATATATATCATCAAGAAAAAACCTACTGCATTAATATAGAAGAACACTACCTGTTATATTTAATTTGAAGTGAAATAGTTTCAACATCGCATAAATCTTTTAAATAACCTATGTATTTGTAAAATTAGTCAAGAATGTATTTATTCAATGTTTTTGATCGAAAATAATAAATACTAAAATTTAGTAAAATCAGGACAGATTAAAAGTATAATTAATGCAATAAGCACGTAAATAATGAATATTTGAAAAAATGCTTAATACATGCAGTAATAAAAAAAAAACTGAGTAAATAAAACAAATAATATACTTAAAATTCACGTGAAATAAAACGATTATAATAAAATAATTTATAACTCATAACTGACAAACTGTTCCTGGATTTTGATAAAAATTGACACCGGAAATTTTAACCATACAATGTCCATTCCGCTATTTTGTCAGAATGGAAGGTGTGTACAAAATATAGAAAAGAAATTTAATTTGTTAAACATGATTCTTAATTAAGATTTTAAAAATGTTATTGTTCTTTAAATTCAATTTAATTGAAAATATTAGAAATATAATTATTTTACAACAAAATTTCGTTAACACGTTTTTAATAAATAATATTCACTCACATTCTTCCTTGTAAAAAAAAAAAGTATGAGCAACAAATATTTTAATTTTTAAAACATTAAATTAATAAACAATAATATTACTTTAAAGTGTGGCGTTAATAATTTTTAACTTCGAAAATTCAAAAGTTAAAAATAAGAATTCAGACTTATGTTAAATGTTTGTACATTTAAATGCAAAATTAATGATTTTTTGTAATAAAAATATATACAAAATAACAAGCTTCCAAAAAAACTGAACAATGATCTTAAATTAATGTTCAAATATTTGATCATTTAAAACAAAAAATATTTAGTAAATGATTTATCGCTATTCTATATCTTATTCCAGGTTTTTCTGGCTACCAATTTTATTATGAATCTCAAATTCTAATTAATGAGCCAGTGATATTACAGTTTAATTTAAATGCTAGTTATTCATTCTAGTTAAGTCAGTCTTGTGTATGTTAGTTTCTACAATATTTTTTGTTACCTGTTTAGTAGTGTACAAAGCTTCATTTTTAAAGTAGGATATAATAACAAATTTTATAAATAATTGAACACGAAAATATTTATATAGGCACTAATTGAACAGCTTAACATAAAAATATTGCGTATTATATTTTAAAAAAAAAAATAGGGCAAAAATCTGTATCAATTAGTAGCTTTCCAAAAATATATCACAACACCTACCATTCCTCCGCCATGGACAAGTTTTTTGCCCACATTGACTTATCTCTCCGCAAGGCTGGAAAGTTTACTTCACCCGTGGCTACCAAAAGTTCATTCCAAGATTTCTTGTTGAATTACACTACTAACCGGTTACTTATATTTACAGACGGCTCCAAATTAAGTATGACCGGGCGTGTAGTTTTGTTAAATAAATCCGATATAATATATTACTCACTACCAAAAAGCTTTTTAGTTCTATCTACAAAACTATATACTATAACACTTGTTGTTGATCTTACATTAAAGTTAAACAAAGACTTTCTTATTTGCACAGATTCTCTTTCTTCATTCTTCTGTATCTCACAAATCCACAAAAAATCACAAAATTCCATCGCAAAAGATATAATTTCAGTCATCTCGCCATTTGAACGTTTCTCATTCTTAGTTACTAAATAACTCATATCCTCTCTGTAATGTATGCTCTGTTCCCTTATCTGCTAACCATCTTCTGACAGAATGCAAGAATTTCAACCTATTCCGTTCCTAAATAGGCCTTTCCAGCTCATATTCCAAATCCTTGAGGTCAACGAACAAAAGATCCAGCTCATATTTCGCTTCCTAAAACTATCCAACATCCTACATAATGTCTAAACTCCATTAACTTGTGCCTCTAGCCAATGTTGCAGAACACGGCACGTTAATGGATACAATATCATATTAATTTTACCGCTACAATATAATTCTATAATTATATTTTTATGTTCACATGCTTATATAGACGTGATTCATATTTTGATTTTTTAAAGTTAGAATTTAAGAGGTATAAATTTAATAATTTAAAACTTTTTGTACTTTATAATATTAATGTCAAAGTTAGATCGAATAGTTAAATATATGTTGTTCTGTATTTAAAAATATGTATATTACATTTCAATGCCAATCTATTATGAAATGTTTACTGAAAATCTATGTATTTTTACCAAGCTATTATGAAATGTTTACTGGAAATCTATGTATTTTGCATTTCTTGTTTGTCTGTCCCTATTAACTTGCACAATTACTCCATGTAAATATTTGTTTAGCGCCAACCTTCATTTAATTATTGTTACTTTTTCAAGCACTGCATTTATTTATATTATATATGCGTTATTTCATTCAGTTTTTTCATCAAATTCCGTTAACTTGATTACTTGTTTACCTTTGAAATAAGGCATACATTCGGGACATAATCTGATTATTTTGATATATTCGGTTTTGTTTACCAACATTTGCTTAACAATGACTAAGTTGCGAAAGTAAACATCACATTTTCTTATATAGATATAAAAAAATAAAGAAAATATTTTCAAACTTTTTTATTGATTTAATTTCACGAATTTACTTTTTAAAAAATCGTCAGTAATATAAATTAACGATGTTTTTCTACATTCTATCATTGTCTCGATTTTTCGAGTGATATTTTACATAAAGTCGTAGAGTTAATCATTAAATTTTCTATACACGAAAGTGTGTACTAAATTCCAAATTTCCTTATTCCAATAACATTTTTTACCTTTATGAAAAAACTGTACTCCACTATTGAATTTACTATTTTCAACGAACACACTTTTACATGTGGAATTTAGCATTTAACCACAAACAGTTTTACTACATAGTGAAAATGATACGGACTCGCATAACATTCTTTCAGTAACATTTATTATACATAAAACTTTATTAATATTAACATTACATTATCATTGAAAAAAGTTTAATGTACAACTAATTAATAAATATATTATAACAATTATTGTTGTTACGAAATATATTTGCATTAACTCGAATTTTAAATTTTTTGGTTACAATGTTTTTTATTATCTACAAAACTAATAAGTTAGTAGCATCATGTGTTATTTATTTAACCGATTTTAATTTAGGAATAATATTATATAAATCTAAAAACTGCCTATAATGATTCTGAATGAATGAGCTATTAATTTAGTATACGATTTTAGCATTTCAATAGTTGTGTGCGAATGAAAAAGTTATGCTTTTTCCGGAAAGTGTACTCCGACAATAGTTTCGACAACTAATGTGTTCATTAATTAAAAATTCAAAGCACTACTGCGAAGGAAATTTACATATTAGTGTTTATTGCATTTTTAAAGAAAATTAGGTAGAAAAAAAATAGAATTATTCCTTTATTTTCAAATAAAAAAATATTTAGCTGCATATTAAAGAAAGGTTGCTTTGTTTGGTAGTTTTCGACTGAAGTCGCTATAGCTGAAATCCGTGTATATAGTCCCGTTATATACAATTTAAAATAAATAATTTAATATATTTATGATTTTCGAAAAAAACATTTAATATAATGAAAATATATTTTATTCAGCTAGTCACTAAAATAAATGTTTATAATAATTGTGTCTAAATTTATGGTGTAACTGTTCATTATATACATATATATATATATATATATATATATATATATATATATATATATATATATATATATATATACATACATTTATTTTTATCTGAATAAAATATATTTTCATTATATTAAAGGTTTTTTTCGAAAATCGTAAATATATTAAATTATTTATTTATATATATATAGTTTGTAACGGAATAATTACGGTTTTAAAAGATAAGAACAAGCTCAAAACTATATAGAAACTTTTGTTAAAACTTTCAAATCAAAAGCAAATAATTTTTAATATTATTGAATGTTCTAATATTAATAAAAGGAGAAATCTTAATGTGAAACCTTGTTTTTGGTTCAAATGCTTATAGCAGTTATAGCATAATGATTACAAAATTTTATTAAATATTTATACGATAAACATTATTAATCAGTATATGAAAATAAACTATAATACTTACACAAATTAATATTAGCATATTAGAATATTGACAAAAACCATGATTTTTACATAATTCAAAAAAATTGTAATCAAAACAGGAAGTGCACCTTTTTAGCTTTACACGTAATTCGTTTGTCCGTATTTATATTTGAGAACATTTAATTAATAAAGTAATTTAATTATTTTTAAAAAGTTAAAATAAATAAATAAAGTACGTGTAAATATGTAGGTATATTTACAACAATTTATTTGAACAATTACACTTTTACAGTGTAACAACAACAAGTAAATTCATTATAACCTTAGCAACTAATTAAAAAATATAAAACAACTTGAACTTGAATATTTAATTTTTAGATTAAATATATTGCGTAGGTAAAATTAAAACAAAAAATCTACACTGAAGAACGATGGCCTATACTTTTAATTGTCTCATTATTGTGCTTTTCACACTTTTTATAAAATTTTTGCGATATTTACTAATATATGCAATAATATGTAGAAGTTTTAATTGATTATGTAAGAGTGCTATTTTATCGTATCGTGTAGCATTCAGCGAAATTCTGCAGCAGTAATTTTATATTTTCTGTAATTCTTTTATAATTACTATCAGATACGTAAGACTACACAGAATACACATATGTCAATGATGTCAAGATAGCTTTATGAGCTCTATTAACAGCGCACTTAACGTGATTATTAAACGTTAAATGATTATCCATTATCACTCATAAATAGTTAATCTCTTCAACAAACGAAATTTGCTTGGATTTCACTACAATGTCAGACAAGGGTAGTGATGTTCTTATTGAAATTAAGATGGTCTCTGTTTTCTTAGTATTTAGGTTCAGTTACTAACGCTGATAATATTTAGAAGTTGAGTTTACAGTTCTTTTGTAATCTCTTATGAATGATATCTCTTCTATGTGAAGTGGAGTATAAATCTAAATTATCCATATAATACAGTATGTACAAATGTTATGTTAAGGATATGGTTTAATAATATTAGGAACAGTTATGGACCATGTACAATTCCTTGTGGGACTCCCGAATAATACGTTTTTATTGAGGAATTATCTGAGTAATTTCTGTAGTTTAAATAAGATTTAATTAATTTAATAAGACGTAGTTGGAATTAAAATTTGATCATTTCATATAATATACCATTATGTCACGCTGTATCGAAAGCTTTCTCTAAATCAATCAATATCGTACCCGTGTGTTTGCCAGGATTAAAATTATCAGTAATAAAATCAAAAATTCTCGCAACTTGATGCACTGTAGAATAACATGAATTGTCCGTAAAATCAAAATTCAGTCGTGGCTGGGATTGAAAGGGAAGAGATGTGGAAGAAATAAATGCACTGAATGGTCCATTATTTATTTCGGGCATGTATAGAACTTCCCGTGTAAATTTCTCAAATTTATAAAGTAATGATGACCCACAAGTGCTTTCACTCACAATGTGTAAACACAAATTTTATTTTTGTTAAACTGTTTACGTTTTAATGATTTAGATACAAAAGTTGAAAGACTAGTTACAGACAAATTGGCATCAGTGAGAGAACTCGTTACATTTCATTTTTGAAAAAGTCTTCACCATCAGAGTATGTTATATTAGATGAACAATTAATACTGTGGCTTCAGACAGTATCTGCCAAATAAACCTAAACGGTATGATATAATGGTTTTTGCTTGTGCAGACGCTAGATGTTTTTATATTGTAAAATTTGAAATATATGTTGGCTTACAGCAAATGGGCCAAACAGACAATCGAATGATGCTAAAGGTATTGTTCTTAAGCTAGTAAAACCAGATAAATATGCTGTCAGAAATATTACTACCGATAACTGGTATACTAGTATTACGCTGGCGAAGTCATTGTTTGAAAAGAAATTATCTCTTCTTGGAACCGTAAGGGGAAAAAAATCTGATAATATTTCAGCAGAATTTTTACACAGAAAGATAATTACACTCTAGTATTTTTGAGTTTATGTCAACAATATCGTTAGTGTCCTATGTTAAAAATAAATTAAAAGCAATAATACTAATTTCAACGTTATACCATGACTCCAATATTAATACATCAACCAATGAAGAACGGAAACCAGTAATAGTCACCTTTTTATAATGGTACAAAAAGAGGTGTTGCCACAAATGATCAACTTTGTTCTAATTATAATGTAGGGAGATGAACAAAGAGATGGCCATTTTACATAATTTACTACCTACTAAATGTTACTTTTACTAACAGCTATTTTATTTATAAGAATAACACACTAAGAGCTGGTAAAAAAATTATCCAAAGATGAGAATATTTATCAAATTGACAGTTGGTAATATCGTATCAACTTAAAAGATATAAGTGTGGTTTATTGACAAAACATTTACGAACTAGTTTATAAATATATTTGCAAGAAGAATGAGAAGATTAGAAAATTCTGGTGTATCAGTAGCTCCAACCACTTCGCTACTACAAAGCATATCCATGAAGAGACAACGTTGTTAAATATATCTGCGAAAAAATAATAACAAATACAACACACAGTGTTACATGTATAAACGGCCCCCACATAAAAATCGTAGTTTCATAACATGTACAGAAAATTAGATTATTATATAAATTTTACACCCGAGCAAAGTTGAAACATTTTTGCACTTATGAACGCTTATAATGAATAAATTTATGGTTTTTGTGGATAAAAATAAGTTTATTATTAGTAACTGTAAGCAAAAGCATAGTAAACTTGTACCTTTTCAATTTTATTCAAACAATTTCTAGAATTCTTTCCATGGGGTCATTATGTCCCCATACTACAAAATATGTTATATTATGTGCGCGACTAATCGAGGGTTAATAAAAATATAAAATTCTATAACCATATCAAATATGCGAAGTGCAGTATTGTATAAAGTGATTATTTGACCAAGACAGTATTTTATATAAGCATATGTTTAAAATAAAAAAATATATATATAAAATAATTTTTTTAAACTTACCTCATGAATGAAGCATAATAATCGTTGAAATTAAATCCTATAAAACAGTAAACTATAAAGCAGCGCTTGGTAATTGCTAATGTAATGCCCGTACAGTTTGAAATATATAAATATATCGAAATATTTACTATTAACAATGGAATAGATTTTGAAAATAACATTCAAGGTCTACTTTGTTAAATTCAGTATAAATAATATGCATTGGGACGCAACTCTCACACCGTATACGTACACAAACTCGTGCAACGTCACATATATTATTAATATGATTACGGTTATTATACTATAATATTATTATTATTATTATTATTATTATATTTAATTAATATTATTATTATTGTTATTATCGTTATTATTATTATGAAAAAAAGAAATGCATTGAAATGTAAATTATATACACATATTTTTATTGTGTACGTTACCGACATTTGGTTATTTGACGAACTCGACTGCCTGGATGTGATGCCACGTGGGATGGCCCAGGACCATTAATTGAATAAAAATAAAATTAAAGCGGTTTTTTCTTTTTATAAAATTTATTATATTTCCGAATAAAAAAAAAACAAATTACGAATTTTTTACTTAACACGCGCCATATTAAAAAAAAAATATATATATATATATATTACGGAATTTTATAAATTATTTGTATAGTTGAAGGAACTTTCCCCTACTTGTTGGAAACTTGGTGACCTGTATGGAAGTGACCATAACTTCGTGATCGAATTCTCGACGATCCGTTTCTAGCCACGAGTTGAGCGATTGACACTAAACTAACTAACTGATCAACTTTTCTAACAACCAAACTTTCCAGAGAACCAGAGGCGCTATAGGTCTCTTATTATTATTATTTTCTCTTACCTTATTTTTGGCAAAATTGTATTTCTATTTTCTAACGATTTTTCTCTTCCTTAATGTATTTTGCCCTAATTGTCGACAAAAAAACTGATAACTCGACTAATGGGAAAGTTTCATCATTTCTTATATTTTAAGTTTATATATATATATATATATATATATATATATATATATATATATATATATATATATTATTTATGATTATTTTTTATTAGCACGGTAGCCAGCGGTAACACATAAATACGTGCACTTGTACAAATTCGACTTTTTTTGTCGCTTGTATATGGTTCTAGGAATTGTCTAAATTCGTTATTTCGGCGAAACCTTCCGATTTCTCTGTTGGGAGTAGCCAATCAGAAAATTCGGAACCGTTTCTTTTAGTCTTCCACTAAAAGACCGCAAGAACCCATTTTATCAGGTCCATTTTCACCTCTTTTTGTCAGTACTTGCTACGCCAATTATTATATTTTTATAGATGTTTTTCTTATTTTTTATATATATTACCTTCGAATAATTTCCTAAAAACTCTAATCCTACTGGCGCCAGCATGCCCTCTCCCTTACATATATATACACATACATATAATACATTGTTAAATCTCATCCTTTTCCAAAAGTCACGTTCGCCGTGTTTACCTGTAACCCATATGGTATGTATGTATATACGTATATAAATATACGATTCTTCATATTTTTCGTAATATGTTATTTAAAATGTTATTATCATATTCATACATATTTCACAATCTTTGTAATTTTTGATTATAAATTTTAATCTTACCATTTTAATTGATAAATTTTAATCATCTCTTACTAGTACTAATAATGTAACAAGTAAGATTGTTACAGCATATACTTTAATAAGTAGAAATCAAATATCTAACATTTATATTCAATTATACGGCACTGTCAGAAATGATTTGTGTTTTTGCTATTTCAGTTCCATATGAGCAATTTGTTTTTCGAAGGTCAATAATATGCCAATGACAGATAAAAGAATTCGACTATTGTCCACCAAAAGTAATGTGTTTAAACCAAATATTTTACATTTATAAATTTTAGTCACTGCTGAGTAACTTTTTTTACGTACGTTTTTATGTTAGATTATTTTATGTATGTTTGTTTAAAAGATAAATATATAACGAATTTGGTTTTAGTTTACTATGTACAATATAGACACACAAGGTTCTTATTTATATTTCACGGTTAACAACAGTTTGTTATATATATATATATATATATATATATATATATATATATATATATATATATATATATATAGTAGGTATATAAGCGTACCTAAGAACTCAACGTTAACAAATGTTGTAAATAATTAGATATGACAACACTGGAATAAATACGAAAATATCTCTATAGTACAGAACATAACCAATGTTCAATCAATTCCTAAACTAGTGATTTTTACTAATAACACCATTGTCATTTTGTAATACTATCATAGAAATGTGATTGTGTGTCTGGCTAGATACGTTGTAATTTAATAAACGCAAATGACTTTCATATTTTTTACCCATTTTTAAAATCCTTTGTCCTATTTATGCACTTGTTAAACCCGATTTAATGATACCTCAAGGGAAGCAGGATGGTGTGAATGTGTACGTGTGATAGTGCTAAGAGAGAAACACCACTTTAACTACATACACATACAGACCATGAAAGGTTCCGTTCCTTTTCTTTTTTTTACACATTACACCACTAACAATCTTGCTGCTTTACACTAGTTTCGCATATGTTCTTATGGTACAAAAATTCGACTGCTGAAAATTGTAAAGGATGTTATACCAGTGAGAGAAGTAGCGGGGGGGGGGGACAAACAGGCCGAAATGTTACTGTAAGGATGAAGGAACATGTAGCTTACTAGAAGTATGGCAGTGTGAAAAATTAGCTGTGGCGGATCATCAAGCGGTTACAGGGCGTGCAATAAGGTTCGAGGATGCAAGAATTCTTGCCAAAGTAGATCGGTTAGGTGAAAGAATTGTTAGGGAAGCCTTATAAATTGAAAGACACAAAATTTCACAGGTACAATTTAACGATTTCTTCAGCTCGTTAGGAAATCGATTTATTGCATGCGGGGATTATAACGCCAAACATATATTTTTGTGTCAAGGCTAGAAACTCCTAAAGAACGCGAATTATATCAGTGTATTTCAAAATCCAAATTCCATGTACTTTCTAGTGGTCAACCTACATACTGTACATACTGGCCCTCAGATAGAAATAAATCCCAGACCTGCTCGACTTCTTTATTAGCAAAAGTATTAGTCAATTGTATACAAAAATGTTGAAACGTCTTTCGACTCTTCATCAGATCAAGCTCCAGTAATACTAGAAGTAAGTCAACTTGTAATAATTAAGAATACCAATTTTAAATCTATTTGAATGACTTGCGAACCATTCCGGGAGTAGACATAAATCTTTATGCTGACGATACTTCTTTAATGGTATCCTCTTATAGAATTGACACAATCAGTAACAGACTAACAAGTGCCATTGATAAAATATCAAAATTTTTCTACAAATGGAAAATTAAAGTCAATGATGAAAAAACTGAATCAATCATTTTTACTAGACGTAGGCCTCTACTTAATCACTTCGTTCGAGTCAAAAACAATTACCTCAATTGGAAGGAAAATGTAAGATATTTAGGCATAACTATGGATAGACGACTTACATTTACGAGGCATATTAATGATTTTTTTTTTATTTTATTTTATTTTATTTATAAACGCTCGATTGTCGGGATCATTTGCGTCTTAGAGTTGATTATAAGCTGTTTATTAGGTTAGTGTCTGTAAGGTACTGTAAAAGATTTTTAATTTTGTCCGGGTTATCTTCGAGTATTGTTTTTATTGTGTCATGATTTAGGTTGTATTTTATACGTTGGTTTCTGTAACATTCTAATAGTATGTGATTTGTATTTAATTGTGAATTGCATTCATGGCAGATGGGTGGATGGGTCCTATTGAGTAGGTGTTGTAAAGTAACGTGTGTACTGTACGTAGTCGAGCTAGCGTTTTTTCTGTTTTTCTTTCTTTCTGGTCTGTTGTTTTCCAGTTTCCTAATTTCGGCTTAATCTGATATAGGTGTGTATGTATTGGGTCTCCCAGAATTTTTGAAATGACATTTTAATTGTTTGTATAAGGACTGTATGTAAATCAGTAATGTGAGTTGATTTTATTGTTTTTATATTCATAGGAGTTGTTTTGACTATTCTATCAATGTTTTCATTCCCAGCTATTCCCGAGTGGGCTGGTGTCCATAAAAGAACAAGTTCATTGTTATTTGAGATGAGGTTGTTAATAATGTGTTTTAGGTTGAAAGTATCTGAGTTTGTATTTTTAATATATTTTTGAATATGTTTAGGAGCGCTGTAAGAATCTGTGCAGATTACATATTTATTCGGTTGTGCTTGTTTAGATATGTATTTTAAAGCTTTATAAATTGCAAGAAGTTCTGCAGTAAAAACTGAGACTGATTCTGGTAGATAGTATACTTGGGATTGGTTGGGTGTAAGATAGGCCGATGAGGTTTGATTTGTGGACTTTGATGCGTCAGTGTATATTTGTGTATAATCGCCGTACTGTTTTTCCAAAATGTTGTAAAATTTTGATTTGAGTATATTTGTAGGTGTTAAATTTTTCTTATATTTTTCCAGTTCTGTGTTTATTGCTATTGTAAGCTTTGACCAAGGTGGTATTTTTGGAGCTTGGTTTGTATTAATTTGTGGTAATCGATATTGAAGTTTTGCTAATGTATTATTAACGCGTTCTGATAGGGGTTTGGAAGCATTTGGCTTGTTTAAGTAAGTATGATGAGATTTATTCGTTTGTAAGGACTGGGATGTTGGATTGGATGGTGTGCAAATTGATTGTGTGTAATATTTTAGTGCTAATATTTGTCTTCTGTATCGGAGTGGTAATATGTTTGCTTCAACGTGTAAAGCTGTGTTTGAGGTAGTGTGAAAGGCTCTCAAGGCAATTCTAATAGCTAGATTTTGAATAGAGTTGAGTTTCTTTAGTGTAGAATAGGCTGCGCTACCATATATTATACTAGCGTAGTCCAATCTGCTTAGAATGTAGGATTTGTATAAGTGTATTAATGTTTTTCGGTCAGATCCCCACGATGAATTATTTAACATTCTGAGCATATTTATTTTTTGCAAGCATTTTATTTTTAGTTTGTTTATGTGTTCTTTCCAACTTAGTTTCGGGTCCAATATTAGTCCTAGTATCTGAAGTGAATCTGTATTTTCTATTTGTATTGTATCCATGTGTAAGTTTGGTGTAATTACATTTCGTTTTTTGCTGAAAGTTATATGCTTGGTTTTTGATGAGGAGAAAGTAAATCCATGAGATTTAGCCAAGTTATTTAAGTCGTTTATTGTATTCTGCAATAAAGGTTCCACAAATTTAGAGTCCCGATTTGAGTAGTATATTGATAAGTCGTCAGCATATATACAGTACTTTACTGGAGTTGGTATATGTTGTTTAATATTAGTCATGGCTATAATAAATAACGTAGGGCTAATTACACATCCTTGAGGGGTACCATTTTCTTGAATTTTTGTATCGGATAAAATAGAATTCATCTTTACTTGAAATTTTCGGCGGTGTAAAAAGTTGCAAATGAAAATCGGTAAATTTCCTCTAAATCCCCACTGATATAGAGTGAGAAGAATTCTTTGTTTCCAGAGTTTATCGAAAGCCTTTTCTAAATCAAAGCTGACAACAGTTGTAGTTTTATTTTCTATTAAATTATTTTGAATGTCTGTTTAAGTTTAGCTAATA
This sequence comes from Coronaproctus castanopsis, assembly GCA_032883995.1. NCBI lineage: Eukaryota > Metazoa > Arthropoda > Insecta > Hemiptera > Monophlebidae > Coronaproctus > Coronaproctus castanopsis. The sequence goes on from CM065054.1 coordinate 62,192,343, forward strand.
GATCCTGAGCGCTTCTTTGTTTCCTGAAGCCGAACTGTAAGGGATCCAAGAGTTCTGAGCTTTCTAACTGCCACAGCAATCTACTATTAACAATTCTTTCGAGTAACTTGCACAGGGTATTTGTGAGAGAGATCGGTCTGTAGCTAGCCGGGTCTAATACATTCTTGTTTTGTTTTAGTATCGGAATAAGATGAGCTTCTCTCCATGCCTCCGGAAACGACTGAGTTTGCCATATTATATTTAAAAAGTGCAAAACGGCTTCTTTAGAGGATGAATTAAGCTGTTTTATCATGGAAATGTGGATTCCGTCTGGACCGGCGGCTGAGGGCCGCATTGCATTTAGGGCGGTATTAAATTCGTCTATGGTAATGTTATAGCTGAAGTTAGTTATTGATGTGAAATCGGGAACATCAGTACTTTCTTCTATTTCTTTGTACTTCCTGAAATCGTCAGGATAGTTTTGGTTAGATGATACTTGATAGAAGTGGTCGGCTAGAACGTTTGTTATTTAAACATTATCATATGTAATACGGGGACCTGCTTTTATTGCTGTTATTGGTTCGACTGTGCGTTTATTCGCGATTTGTCGGATTTGATTCCATAATTTTTTAGAAGGAGTAGACGCATTTATTGTTTTAACAAAGTCTTGCCAGTGATTGCTTTTTGATTCACGTATTCTTATTCGGGCTAGTGATCTGGTTTTTTTAAATTTGATCAAGTTTTCGATTGTTGGTTGACGTCTGAATTTTGATAGGGTTTTATTCTTTTCTTTAATTAATGATCGGCAGTCTTCAGACCACCATGCAGCGTACTGTTTTCCTTTAGCGTGGATTTTGAATTTTGGAATAGATCTGGCGGCAGCTTCCCTTATTTGTTGTAAAATGTATTTACATGACTCATCAACGTTGTGAGAGATTTTGTTTTGTTCAATGTTAACTATATCGGTGTATAAAATCCAGTCAGCTTTTGATATATACCAATTTTCAGTAATACAGCTTTCACTGCCCGAATTGGAAGGCAAGTTGAGCACTATATGTTGTGGAAAATGATCACTGGCAAACAGACTTAGGTCTGCTCTCCAGTGCATATAGTGGAGAATGCTTGGACTACAGATACTTAGATCAATTGCTGATTCACTGCCATTATTGTTGAAGTGGGTCGGGCTGCCTGTATTTAATAAGCATATATTTGTTCGGTTTATGACGTCTTCGATTAATTTGCCCCTGGAGTCGGTATATTTTGATCCCCACATACTATTATGCGCATTAAGTGTAAATAGAACGATGCGCAAATTGGTTGTCTATTTCCAATATTTAACAAAAATTCTGCATTATCGGCGCAAAACAAATTCCTCATTTACAAAAAGTTATTCTACCAAAATTATAGCGATAGCAGTATAAATCAGATGCAAAGACTACAAAATCATTGTTTAAGAATTATCTTGAATAAACCAAGATTTACTAAAATTAAATCTATGCATGATATTTTAACGTTTCCTTACATACAGGAAATCATCAAAAATACAGCGAACAAATTTTTCGCCAACTGCAGTTCATCTGATAATGTACTAATACATTCGATAGGAGACTACGACTACCAGTCTCTGCGACACAGATATAAGAGGTACAAGCACAGACGTATAAAACATATCTGTTTATAGTAAGCCGGCTATTAAATTCTAGTTCTAGTATCAGTAAATAGATTAAGATATTTTTAAGATATTATATTGCGATAGAGTAAGTTATAATTTTATTCTGATATATTGGAACAGGTTTTTTATACAAATTTTTCCTGTAATCTATACATTTTTTGATATTTGTAAGCTTATCATATAAGTTTTTCTATTTTTTGTTTGCCTGGAAAGAATTTTTGTTTTATATTTGGTACGGGTAAATTGTTCATTTTTAAAATTTAATATGTTTATGTGCATGTAACTTAATAATAAGAAATACAGTGCTTCTTCTTCTTCTTCTTAAAACTAATAAACGTACAGAGCAAAAAACAGTATAGTGTCAATGAAAGAATGTTAACACAAGGACATCTCAAACAAAACGAAGAAAAAACAAAAATGTTCACTTAAACAAAAATGAACTGTAAAAATGACTAAAACACTTTTATTAAATTTTTGTTTATGTGAATATTTTCGTTTTACGACCGGAAGTGTCATTTTATATCAGCTGGCTTATTGCCCGTCTCACTATTTATTGCCTTGAAAGTCTATTAATCTTTGTCCCTTTTAACCGAGGCGTTGTACCACTAAAGCGAACTAAAATAGCTTCCATTTGATACTTTTGATTCGGGGTTTTGCTGATTGTCCCTAATAAACGGCTGTACCTCTTATCCGGAGTCCCTTATAAGCGGATTCGACTGTATATATATATATATATATATATATATATATATATATACAGCTGTTTTTCCAGTATATATACCTCACACAACAGGCATACAACCCGTTTAAAATGTTCTTACCTTATTAATTGTATGCCCATTGTGTATATTATGTTACGGACGAATTTATTGCGTACGATGTAAACGTTCAGCATAAAAATATTTTAATCCGAACCAGAAAATTTCAAAAGGGCACCTTTCTGCTTTTTCTCGATTATAAATTTTTTCGCGATAATTCTTGAACTGTTTGAAATAGGAAAAATATGTCTTATACGAAAGTTGTAGTGTTTTTAAATTCGCGTTATACTCACGTTTCGAAAGTGAATAGGTAAAGTGAAAACTGGGGTACAAAATTTTCAAGGGTTTTCCCTAGGTATTAACGGTTCTAGGATAGATAAGGGTTCAAGTTAGACGCCAAATGAAAATTGACGTGGAGCTCTATCATTTTGCTTTATAACATTTATCCTGAAGTTCAATTTTGGGTTTTCAGAACGCCATTCGATTGGTTTTTGGACTGAACGCATTGCTTTCTAATGGTATATATATATATATATATAATATATGTGCGCGTGTGTATATTATATTTATTTTTTTATTTATATTTATATTTACTCTGATACTCCCAACGTGCGTTACATGCATATATTCTCACAAGATTTATTATCGTGCATATTGTATGGTACGTGAGAAAATGTGACAAAATGTATACGTCAGAAAATTTAGCCTAATATAGAGGAATTGCGGTTGCGCAAAACGATTAAAAAATTATTTTGTAATGAAGTCGCAGAATTAATTTCCAAATTTAATTAAAGAGAATTATGTTATATATATATATATGTATATATATATATATATATATATATATATATATATATATTGCACAATATCATGGTACTGCGATGGTAGCAAAACATTTAAAAATTTATATATACACAGACATGTAATGGTAGCAGTTAAAAAAAAAATTAAAATGTGATTCTGTACATTAGCGTGTATACAAACATACAGTTATACATACATATATATTTATGTTAATATTTGGCTGCGCATTTCTTTACCGTGCATTTTATATTAAATATTATCACACGTTTATGGCATGTATGCGTAGGTGAAAATATATATAATTTAGGCAATATCAGGGCATTTCGGTGGTACCAAAACATTATGCATGCAGATACATAAAGCGTCAGTAGTAATTTTCAAATTTGATTAAAAATATAAGATATGTATGGATGGAAATGGAACGCTCTTACCGGTATGTCGTCACTTTCGCGATTTAGTTTCCATCCGATAAAAAATTCTATAATAAAATATAATCATTTGGCGGGAGAGTATTTGACAATTTGTATGTAAAACATAATAAATATTGGGTAATATCAAGCAATTATGGTGGTAGATTAACATTAAAAAATGTATATATACAAGTGCATGCTGTGATAGCAGAGTTTTTCTTTTTTTAAATTAATTTTCAAATGCTATTATGGATATTTGAGTATAATACATACATTCATAATATGGTTCTCTGCGATCTTATCTATTACAACGCGCATATAGCCCAACAACTTATGTGATGTCATTTTTAGGATTGTAGTTTCACCCTATGAAAAATTTATAACAAAAATATACACAAATTACTATATATTAATTTGGATTTATTCATAAACGCCTGCAAACTTTAAACCTACTTGAAATATTACTTTTAAGGTTTGCAGGTGTCGATACCTTAATATTACTTTGGATTTATTAATAAACGCTTGCAAATTTTAAACCTCATTCCAATATTTCTTCAGATATTTGCAAGTGTCGGGTTGGAAAATTTGCAGACATTAGGAAAGGTCTTAAAAATATTTATTCATAATCGCCTTCAAATTATGTGATTTGCAAGTGTGGATGCTGAAATATCATATTGTAGTGTACAGGTGACATAATGGGAGATTTACAGGCGTTAGGAGAGGCCTTCAAAATATTTATTAATAAAAGTCTGCATATTTTGAGATTTGCATGTGATGATACTCAATAACACTTCGGAGATGTGCAGGTGTCGGAATGGGAGACCTGCAAGCGTTAGGACACGCTTTATAATAAAAGCCCACATATTTTAAACTTACTTCGGATTATTATAGTGATGTTATAAAAAATTATAATGCTCTGGGTTCATTATGTGTCATTTTCGGTAGAACCTAGTTTACACAGGGTAATATTTCAGTCATAATCACTGTGCATATATGCATATATATATATATATATATATATATATATATATATATATATATATATATCATCGTACCATCAATTTTCACTCGTATTACATATTTTTTTGTTTTTGTTTTTTAATTCACTCGATCGTATTGATTTTTCAAACGTACAATACGTGCAAATGGACTGGAGAAACTTATCCTGCAGCAAAAGATCAATTGTAAAATTAAAATGAAGAAAGGTAGACTAATGCACGTTATATAGTTCAAATCGAATCTCATGCATGTTTGAAACAAGTAGTAACGTCTGGTAGTTTGCATTACATAATGCCACGGCATCCAGATATGGAAAACAAAAGAAGAAGATGATATATAAATTAATACATGATCTTGTAGTGTATTGGTAATGCTTGAAAAGACTAAAACTTCTTTTGACCGAACTACCTCTAATCAAATCAGTTATCCATAAAAATTAGTTTTAAATAAAAAGTAAAAAAGCAGAGGAAAACAATAGCGAAGCACCACATACTTGCTTCATCAGGAAGAGTAGTTTGAGTAATCCTGGATCAATCTAATGGTAATGGAACATTAGTACTATATATACATATATATATATATATATATATATATATATATATATATATATGTATCTTCTTCCAGCACCTGCGCATCTCTATAGTAATCTGGAGTAAGTTGAAAATTTCCCGGCATTTATTTTCATACCTCTCCTAACGCTTGTAAATTCAGACTCCAACACCTGCACAGCTCCAGAAGTAATATCGAGTATTCTCAAAATTTGCAGACATTTAAAAATAATTATTTTAAAACCTCCTAAGCATATTTTGAATTTACATAATGGTTGCACTAATTTTGTCTGTTATAGTATAATACCGAGAAGTTTGTTTTACCCACCAACAGTATGCAGACCTCTGAACTAGGTATAACCGAGTGTGTGATTCCAATGATACGATTATTATTGCGTAATCGTTTTTCGCATCATAATCCCTCGAGTAATAATTTCTCGGAAATTGGAAATGAAGGAATGTATGGACAGGTCAAGACTGTTGTTGTTAAAGTTTGTGCAATTATTATTGTGTAATCGTTTGCCGCATCATAATCCCTCGAGTAATAATTTCTCGGAAATTGGAAATGAAGGAATGTATGGAGAGGTCAAGACTGTTGTTGTTAAAGTTTGTGCACTGATGAAGAAACAGCTCATGAACAGCAGAAAAAAAAAGAAAAGAATCGGACCACTCAAAGTCGTATAATTATAAAAAGTATATATATTATATATATATATTTTTTTTATTATTTAAATTTACGTGCCGAGTACCACAATTATAGCTAGAGGCACGGAACTAAAATAATTACAACAAAGATATTAAATAATTAAGGTATTAGATAATTATAACGAAGATATTAACTGTTTACAACAAAGGTATTAAGATAATTATAACAAATGTGTTAATTTGATACATTTTAAAAATTCGAAAACTGTATTAATGATATCCAGGTTATCCCTCAGCAAAATTTGCAAGTCGAGCGATGCAATCCTGTACTGTTTTCGGTATTTGTTGTAAATTGGACAGTCTACCAATAGATGCTCGACGGTTAACTGACAACAACACTGTTGACCCGTTGGCGGCATACTTTTTTCTAATAGATGAATATGTGTTAATTTCGTGTGTCCTATCCATAATCGGCATAATACTACCTCTTCCATTCTATTACTACGATGTGCTGAGTGCCACTTATCCACAAAAGTATTATGTTCTTAGATGTAGTTTGTAACATGAGTTTTATTTCGTTGGCTATTGGATGAAAATTTTCATTATTTAATAGAGTTCTTAATGCTGAAAGCGAGTAAGTACATAAAATGAAATTTTTATTTCTGTCGGAATCTGCGTAATTCACTGCGGATCAAACGGCGTATAGTTCTGCTGATAAGACTGAAAACGTAACTGGAAGAGCAATTTGAAGAACTACATTATCATTAACAACTACCGAATAACCAACCCCTGCTGAGGATTTCGATCCATCTATATTCTGCATGGTTTTCTTTAATCTCCTTTAACGTTTCTCTGATCTTGTTAATATTTTTTCTATTTATGTTACAGAACGTTAGATTCACTTGTGTGTGTAACTGTGCCCAAGGCGGAATAACATCGAGGTTTTCACGAGATAATATTGGGAGTTCGACGTTATATGCTTGAATGAGTTTATGCAAACTGGGAAGATCGGTATCTCCTAGAGTAGCCAGCGCCAGTATGGTCAAGTATATATATATGTCGCGGGGTTTTCATCAACATTTGATTCTTAATTATCACATAGAGGATAGTGGGTTCTCCAATCCATAAATATAATATGTACATTATGTATATATATATACATTTCATAGTCCGATTGTTTTTTCTTTTTCCCCCCGCTGTTTATGATGTTTCTCCATCGTAGCAATCTAACAACAGTCTTCACCACCTCTCCCTACATGCTTCATTTCCGATTTCCAAGAAATTGTTACTCGACCGATTATGATGTGGCAATCGATTACACAATAATAATCGTATCATTGGAATCACATAGGTTATACTTAGTTCAGAGGTCTGCATGCTGTTGACGGGTAACACAAATTTTTCAGTATTATACTATAATGGACGAAATTAATGTAACCATTATGTAAATTCAAAATATGCTTAGGAGAAACATTAAAATATATATTTTTAAGTGCCTGCAAATTTTGAGAATACTCGATATTACTTGAGGAGATGTGCAGGTGTCGGAGTCTGAAATTTGCAGGCGCTAAGAGAGCATTAAAATAAAAGCTTGTAAATTATAAACTTACTTGGGATTACTTTAGTGATGTGCAGGTGTCGGAAAGAGAGATATGCAGGTGTTAAGAGACATTTAAATAAATGCCTGCAACTTTTAATCTTACTTTTGGGTTACTTTGGATGGGTGCAGGTGTCGCAATAAGAGATTGGCAGGCGTTAAAAATATTTATTTTATTTTTCAGTTAATTATTGTTTAAATTGACATTTATCATATTATGAATAATTTAAAATAATAAATTAAATTTTAGTTATATTAAAAATCGAGTTAATATGTCAATAAGATTTATTTTATCATTATTTATAAATAGTGCGGGCACTCGTGAAATGATGCGCATAGCCGGTAATTAGCGATATTTACATACTTTATGTCTTTTATATATGCGCTCGTAATGGAAGTGTAGTCTGAAATAAGTAAAAACATAAAATAAAATAAATCTAACAAAATAAGTAAAATAAATAAATAAAATGCTATCGTGATTATTAACAGTATAAATTGTGTCCGTGCAAAGTAATTTTATGTTTTATTTATTTTTACACATTTACGAGCGAACGTTATTATGCAATACTTTTATTGATGTATTTTTCGGCCGTGAGCAATCCCAGATCCAAGGGTCTCTGGGACCCCTGTCAATGGTTGTCACGTAAATATCGAAATAAACGATTAAATGGTTAATAATCAAGATTCCTGAGGAACGTCTATATTATTATTATTATTATTTTTTTCCGAGGCATCCCTTTTTATATGCGTGTATTTGTACATTAATATATATATATATATATATATATAGATATATATATATATATATATATATATATGTATATATATTAGGATGAGACAAAACGGCCTCCTGGAGTGTGAAACGAAGCGAAATATATAACTGACTTATACTAGAAAGAGGTGAAAAAAAACCTATTCTACATAGGCAGCTAGAAAGAAAAATCAACCATGGTTTCCCCGAGATTCAAATAATAATAAATAGAATAACAAATATAATAATAATGATAATAATAATGTTTATTATAAGTATAATCAGGAGAATAACACGTTTAGTATTAAATAATAATAATAATCCAAATTGTACGTTCTTATTCAAAAGAAATATGTAATCGCTCCTGGTAACCGTAAGCTAAAATTTGCAGGCTACTATAATTTTGTTTCATTTTTTAAAAAACTGAATTAAAAATTTGTATATGCATATATATTTATATAGGTGTGTGTGTGTATACATGTGTACATAAGAATTACTCGTTTAATAAGAGAATATATATTTAAGTTTAAAATATAAATATAAATATATATATATATATATACATATATATATAATGAAATGAATAGGAAATAATTGGATCCGAGCTGCACAATATGAAAAAAAAAAAATTGAAATATTTGGGTAATACCTACACCCACAAGTGGTTCGGTATAGGCATATCGTGAATATGTATATATGTATATTCAATAGCTAATATTGCGCTTCGTGTAAAGATTCATGATCATTTAATTCATCGACGTATCTTTCTTTTCGTATCTGTACGTCTGATTTGTTAATAATTTGTTTTTTACTATACTCATTCGTAGTATTCGCAACAATCTTCCACATGTTAGCGTTTCGTACGGCTGAGGTCCGATTTAATAAACGTCCGCTAGTTTCATATCGCGATTGATAGGACTAAGCATAATCAATTGTTTACTTATATATATATATGTTTGTGTGTGTGTCAGTTTTGAATCGTTCCACCTTGATTATTACGGTTACCGTTTCATTTAATCCGGACGGAACTAATTATTTTAGTACTACGCGTTCAAGTAGTTTAAGTACTACGAATGTCTTTCCTCTATTTAACGTCATTTATCTACGAAATCGTTCGATAGTTTCAATTCTTCTCGCTATAGGTAAATTAAATCAAATCGAAATAAACCGCAGGGTAAACCGTTTGGGGAAGCCCCCACACCCACCAAAAAAATAAATAAAACACGTACACCGTTAAAAAAATGTATTAAAAATTTCGTTTTCGAAATTCTAGTTATTTTCGCGTCGCGATATTAATTATTACAAGAAGCCGAAAATTTTACGTCGAATTATAACCACGTTCGTGTATTAAAAGTAAATAAAATAGAGTTAAATAATATCATATCGACGAAACACACACACCAACACACACTTATATGTAACATTGTCATTGTATGTGTTAGTTTTACAATTCGAGTAAGTAAACCCGTTATAATTATAAAATTATTGTCTTTCGTCACTACAGGTGTAAGCACCTTGCGAAATGATATTTTATCGTGTACTTTGCTTACGTACGATTACATATAAAACCACAACTTATATAAAAATACTCGTTAAAAATAAAACCTTTTCTTTTTATATATCCTCGCTGAGAATCCGACCGAGTGCCGCGAAATGATTCGGTTATGTCGGATAAACCCGTGAAGAAATATTGTCTGCATTTTTGGCATGATCAGCTAGTGAACAGGTAAAAATACGGCGCTAACAAATCGACACTTTGCTGGGTTGGTAATAGCACCGTTAATATGTATTTCGAAGACGGTGAATAAAAGCTTCATTTAAAGACAATACATATGTTATTATATATATATATATATATATATATATATATATATATATATACATATATATATATATATATATATATATATATATATATATGTGTGTATATATATATATATATATATATATATATATATATATATATATATATAATTTGTGGAATGTAGTGATTTTTTATTAACATAATCACTAAAATGTTTCTTTTCAGTAATAAATATAATCCTATCGTACTTGATAAAATGTGGAATATATTTAACGACAATAAAAATACAGGAAAAGGATGATAAAATTAATTATTAAGTTCAGTAAATTATGTAGGAAGTCATACATATAAAATAAGAAAGTAACTAATAAACATAATATTGATTAAAAAAATAATTTGATCATGGTCTAACAGCCGAAAGGCTATGTGATTTTTCATTTAAAATTTGTTGTTGTTGTTTATTTATATATATATATTATATATATATCTGTATAGTGTTACTTGTTTAGCTTGAAAAGTACACGGTAATATAAATTTATCGTGTACCTCATCTACCAAGAAAATAAATGAAGAGAATATAATATAGTTTTGTGTAACAAATTTTTGACAACATATTTAAACTATACAAAACAGTCATTTTGTCGCGTTATTCAATTAATTATTTAAACGAAAAAAATACGAACTAATACATTGGAACGAAAAAAAAAATACATGACGTAATAATGGATAATAATAGTAAAGACAACAACAACCATATCAGTGATAATAATAATATACATTTTTAGTTGTACACATATACAGTGCTTTACAATGGACATTTTCATCGATTATCTAGTTTGTATTACTTCTATGTTTAATTATATACATTTAAATAATATTGTATCTATCTGTGTATGTAAGTTTATGTTACGACTAAATTTATGTATATTTACAGTATATACACACCCATATATATATATATATATATATATATATATATATATATATATATATATATATAGTGATTAAAATTGCTATAAATTTACTCGTAATTAACCCTTTCAGTCACGATGTCCGCTTTATATGGTGCGTAAAATTTTAAAGCTAACAAAATTTTTTTAATTTTTTGTTTGTCGTGAAATATCTCAATTTCGAAAAAAAAAGGTTTGTATAGAAACGTCGAAATTTATTTAAAATTCCATAAGTTCAGATTGTGGAATGTAGTGATTTTATTTATACTTAATTACTAAAAACAGTTGAAATCACTAAATTTATTTAATTATGCGAAGCTTTTCGGCATTTACGCCATTGTCAAGCTATATACAATTAAAATTAACTCTACAAAATCATAAAATATTAATTTAAAACTAAGTTTACAATTTTACACTAAAATGAAATTCATTTTAGTGTAAAATTGTAAACTTATTCATTTTAGTGTAAAATTGTAAACTTAGTTTTAAATTAATATTTTATGATTTTGTAGAGTTAATTTTAATTGTATATAGCTTGACAATGGCGTAAATGCCGAAAAGCTTCGCATAATTAAATAAATTTAGTGATTTCAACTGTTTTTAGTAATTAAGTATATTTAAAATTCGCCTAACAAAACGTTATTATATAATAAACACCTGCTGTATCGAAATTTATCAGTTCGCGTCAAAATTTTATAGTAACGTTCGACTGAATGGGTTATTTCGTCGCATTCTAACGTAAATCGTCGTGGCTTGCGCTAAATTTTAAATTAAACGAGGCAATTTAACACGGTATAATATCGTCGGCTATTCTATGCACAATCGAATAAACAGTTACTAGTAGTAAAACCTTATAATTATTAAAAAAAAGAAAAGGAAAAAAGATTATATTTACCGCTTAAAATTTAATCATTCCGTCGGATGGAAATTAAAAAGTTGCATAAATTGGAAGACTTTGTGATTTCGTTGTACGTTTGAACAAATGTATCATTCCTTAAATAATGAACTTAAAATAGGGAATTTAAAAAAACTAAATAAATAAAAACGAACTTAAAAATTAAAATGATATATATATATAATGAAAACACATACGATAAAAAAAAAAATCAATATTAAGGTTGACGAAAATTCCTAATTAATAAATAACCGCCGGTTAGTAACGGACAATGTTGGCGAATTTACACGACTAAGCGTTATTCATCGTATAAAATAATTTATTAAAAAAAAAATAATAATAATTAAAATTAAAACAAATATTAAGTAGCAGAAATACAAAAATTATATTTGAAAATTAGATGAATAAAATTGCCCCACGTATTCTCGGTATTATTTATTATACGGGTGTGAAATTACAAAAGTAACGAAGCGAAAACTGGATGCCTTCGAAATGTGGTTGTACCGTAGAGTTCTCCGCGGAAAGTGGACATATAACGAAACTCGGAAGTACTAGAAAGTATAAATGAATGCAGGAAGCAGTTAAAGAAGTCAAGCATCGTAAATAAAAACACTTCGGTCACGTAATACGACATCCAGCCTGCTTCACGTGTTAATGCAGGGAAAGATTATAGGAAAATAAAAGATAAACTGGTTGCAGAATATGTCGGATGGGTACAATTTATCGGTAATATGATGACGATGATGCAGAATGAATAATCACGTTCATATATAACACACGCGAAAACCCCGTCTTATAACGCTATATTTTTATACGATTAGTATGTAAAAATACGATCAAACTAGCGCGTATCGAAAAACTACGAATAAGGCTTATGATAATAAAGACGATGCAAGTTTCGACGAGTTCTTTTTAAATTCGTATAAAAATTAACCGAACAACATACATGATACGAGAAGATTCGTATTACGATGCATAACTGAAACATATACATGCACAGATTATCATGAAACACCATCGTGGAAGCTAAATAAATGATATCAACGATTCCTTATGGCGTAGTTTATAATTCGTTAAATCGAGTTTGAAATTCCTCCGGGTAGTAGAGAATTTTAATAATAATAATAATGATGATAAAATAATTATTATTACGGACACTTCTATGTGACTAAGAGCAGATGTGCAAGATTTAAATATAAAGGTAAAACGACTGACCAGTTCAGCTGAAATTACGTTGAAACCCTATTAAATGAAATAATTTATTATGTTGAAACCCTATTACATGAAATAATTTCAGCTCTTATTTCGAGCGGTTAATTAGTTAATTTTTTTTTCCCCCATATATTTCCTATTTATAACTAGCCAATGAGTGAGGCTATCTAATAAATTATAACATCGTATATATACATATACACACATATACACATATAATCACGTGTAGGAGGAGTATCCAATGATACATCCCCTCAAAACGATTATATGATCAAATTTTTCATTTTAGTTTGCTTCAGTCTCGATGACGGTTCCGAGTGTAAAAGTTCGACTACCAGCTTATTTGGGTGATTTTGTATCTGCATCAGATGAATTAATTTTTATTATATAACTAGTTAAAAATTTATAATTGAACCGTGAGAATAATTAACATAAAAAAGTAATTTTACATTTTATCGCGTAATTTGTGCTTTGTTCATTTTCAAAAGCAAATCAAAAATTTCGTAGATTTGAAATATAATCGCTTTAACGATATGTTCGTGCACATGCGATATATCTGCATACATACATTCGTATACACACACATACATACATAAACAAACATATACATATATATATATATATATATATATATATATATATATATATAATTTTAAAAAAAAATCTTTCAACGATAGATTTTGTAGATGTATGACGATATTGTGAAGTGCTACATATATCCAATCTAGATATGTGGAATTGAGGCAGCAACATTAAACAAAAAGCAAATAAATCGATTGGAATCTGTAGAGATGCAGCTATACAGAAGAATGTTGAATATTAGACGGATAATTGAGAAATGAAATTGAAAAGTCCACTGGAGATGGCCAAACCTGAGTGAAGGTTAACGAAATTAGTTATTCAAATGAAAATAAAGTACTTCGGCCATGTAATTAGAGGAGATAATCATATAAATTACTGCGATTAATCACCCAAGGACAGGTAGATGTGAAAACAAGTCGAAGAACATAAATAACACGCTGCTTAGTACCTTGGTTTATTTTTTTATTTTTTTTTGAGATTTAAAGTGGCATCTATAGTCCCTAATAATTGATATGGCGTGAATAATGCCGAACGTTATCGCCAGAGAGCAGTTTCACGAATAAAAAAACATTATATCGTTTTTATTCTCATTAATTTTGACGTTATTCCTTTTAATTCGCTTCGTTCCCTTATATATATATATATATATATATATATATATATACATATATATATATATATATATATATATATATATATATATACATATATATATACATATATATATATATACATATACATATATATATATATATGTGTATATATATATGTATATATATGTATATATATGTGTATATATAATGTAGAAATAATTTAGCAAAGTATAAAAAACGCAGTAAGTGAGGCAGCGACACACATGCTCGGACACCAAACAGTTATGTATGACGCAGAATATATTGAAATTTTGACAGAAATTGATAAATTTTATACAGACTGTTTATTATACAATGTTGCTTTTTAGATAACTTTAGATTATTTTCAATGTTTTTACATGAATACAATTAGAATTGTGACACTTCACGGTCAACCAGAAGATATATAATTTTGTTAGTATTAAAATTTCACGTACCATATAGTGGACATGGTGACTGAAAGGGTTAAAATTAATGCGTAACTAATGAGTGTTCCGGCAGGTCATTGGCGAAGATGATGGAGATAAGTATACAAAACTTAAAAACGATATCATAAAAAACAGTGCCTATTAAAAAAAAAAAAAGTGGAATGCGCAGAATAATGAAATAGGAAAACCCAAAGGGGGCGATTACATAAACGCGTAAAATACTTATTGGCGAGATAAAGCACATACAGTTGAGTATCAAAAAAGAGGGTAAACAGAATTTGTAATCAAAATGAAACGAAAGAATACAGTCCGATACTACTGCCGGAGTTTGAAACAGCAATAAAGCATTAAAAAAACACAGAGCATTGAGAGTTGACGAAATTCCCGCGGAGGTCGTATTAAATAGCGGACAGGAATCATTTAAAGTACGTTATGCGAGCTCATGGAAGAAATTTTCAGGACTGAAGAATGACCCATGGAAATGTGCAAATAAATTTCAATACCAGTTCCGAAGAAGAAGATGGCAAAACGGTGTACAGGGATTATAGAACTATTAGGTGTCACACGCGGCCAAAATTCTTCTCCACATTATCACGCATATAGTTGATAGATATGTGAAAGACTATATAGATAATACGCAATGCGGCTTCTGGAAGTGGTTAGCTACGAGAGAATTGCAAGCCTCAAAACTTGCGGAGAAAGATTAATTGTTTTGAAACGCACAATGTATGTTTCGTTGATTACGAAAAATCATAATTGGAGCCGAATGTTTACTTTAATGGGGCATATAGGAGTAACCAGTCCCGTGTTATTCAACATAGTATTGTTTAAACTTCTCAATATGCCGCTTCCAGATACAGTGAAAATTCTATCCATCGCAAACGACATTACTATGCATGCTATGCAGGATAATCTAGATGATGCTACCGAAACTCTTAATACATCGCTTACGTCCGTAGTCCAAGTATTATCTGAATTAAGCACTATCCCATTACAAATGTGCTTAAATAATTTTCTCATATAGAACCGTCAATCTTACATTGACTTAAGTATAATAACAATCTCATGCCTTTTGCTTGTTACCGTCAGTATTTAGGATTTATTCATAATCGCAGGTTAACTTGGAGATTGCATACGGAAAAAGTACATACTAAATTTTTTAAAAGAATAAGTCTTCTAAAAGCACTGATTCGCATTCGTAAAAATTTCATACGTTATATTCTCGACTATGGTAGATTTATTCTCGGGAATGCATCTAATCATAACCTTCCCAGTCTAGATTAAATTCAAAACGAGTGCTTACGCAGATATAGTAAAAGAACTTTGTGCTACTACTATACCTGCTTTTGAGACGGAGGAAAAAGTTTCCCTTTATGCATACGAAGAATGTTGCTTTTAGATAAATTTCTTCTGAAAGTATTAATTCTCGCCCCCTCGTTGTTTTCCCCCTACACTTAGAAATTTTTCGTAACTGGCAGTTCTCTATATTTCGACGTCCTTTGTTCATTTCTATTTTCACCTTAACGGGTACGATTATCCCATCCTACCCTTCCCCCTTCTACAATATTCCTTTCGAGTATAATACTGTTAGTCTCGATACCGAAATACTACTGTTTTCCTAAGAATTACGTTCTTCCACTAGCCGTCAATTACAAATTACTCTCCTTGGTTAGCATTAACTATCCTAACTCCCTCTTAATCTCCACGAATTGCTCGAAATGCGCTTCTTCAGTCGGAGCCGCATTCGTCATCCCTGCCGTCAATACCTAAAAAAAAATTACATTTAATAGAATATGTTCCATTTTTACTGTAAAGGCTACTGCTATTCTACAATCTTCTCGATACATTTCTATCCATTGGTCTTTTATGAATATTCTAATCCTCTCTGATTTCAAGAGTTGCTTGTTGGCAATACAGTACTGTCAGCTCAATTCTCGTTTACCGTCAATTATGTATAAACTTTCTAATTACGTATGCCACTTAAGCTCGCTCGGATTGACGATTAAATTTGTTATCCCCGGGCACGGAGGTATCTATGTTAATAATTTAACCGATAATTTGGTCACCTCAAAGGTTACATTAGGAATATTCTAATTGTATACTGCTCCTATAGACCTCCTAGCGTATATTAAATTTGCGCATCAGGAATAGTGGAAAAATCTTTGATGCGATCCTTCTATAGCGAGACATTATAAATCCATTCAACCCGACATACATGTTAATCCATGGTTCCGCAATATTAAAGTTGAAACGATCAAATTGCGATGTTTTATTACTACCGTTTGTCCCCTGAGACTCGACAGCAGTCGCCTTCCTGATTCGCTACATAATTTGAAACTTATTTAACTGCTCACATCCTATGGATACCCACTTAGTGGCCAATGCCGACCATGTTATCCTCGAATGTTCCCGTCGGAGTAATTTTCGTGTTGCTTTTATCAAGCTCTTTATGGTTTTTCACGTTCCTTTAAATATCGCATTAACATACGCGCTTAAATGATTGTCAAAGGAGCCATACAAACGAGTAAAGCACGAGACATGACCGGCGGCCAAAATATCAAAATTATCAAATTTGCAGATTACCAGGCAGTGATGGCTACAAGATCTGGAGGTTTGTAAAAAATGTTAACGAGGCTGCAACATACTGTAAGGAAATAAGGAATGAAGATTAACACGGAAAATACCAAAATCATGCGCATCGGAAAAGAACTAAAGAAGATTAACGATTTAGAATAAGTGAAAGCATACAAATATTTTTGGGACAACGGATCACAGCGGAGGTATCATGTTAAAAGGGAATTGCAATGGCAAAAATAGCATTCACAAAAAAAAATATCTTTAATGAAACAGAGAAGCATGCCCCAAAACGTACGGAAACAAATATGAACGACTTATGTATGGCCAGTAGGCTTGTATGGTGCAGAAATCTGGACTATGTCCGTGAAAAGTAAACAAATACGAACTGACAAAGTATCAAAACAAAGTACTTTTGACCGAGTCCAAGAACGAAGTTCTATCCTATGAAGCCTAAGAAAAAGGTGATTGGAATGGATCGGGCATATACTGAGACATAGAGAAATACTAGCCGATGCAATGGAAGGAAAAATAATCGGGAAAAAATCGAAAGAGACAGACTGAGGTAAACACTAACGGACGCCGTAAAACAGGAAGTAAAAGTACTGACGTATGTCCAACTCAACAGGAGCGTGGGAGATCGTGGACAGTGGAAGACGGATTGAGTGATGGCGGAACTGTCCAAGGACAGAACAACCCCCAATAAGAATATATATACATATATATATATATATATAATGTTGATGTATTGGAGAGTAGTGATTTTATGAATTTAGCAAAACAAAATAAAATCGAAGTTAATCACTAAACAATTTTTTATTACACAAACACGAACGAAGCTTTTCGACTATTAAGTCATTATCAAGCTATTGTTAAAAATGTTATAAATAAACCAAAGATATTACTAAAAAACTTTTATAAATATCGATACATTGAATAGTCAGATATAAAAATTTTTTTTTTTACAATAACAAAAAAATTTTTTTTTTTATATCTGGCTATTCAATGTATCGATATTTATAAAAGTTTTTTAGTAATATCTTTGGTTTATTTATAACATTTTTAACAATAGCTTGATAATGACTTAATAGTCGAAAAGCTTCGTTCGTGTTTGTGTAATAAAAAATTTTTTAGTGATTAACTCCGATTTTATTTTGTTTTGCTAAATATATATATATATATATATATATATATAATAAAACAGTAATAAAGAATACTACATTTTTGACATATAAAAAGACCGAAAAGGTTTTCGGCTACTGAGCCATTATCAAGTGACATAAAAAATAACAATATTAAAAAGTATTCAATTCATAAAAAATATAAAATGAAAAAAATTAAACAAAATGTAAGAAAATAATTAATTTATATGTATGACTGCAATAAAACAAAGTGAAAAGACAGTTATTTTATAAAAAATAATCTGATAGTGAATGATATAAAAACAATTTTGATTTTTAAATAATTATATTTCACACTGCTCAAATTATATATATATATATATATATATATATATATATATATATATATATATATATATATATATATATATATATATATATATATATATATATATATGTATATATATATACATATATATATATATATGTATATATATATACATATATATATATACACATACGTGGTGACCCAGAGAAAAATTATTACGGTTTTGTTGGTTTTTTGAATAACTCAAAAACTACTCGACTAAAATTTTTGAATGAAATTTTATTTAAAAATAGTAACACGAGAATTTAACTCACAATCATTTGTGAAACACAATATCGTTCAGATGACCGCCATTTGCAACAATACATTCATTCCGTCGTTACAGTCGAAGACTTTTTCGAGCATATGTCGCTTAATTTTTGAAATTTCTTTTGAAATCCGAGTTTTCAGGTGTTGCTAAACGCGGCTCTTATAGTGTCACAGCAAAAAAAATCCGCTTAACTTTGAATTCTTTTCGAAACTCTTTTTGTACTGTCGTGATCGATTCACGTCGAAAATAAAGTTTCACGCAAAACGTGCGTTCCTTTTCGTTATTGGATGCCGTGATAAAACTGGACAAAAACGAATCTCTAGTCTATGCACTAAACGCGGAGCACGCGGTTTGCGTTGTAGCGGTCTTATCAACCGCGCTATTCAAAAAACAAAACCTTCCGTCTTCACCAGGTCACCTTATATAATATGAAAATTTGTTTTCGTTCAGTTTTTCATAATTCTTATGCATATATATTATATTATATATATATATATATATATATATTTAGTATTATTATTTTTATTAAAAATTTTCTCTGAATGATCGTTTACGATTTTCGCTCACATTTTCGTTTCGACGATTATACAGTAGTGTCCTGCGCAGGCCGATTCGTTAGACGAGAATACTGAAAGCGCGAAAAATGTCATCTCTCCTGACGTTCCAAGACTGTTCCAATTGTCTTATCGTTCCTTTTAAGTATTTAAGTAAAATCGTAATTGATCGTTGTGTAGAGATTATTGCGAACGGAAATTAATGAAAAAAAAAATTAATTAATTAATTTGTTTTTCCCCCCGCATAAATGGGAACTCCGTTAACAATTATTAAGCGGAATCTCTTGGAATAATGTATATCGATTTTGTGCGAAGTTACTGACTATTTCCAATAAAACTGGACGAAGTTGATTGTCTTCTTAAATTCGCTGGAATTATAACTAACGAAGTATTCGTCCGTAAGTGAATCGAAATAGTCGAATGAAAATGTCGATTCGACGCAGACACGATTTTATTGTAATTTTTAATTTGCTTCGCGAAACGTTCCATAATGCGACATTTATCCCTTTACGTGTAAGCGTTCTGCGAAATAGGAAAAACAAAAAAAAAAAAGGTATAAAAATTACCGTAATTTAAAAAAAAAAATAATAATAATAATTAGGATTAAAAAATAATAATAAATGAAAAAATGAATAAAAATCGATTTATTCAGAGGCACGATCTCGACGGGTTCTAGTGAATGTCGTTCCTGAATGATCGATTGTTAGTTTCTTACTACTCGATACCGCGATCAACGTTTGCCCTCAGTTACAGGCCTATTATTAATTGCGGATGATTTTTGTACCGCGTTACCGCTTTATTCGGCTGTTTCCCGAGCTTTAGCTCTGTTACAACCACCGACAATCGATTCAGGCTGAAGCACCAGCCGCCAAATATATACCACAAGTTATCGAATTCTTTACACGTACCTTATCGTGTGTCATTTTTCCCACCGTAGGAAACAGAAAAAAAAAATAACAAGAAAATAATTATTTTAATTACGAACTCCTCCTAGTATGGAATTTAACTTTGATACCGTTTAAGAAACACACACATATATATATATATATATATATATATATATATATATATATATATATATATACAGTGGCGCGCTTACGGGTTTGGATACCGGGCTTAAGTCCCCATCGCTAGAGGACATAAAAGTATAAAATACATATCAAGAAGGCGTGTAACTTGTAAGCTCCAAACAATTTGGCAGCTAAAATCGATAGTTGAAACAGAAGAGAATATTTGAAAGAGCGGAGCGTGTAAAATAGCCTACATTGCAAAAAGTACTTTTAGAAAAAATTCCTCAACGTTCTGTCTGCTCATGACATTGAAAATCCAGCTGACTGTGCAACACAAAGGAAAAAACTGGTCGTTGGTCGGGCCGTTCAGCATTCAAATCTGACCCAATTCATGTGACCAGTGCGTTTTTTTGTTGTTGTTGTTATTACTTGTTTCGTTGTTGTTCGTGATCGTTTATAGTTTGTTTTGCCTGTCGAATTTTGTTACACATTCGGCTGTGCATATTTTATTCATTTTTATTCGGAATTTTTAATTATTTTTTTGGGGGGGTGGAATTTGACCCCACCCATAGATAGAAAGCCTGGGTCGCTATTGTATGTATATATATATATCTTCTTCTTCTTCTGCATGAACTCGATTGACGAGTATAGTCCTCTGTCTCAGATTTCATCTTTGTGCTCATGCCTGATATCAGCCCTATTCTGTGGGTAAATATAATATTACAGTGGACGCGCTTAAATTCTTTATCATTAATCCTTGCTTGGGTCTTCTTCTTTTTATTGTATTTACGGCACTCTGTTAGTTTCTTCGTGATTGATTTCCACTCATTCCGATTTAAACTTTATGCCGTTGATGCTGTTGATGTGGTTTATTCCTAATTTTTTCAAATATATATATATATATATATGATAAAGTTCAAGGGATCGTTAATTTTGAATAACTATCATGCGCTTAAACTAGTTATGATTTGTAGTGCCCCTTTTCTTAAAATTTCATTCAGAATACGCATTTGAATCCAGTATACTTCGATCAACTTGTTTTTGTGTACTTAAAAATAGGTTGGATATATTTTCATTAAAAAAAAAGAAATGAAATGACCGTTTTATGAACATATGCCTTATCAGGTAAATGTGTTAAACCGACGATTGCATTTCCTTTCTTCATCACTATCATGTTTCTTTGTTTAATATAAAAAAAAAAATATTGCCTATTTTCCTTTTTATTTATTTCGAGGTGTTTATCTTCTGTATTAACATTTCCAGATGTACAAAAATGGCTAAAACTAGTTCTTAATTTCTTTCCGATTCGTCATTGTTATTGACGATCATTGTAATGCTGTAACGTATCCTTGTAACTACATCTAAGTATGTTTAACTTCTTGTGTTGATACGTTTTAAAAAAAGTTTAGAAATTTGTTCTTAGAACTGGATATTTTATTATTATATTATACGGCAAATGTGTCTCTTGTTTGTGATAATTTGTATTGACACTGTCGGTCTTACATGAATCAGGCCGCTACTGGAAGGGATTCTAAAGGCAATAAATATTTTATTTCACATTGTTACACACACGCATACACACACACATACATATATACACATATATATACGTATGTCCGTTGTATGAATGCGTATATATTATCGCTTATTTTATTCCTTATTTTTATATATATATATATATATATATATATATATATATATATGTATAAATAAAAGATATTTTAGATAAAATTTTGTACATACATGTAATACAATGAGAAATAACGAACTTTGAACATTTTGGGCTCTGACTCCAAACTGCACCCTAAAATTTTGGAAGTTGTGATTTGTTTTTTCATAATATATTTGTTGATACTTATGTAAATGTACGTTGAAAAATGCGGCCCGATTGTATTTACCGGTCGAATGTTACAAGCTTTAAAATTTGCTCTTTATTGCAAATGTGTTGGTAAATATAATTAAAATATTATATCTGAAGTAGCGGTCTCGCTTTGGGGTATCGGATGTTCTAAAAATATTTTCTAATCTATTAAAAAATTATTTTATGTATTCAGTGTACAACATTTAAATAAAATAAATATAATTTCACATAGTACATTTACCTTTGTAATAATTAACAAACGAATGATAATGTATAGGTTATGTTTTTCTATGCGTTGTGTACGTATTTACCACTATTTTGTATTGATATTACGGTCTGGTTAATACAAGGTGACCTTATGGCCTTGTCTAAAAAAAATGTGTACACGAAGCTGAAATGACAATATAATAGTGACGAATTGTTTACAGTTCTAAATTTAAAAATCACGTTTGCGTAACTACAATTTGATTGATGTTCTTCATACGTTGCGTACGAATTTTTTGTCTTTAGTATTCGGACACATTCATTTTTAAACAACGCAGTAGAAAGAATCAAGAAATAATTCGTTTGTTTATTTTTTTTTTTTTTTTGTTTTCCGCGCTATGTACAGCAGCGAGGCTAAGAGCGCGGCCAGCAAATTTAAATTTTGTTAAACAGGTTTACCGACCTAAGCTTAACAAGAAAGGATGAAACGAATAGAATTGATGAAACATTTAAGGAAGAAGGTTTTGGGATTTTTGGACATTCAGTTAGGCGGTGGTGAATTGTAATCGGAACGTCGCATCTATCACAGGTTAGTGGGACTAGTTTTTGGAATATGTGTTGTCCATGTGTAAGTTGCGTATGACCGATCCGGAGTCGACACAGCACCACCTGATCCCTTCGGTCTTCAGGTTGAAACTTCCATTCGCGAACTGACGGTTTTTATTGTGTGCAGGTGTGATGTACTCTGTCGTTTCGTCCATCTTTTTTTGCCACAACCTATAAAATAGGCCGTTGGTTTCTTCCTTGATATCGCTGAGTGGAATCTTAATACGCAGTGCTGGGCGCATTTTGGAAGCTTCTTTTTTGCTACTACATCGGCCATATGATTTCCTGGTATGTTTGCGTGGCGCCCGGAATCCATACGAAGGTCATCGCCGTTTGACAGTTCTGTACGATTGTATTTATGGGGTTTGCGATCGGATGATTTGATTTCCGTTGAATGTGATGTAAAGCTGCCATGGAGTCCATCGTTATAATGTGATGGTAGGATTTTACCGCGTGTTCCAACGCTAGTAGGATTCCGTACAGTTCTGCGGACAGAGCGGAGAATAACGGCGGAAGTGAATTTGAAAATATCACATTTCGATTAAAGACCACTGCGCAACCAGCGTGCGGAACTTGTACCGTCGGAGTAGTATATATTTTTCCTTTGGGGAGATAATAAATTGTGGACGATGGCAAAGTGAGAGTGCTTTTTTGGGAGCAGTGTAAAATCGAATGCGACGTCTTCCGAAGTGCATGGGGGAAGGATTTTTGCTTTCTATGTTGTATAGCTCATCAGATAGATCGGTATGAATTGATTTCGTAGTATCGGATATAATTCTTTTTACTCGCGAACCAAATAATCTGATTTCATATGTACTCTGGAGAGATCGTTTTATACTGTTAGTTGCTGGGAGGTCTGGATTTGCAATCGTGCGTAACGGAAGATTTACCGTAAGGTAATCCCGTCGAAGCGATGGAGGCCATTCTGAGACTTCGCAGTAGAGACTTGATATTGGGGATGTTCTGAGCGCGCCTGTAATTAATCGAAGCGAGGAATTGTGGATAGTATCTAGTTTTGAGAAGTCTCTCTTGGATGCTATGGAAAAGAGGGGGATTCCATAGTCGCATTTTGAGCGAATTTGAGAGCGATATATCATTAACAGTGAAGAACGTTGAGCTCCGTACGATGTGTGTGCCAATTTTTTTAGTAAATTTAATTTGGTTGCGCATGACTTCGTCAGTTGATTTATGTGCTCTCTCCGTGTTAATTTGTTGTCGAAGAAAAGGCCCAAGTAACGAATATGAGATGTAGTTTGAATAGGTGTGTTGTTTAGTAGGATATGTATGTTACTTTTACAGGATTTGATTCTACAGAAGTGTGAACAGCTTTTGTTTTTTCCGAAGAAAACGTCCAACCACTGTTTCGCGCTCTTCCTGTAATTTTATTGATTCCTTCCTGAATGTGTTCGCCGTGTTCTACGTTTGTACATGTTAGGAAGACTACTAAGTCATCGGCAAAAAGTCCCGTTTTAATTGGGAGTTTAACGTCTTCGATGATATCGTTGATGGCTATATTGAATAGAGTCGGATTAAGAACTGAGCCTTGCGGAACTCCATTTTGCAGTTGTTTAGCTTCCGACACTCTATTTTTAATCTTCGCTTTAAAGAGACGATCTGCTAAGAAATTTGCGACGAAAAGTGGAAGTCAACCCTTGAAGCCCCTGTTGTACACGGTAGTCAGTAATTTTTGCTTCGTTGTGGTGACGAATGCTTTGGAGAGATCGAAAAAGACCGCTAATAGGTGGTGCTTGTTATTAAATGCTTGTATTATTGAGTCCTGTAAGTACAGAGCTCGGTCTATCGTTGTTCGATTTTTGCGAAATCCAGATTGATATTTAGTTAATAAGTTTTGTGATTCTAGCTCCCACATTAGTCTGTGGTTGACCATTCGCTCAAATACCTTTCCAAAAACTGACGTTAATGATATTGGTCGATAGCTGTCTATTTGGTGTGGGTCTTTGTTCGTTTTTTTTTGATTGGAATAGTTTCTGCTAATTTCCAGCTTGTAGGAAGTTGTGAAGAAATCCACAGTTTGTTTACAATATCGAGCAGTAGGTTTTGAATGTGTTCCGGCAGGTTTTGGAGCATTGAGATATGTATTCCATCGTGACCAGGAGCTGATGGTCTCGAATGATTTATAGCTTTTTTTAATTCATCCATAGAGAATGTCGCATTATATGGTTCTTGGTTATTTGAATAGAAATTTCTTAGTTGAATTTGGTCCCGATTTTTTGTGCACTGAGGGTGTAAGTTTTCATGGGAGGCGGATGCAAAGAAATTTGCAAATTTTGTAAGAATTTTAATTGGGTCAGTTTCTATAGTTTTGTTTATCATAAGAGCCGACGGTGTTGCGAGTGTTGGCGATCCCTATATGGATTTTACTTTCCTCCATATTTGGCTTGATGGCGTAAACGGTGAGATTGTAGAGACTTTGAGATTGTAGAGACGTAGGCATTCCAAGAAGCCCTTTGGCTTGTTTTAATGTTCTCCTTGCTTTGGCCCTCAGTCGTTTATAACTTAGTAGATCTTTTTGTGAATGAGTTCTTTTGACGATTCGCAGCGCTCTTCTCTTGTTTCGGATAGCGTTTGCACATTTTGAGGACCACCATGGGACTACTTTGCGTCGTGTTGATGGAAGACGTGAAGGAGAGCACGAGTGTGCTGTCTGGACTAAAGTCTGGGTTATATGTTGTATATTCATAAATATGTTATTTGTGGATGTGATTTTCATTTCATCAAGTTTGTCCAGTTTATTTTTGTACCGCGTCCAGTTTGTTTTTGACGGGTTCCACTTAGGAGTAAATGTGTTTTTAGGGTGCTTTGAACATGGATTTTGTTTGTATATGATAGCTGGGACATGATCATTTCGCCAGGTCCGGATGATGGAAGATATGGAAACGGCTGATTAATTGAGGTGAGGTACACGTTAGATCTAAAGTCGACCATTTACGATGCGAAAAGTTGTAGTGAGTAGGGTCACCGGTGAGTAGTTGTGCCAAACTAGCTTTTTCGACTACCTCCTGCAGGTCCCGGCCTTTTGCATTATATTTTCCACCTCGTCAGCTTCGTGAATGGGCGTTGAAATCGCCAGTAAAGATTAGCGGTGAAGGAACGCATTGAAGTATGTTTTCCAAGTCGACCGTTTGTATTTTCTGATCCGGAGCGATGTAAATAGTGCAGATTGAGAGGGGTTTTGGTGTGAAAATGGTAATCGCTACTGCTTGCATATGGGATGGAAGGGTAATACAGTTGTGTATTATGTTGGTTCGAACAGCCAACAGTACTCCTCCATGAGCACATCCACCTGGAACTGGATCCGATTGGTATACGTTAAAATTTTTTATCTGGAAGATTTGGCTCGATTTTAGATGGGTCTCTTGAATGCATAATACGAGAGGATTGTATGTATTGATCAATAATTGTAGATCTTCGTAGTGGGTATAGATACCATTAGAGTTCCACGAAATTATTGCTTGCTCCATAGAAAAGAGTTTAAATTTTTATTGATTATTTGCTGGTGACGAAATCACTAGTTCTAATGTTTTTATTATTTTTGTGACCCTAATTTTTGTTCGTCGGTAGTTGATGTGGGAATGACGGAATTGTAGTTGCTGAATCAGTCCGGGAATGTCATTTGTGATTTCAGCCGCTATGAAGTATAAATTTTGCGACTTGTTGCTGCACATATCTATGAAGCAGATTAAGTTTGTTGGCGTTAGTAAATGTTTTCGGTTTTTCTTTTCTACTTCTTCAACATAACCTCTAAAGATGTTAGGGATAATTCTGCTTGCCCCTCCGGGGAAATTTCTTCCTCATTCTCCTCTGAGTCACTAGCATTTTCTTTTTTCTGTTTTTTTGAATTTTTTGATTTGTTTTTTTATTTTTCCGATTTTGGTGTTACAGGTGCAGGTTCTTCTAGTGGAGTTTGATGAGTAATCGGTACTGGTAGACACGGTGCTGGGCGCTTTTGACTGATTGGTATTGAGGCGATGTCTGGGAGAGCGGGAAAACTTTGATCTGTTGCTGTGTTAGGGTGATTGGCTTCGGCGTCGTTTGGAATTTCTGCAGGTTTCAGCGCATTTATATCGACTGAGGTGCGGATAAATTGGTGTGCATTGTAAGCGTTGTTTACGGAGAGACTATGTTGATCTATTTCAGTGTTTAACGAGCAATCATCTCCCTTGTGTCCCGTCTCATGACATCTGAAGCAAATGAGATTATCTAAAGTTATGAATATTCTATAGTTTCTATCGTTGTAGTTTAACAGGAAGGAATCAGGGAGTTTGATCTTACTTGATGTGTTGGTGTACACTTGCCGGCGCCAACTTATAATGTGGCCGAATTCGTCATTTTGTGGTTGTACTCTTAACGAGGAAATGTGAGAGGCTAATTGTAGCTGGAGGTTATTTTTTAGGTATTATGACTGTATTTGGGATGATCGGGCTTACGTTTGAAAGAATTAGTTTCCGCGAGGATGAGTTTAGTTTACGGGTTTTTATGAAGTGTTGTCCAATTGTGATTCCTTCATGAGTGTGGACTATATCATTAACCGTGTTTTTGTTTGCTAAGAAGACTATAATTTTATTATTACTAACGCGGGAGGCAGCAATAATATTTTTTGTTAATATTATGCCTTGGTCTTCCGTTGGATGTTCGAAGTCTAATATCGGAACTATTTTTTTCTTTACTTTATCGGAGTAAGATGGCGTAGTAGGCGAAATGTTCGGGTTAGTTACATTCAGATCTGATTTAAAATTGTTAGTAATTTCGAAAACACGCGGCGGTAAATCGCGATTATCGGAATTAACTATATTTATACGATTATCGTTGCAGTATGCGTTACTTTTGTTAGTATTAGTAAAAGGAATGTTGTTAGTATTAGTAAATGGAACGAACTCACCGCTTTCTGTTTGCTTTAACATTGTTCAGGCGGCTTTATCTCCGCCTGATAAGAAACGATTTTTCCATCAACAGGTGATAATGTTTTATTTAATAATATACGTACGCTTCTTCGTTCTTACGGAAAAAGATAACACCCGCTCAAAATTTCGATCATCCCACGGAAGAACAAGGCGCATAGTCTCATGTATTGGAATATGAAATATTAGACTACCTGACGGCGTTGAAACATCTAGATGGAGGGGCAAAAAATATTATAGCAGCTTCTCGCGTGAGTAGAAACCGAGTTATTCGTAAAAAATGCGCACTTAGTGTAACTCGTTCATAACGACACATGGTGGGTTTGAAATTGATGGTCACTTCATTAAGGCGCGTAAACTGAAATCCCCAGCCACTAAAATAACTTTATCAAATGTATCGCCCGGTAACAACCGATGCAGCTCTGGAACAACATCTCGTGAGAAACCTAAATATGAAATTGACGTCAAACATTTCAATATTTAGAGTAAAACCATCACGAGTTTGGTCACACAACTACTTTCCGCCGTCAGGTGTATATTAGAAATTATGAAGATCTAAATCTACCCAGCACGTTTACATTAGAAGCCAATGATAAAACTTAATTTTTATATTTCTACTGATGATCTTGTATGTTTTAAATGTAACTCGTCAGGACACAAGGCAACTGTGGAGTAACTTCAAATGCCGATTATACAAAGATTATAATCGACTATATTCAACCGCCATCATAGCAAATTCTACTTCGTATCTTATCGAAGTGACTACGAATGATTTTCCGACTCTTCCAAGTGCTATTTCGCCTGATGAAAAAATCCAAGCGACCGATACGTCCATTGTAAATCTACCGGTAACATTAAAATACCTCTGTCCTCAACGTAAGATCCGTTCAACCTTCTGTACCAAAGGTCAATATGAAATCGAAGAAAATACTAAAAAAAAAAAAAAAAAAAAAATAGCATAGTATCAGTCAAGCATCTTCGGACGAAGAAACCCCACTAGAAGATCCTGAACCCATATCAGTGAAATAAGTCCTTCGACCGTTAGAACCATACTTCCAAACACAAACTAAAACACTATGCTTTCTCTATCAAATTTTTCTATATTTTTTGATATGTGTCGGAACCAAAACTGTGTAGCCATTGTTAACGAATACTCTGTGTATATAACAGATTCTCGATTGCGCTAATGAATGAGTGTCGTTCATTAATTACAGACAGGGACGCAAAAATTACCAAAACGATTAACAACCCATCTCAAACGTATGCGTATATAAGACTTGATTTACCAATTCGATATTAACAATTCATTTTAATCGCATATGTAAATAAATCGCAATATGAGCTCGTTAATAATTAATTGGAATTGCTATGGTTTTTATAACCATTATGAAGAATTAAAAATACTCATCGCAACCTACAATCCAATACTTATATTTGTCGGAGGAACACATCTAAAACACAATCAAGACCTGAAAATTCCTTCATACACCATACTTCAAACCCGCCCATTGGTTTCCACCTACTAGCAATACAAAATAATATTTCCTTTCATCAACAAATCTTCAATATGTTTATGCCCAAATTCAACTGGATCAAACATTTACTCTATGCTCATTTTATATACCTCCTCATGAAACTGTAGAACAGGACCATTTTTTCACTTGCGATCACTTGTTCTCTATTTAATAATTACAGGAGACTTTAATACACACAGAGCTCAATACTAGGTAGTAACTACTCTAATGCTAGAGGTCGTCTAATCCAAAATGTATCGGATAAACTTAATCTCTGTCTACTAAATACTGGGGAAGCTACGCACTATAGTTTTGCCTACCGTAGCTGGTAAACTCTTGATCTGATCATGTCTTCTTCACATTTAAGTAGTAAGCTTTATCTATATATCACCATAACGACTTGGCTAACAGCGATCATGTTTCAATGCTGGTCAAACGAACTATAAATCAAAACCCACTACGTTGGAACTCTAAAAAAAAAAAAAAAAAAAACGAAATGGGACAAGTATTATGCTGTCTCAATCTAACGCTAGATCTCAACAAAGATATAAATAACATTATAAACAATTTTACACACACATTAGTATAAACTGCGTGATTGTACACTCCGGAACCGAAGATAACGAACCGTAAATTATTTCCTTGGTGGACACAAAAATGTGCAAAAACGATTACAGATAGACAAAGAGCTTTGCATGCACTGAAAGCTATATATACCACTGATAATTATTTAATATACAGGAGAGTTAGTGCAAAAGCAAGATGGAACATCAAACAAGCGAAACGTAAATCCTGGAATGAATTTACGTCAACAATGATGTCTATTCCAGCCAGCACAGTTTAGTAAAAAAAAAAAAACGCTCAAACCATCTTCATTCGTCCCTACTTCCAACAACCGTCCTGAATATCGGAGGTACAAACACCTTTGCAACACTGATGAAATTGCTTCTGCTTTTGCAGATTATTATCAACAAACTCTAGGATTGAGTAAACAAGATGATCGAAACATTTATTTCGATAAATCAAACCTGGATGATTACAATTAATCCACTCCATCAAACTAACAAAAGAAAAAACACCTGGACACGATGATTTTTCACATATGTTAAAAAACCGTTGTCAAAGATAATAATTAATATTAATATTTGTCTGACAGACACTTTTGATTGCATTAGATTGATGCTGTTGTTGCTAGCCTAACCAAAATTATATTAGATTCTGCAAAATTAACTATTAAAAAAAATCACGCTACCAATATTGTCAGAAGTAATATGCCATCCAGTATTGTTAAAATTATCTCTATTAAAAACTATTATAAGCGCCAAACTGCTAGATTAAGATTCACTCCTGCGTACGTTAAGGTTAGGTCTAAATATTTAATCAAATAATACCTGGAATTCGTATCTATCTTATCGCGTAAAAACAATCCTCTTTGGAAAGTATGCAACCGATTGTCAAAGCAGAATGTACCGCTTTAACTAACCGATATAACAATCAGCCAGCTTATAAACTAGCTGACAAACTAGAATTAATCGCTACTCATGTATGACATTATTAGTAAACTATGCGATGATTTGGTTCGGCAGGACTATAAAATAAGTAATGCAGTAAAAAAACAAATTACATCTTCTTCGGATATGTTTCCTTCGTTAGACCATTTGAAACTTGT
This sequence comes from Coronaproctus castanopsis, assembly GCA_032883995.1. Taxonomy (NCBI): domain Eukaryota; kingdom Metazoa; phylum Arthropoda; class Insecta; order Hemiptera; family Monophlebidae; genus Coronaproctus; species Coronaproctus castanopsis. Next base: position 62,223,679 of record CM065054.1, read on the forward strand.
AAATGTATTAAATCGATAAGAAATAAAATGTCGTGCGGTGCTTATTGCTGCGGTTAAGCACGTTCAAAGCGATAGTTTATCTTACTAAATTAATCGATAGCATTTTTAAATTTACATTCCGACTAAGTGGAAAATAGCAAAGATTACATACTTTTTCACTGTTTTTATAGATATAAGACTTTTATACTGTATTAAGGACGCAAATGACCAGAGTAGTCGAGCGTCGTTAAATAAAATATAATAAATAAATAAATATTATTCTCTCAAAACCGGGTCAAGATATTAGTGATATTCGTAATATTCGTCCCATTAGCTTATTTATGTACTTTTAGTAAATATTCTCTAACTCATAATATTCTCAAAAATGAACTATTCGGTTTTATTTCGACAGTGCATCAAGTTGCCAGAATAACTGATTTCATCACCGACAATTGTAACCTTAATAAGCACGCTGGTTTATTGTTAATTGATATTGAGAAAGCATTTGATACAGCTTAGCGCAATGGGATTTTGTACAAATTAATTAAATTCGGTTATCCACTTCATATCGTTAAATTAATTAGGTCCTATTTAAGCGATAGTACGTTTTACATTCATCGCCTACATTTACAACACTTAAAAATCATTTTGCAGGTGTTCCGCTAGGAAGTATTTTAGGTCCTTACCTATTTTTAATATTATTAAACGATTTTCCTAATATACCCTTCGTCCACGCGGGAGCTATTTTGTATACAGGGTTCAGGACTGATACCATCTGCAATAGGTTACAAAAAGCGGCAAATATTATTTACGAATATTTAAATACCGACAAATCGCACGCTTTACTAAGATTTCTTCCTTCTCTGCCTGATATTACTATTAATGGTAAATGCAATAGTTGGCAGAAGCAAGTTAACTGTCTCGGAGTTGCTCTAGACTCTCGTCTAGGTCCACATTAATAAATATATCGGTGATGCGAAAAGAGCCATTCGAAAACTTGCACCAATAATCAGTTACCGACTTATCTTTCTTCGGTAGACAATAAATTAATTTACACTACCACTTTTTAAGACTTAGGTTAGTTTACGCTTGTCCGGTCTGGTGTTCAGTGTCCGTTAGTACTTAAAAACTACAGGTAATGCAAAACCGGTGTTGCAGAACATCATTAAATGCCCCTCGATGGACTAAAATACAGTACGTGCATTGCACGCTAAATATTCCTTATATTTAGGATCATATTTATAATTTATCAAAGAAATTTTTTGATAAATGTATCATGACAATAACTTAATTCAGGTAACTGAGGATTACAATATGATTGATCTCAGCATGCGTTACACTAGATATATGCATCGTGCTATTAAGCATCGATTTCTAATGTATACGATCAGATATTACGATTTTTTTTTTTTTTTTATTTTTTTATTTAACTGTACACTTAAATTGATTGATATTATTTTCTCAAACCAATTTCCGATTTTTATCTCGGAATTATTTAAAATTAAATATATATATATATATATATATATATATATATATATATATATATATATATATATATATATATATATATATAATTAAGTGCCGTCTCCGTATCCGAATGTAGACGACTACTTATCTATACATATTTTGTTATACAACGTAAGTAGTGTACAAGCCAATCTTAGCGCAGATAGACACGCACACACCCGGCAGAACTGATTGTAATCGTTTTGTTATAGCAACATAATGCAGCCCCGCCATATTATTACTAGCACGCATGTGGTACTGTACGTGGTGGTTTGCCATTGCTTCGGACACGATAATAATTTTACGATTATTTATATTTTTATAATTTTTGCATTGTCGATCGTACTCGAACTCGGTACCTTCTTTTTTTCCCCTTTAGTTAAATTACACCTAGCTGATGGTAAGCTATTTAGCAATTTTAATATTTTATGCAGATGGCATGATTAGCAGTAAGTGCTAAAAACAGTCATTAAAATTTATCTCTTAGGCTAGCATCGGCTTGATTATCAAGCCGACGAATTTCTAGCGAATTATCCAGCAACCCGATCGCCATGTTGTTCGGGTGCACTTCTAGTCTATGAGCACAAAATTTTTTGCGTCGTTGGATATTACTTCCGGAACAAACTTCATTCCAAGGTCTTTGTGGAGCGTTAAGTTGGTGATGTATTACGGTGCACTGACAACCATCTGGAGGATTTTATTCCGGAACCGCTGAATAATTGATATGTTGCTGTTTTTAGAACAGTCTCATAATGGGTAGCCATAACGCCAAACTGGTTTCAAAATTTGATTGTAAATAAATAATTTATTTTCAGCGGACATTTCCGATTTCTTGTTTAATAACCAGTACATCTGTCTCAGTTTTATATTTAGCTCAGTGCGCTTTGCTATTATGTATTTTATCCACGTTAGACGCTGATCAAGGTGCATACCGAGATATTTTACATCTGATTTCTGTGAAATTGCAGCACCGTTTAGTACTATGTCTTCTGTTGGATCAATTCTTGTGTTAGTAAAGACGATTACTCGTGTTGATTTACTTTCATTAGTCTTGATCCTCCCTAAGCCACGACGAAACTTCGTCGACTGCTGCCTGAATGGTACTGAGCGCTCTGACGAGGTATACGTCAGAACACAAAATCGCAGTGTCATCAGTAAAAGTCGCTATATCTACATCAGGGGTGTAGGAATATCTGATGTGTAAATGAGGTAGAGTAGTGGTCCCAGTACACTACCCTGTGGCACACCTGCTTTCACCGCGTATATATCTGATGAATCGTCTTTATATTTTACATAAAAATACCTTTCACTTAGGTAAGACCGAAGCAACTGGTATAATTCATATGGAAAATGTTGCTTAATTTTGTATAATAAGCCATCATGCCAGACTTTGTCGAAAGCCTGGCTTATGTCCGAAAACACGGCATCGCAATATTTTTTTTCCTCGATGGACATCTCGATAGTGTTAACTATACGATGTACCTGCTCTATTGTACCGTGCTTGGATCTAAATTCAAATTAACGTTCCGGTATTAAACCTGTATCATCGACGATTGGCATTTAGTCTTTTTAGCAGCAGTTTCTCATAAAGCTTAGCTAATACAGACAGTAGCGAGATGATACCAACTCGGTTCTGTTGGTGATTTCTGTTGTTTTTTTTATAACGATAATCTGTGACAATTTTAGTTGTACTGGATACCGCAGCCCAATTTATGTATAGAAGTCCATAGCCACTAGGCTATCCCGACGATGTGAGAAGAGTATTACAAAGAGGAAATAATAGGCTAACGCATCCTAGAGCTGTAGAGCGTAGGTAAGCATCTATGGCTATACAGCTTAGACAATGGACTATTTCTATGCAGCACACATAACGGAGCGACAAAAAATCGCGATACAATGCTCGCGAATATGAAAATTACTATACGATATTTGTAGAATTTGAAAATATGACAAGGACATGTAGCAGCAGTATTAAATATGATCTATACAGTGTGAAAATTTTGGGCAGAGGAAAAAGCTGAAACGATAAAAATTTAGATGTTAATAAAATTATACGTATAAACATAAATGCTAAAATTTTAAGCTACAGACTCACGTAATAGTAAACGATCGTAATGAAATTCGACGCACGTTGAAAGCAAAAATACGACGGTTCACGTGTACAAAATTATGACGTGTGTACCGTATAGAAGAATTCTCTCGTATAAATGAAGAACGCGCTTAGATGTAAAACACAGTTGCTTTGTAGGAACAGCGTAAAGATGCAAGCTATGTAGACCGCGAATATTTGTTCACGTGTACAAAATTATGACGTGTGTACCGTATAGAAGAATTCTCTCGTATAAATGAAGAACGCGCTTAGATGTAAAACACAGTTGCTTTGTAGGAACAGCGTAAAGATGCGAGCTATGTAGACCGCGAATATTTGTTCACGTGTACAAAATTATGACGTGTGTACCGTATAGAAGAATTCTCTCGTATAAATGAAGAACGCGCTTAGATGTAAAACACAGTTGCTTTGTAGGAACAGCGTAAAGATGCAAGCTATGTAGACCGCGAATATTTGTTCACGTGTACAAAATTATGACGTGTGTACCGTATAGAAGAATTCTCTCGTATAAATGAAGAACGCGCTTAGATGTAAAACACAGTTGCTTTGTAGGAACAGCGTAAAGATGCAAGTTATGTAGACCGCGAATATTTGTTCACGTGTACAAAATTATGACGTGTGTACCGTATAGAAGAATTCTCTCGTATAAATGAAGAACGCGCTTAGATGTAAAACACAGTTGCTTTGTAGGAACAGCGTAAAGATGCAAGCTATGTAGACCGCGAATATTTGTTCACGTGTACAAAATTATGACGTGTGTACCGTATAGAAGAATTCTCTCGTATAAATGAAGAACGCGCTTAGATGTAAAACACAGTTGCTTTGTAGGAACAGCGTAAAGATGCGAGCTATGTAGACCGCGAATATTTGTTCACGTGTACAAAATTATGACGTGTGTACTGTATAGAAGAATTCTCTTGTATAAATGAAGAACGCGCTTAGATGTAAAACACAGTTGCTTTGTAGGAACAGCGTAAAGATGCGGAGCTATGTAGACCGCGAATATTTTTACACGTGTACATTTATTTTTCGTTACCAATACATTAAATTATTAATTTTACTTTATAATGTTAATTTTTTTGTTTTGTTTATGTTTTATGTTTTTCATGGACAGATTGGTTAATTCCAGAGTCCAATTTATAATTATAGTAATACTAATATTAATTATAATTAAATAGTTTCGTTAATATTTTTTTTTTAACTTTTTATCATCGATCGTCGTTCATTTAACAAAAACTAAGTCGAGGTAATTATAACAATGTGCTTCACGCCCGTGTGAATAATTTTAGTTATTCCGATAATTATAAATAATCTATATTTACTGGAATAATTGGAATAAATACATATTAAATTCATATTTTTTTGGAATAAATCAATGAATATTTATAGGAATAAATCTGAATGAATATTTATAGGAATAAATCTAAATGAATATTTATTGGAATAAATATAAATATTTATTGGAATAAATCAATGAATATTTATAGGAATTAATAATTATCCAATGAATGTTTATTGGAATAAATAAATATTCAATGAATATTTATTGGAATAAATCTAAATGAGTATTTATTGGAATAAATCTCAAAGAATATTTATTGGAATATATAAATATTCAATTTAAATATTTATTGGAATATATAAATATTCAATTTAAATATTTATTGGAATATATAAATATTCAATTTAAATATTTATTGGAATATATAAATATTCAATAAATATTTATTGGAATATGTAAATATTCAATGAATATTTATTGGAATAAATAAATATTCAATTTGAATATTTATTCATTAAAATTCCCTATTTCTCTCTGTCTCGCACTAGCCGAAATATAATTATCGAAATAAATTTTGCACACGCGTTACAGACTTACAGATTAATTCGCCGACATTTTTGCGCCTATTCCTGCTGTAAGTGAACGGATTAGAAAGTTTCGGTTTAAAAGTCGATTGGAAGATGATGGTTAAATAATACTTCCTCTTCTTCTTCTTCGCAACTCCGCGAAGGTTAATAGAGTATTCTGCGATAAAAACGGCGATACGGTTTTGCACGATTGCCTCGTATTATTCTGGCGGAATTTAGTTTTTAATAAGTACATAGCTGTTTTTAGCAGATTCATCGTGAGGTTTTAGATCTGACTTTAAAAAATTACCGTTTCATCTTCGCAAAGTAAATTTATAAATGGACGCTTATGCGACTGTTAAATTATGCTGTGCTGTTAAAAATAAGCGTTGATTCCGAATAATAATATTAAATTTCCTTACGACCTACATTATAATAATAAAGGCGTTATCGATGAAAATAATTTCTAACATATCGTAATAAAATAGTTCAATAATTGCTAATTATAAGCGCAGTAAAGTTTAACGGACGAATTATTCGGTACAATAGAGTGGCGGTTCCTACGTAAAGGTTGCACGGTTGCAAAACCGCCATAAATATCCAGAGGACAGCGTAAAAATCGACGACTTAATAAAATAGTTTAGAGTAGTAATTATTTTACGGAGATGAACGAAAATAAATGAATTTGAATTAATTTCTTTTTTTTTTTAGAATATATTATAAAAAGTAAAAAATCATTAAGTGCTTCGTTAGAACGGTGTGTGGTTGCACGCTCGTTGCAGACTGAAGAATGTATCGGAAAGCCGTATACAGTATTATTAGATTTTGTGCCTAACGTTATTTTATGGATGTAGACTTTACATAGGGCTGTATTAACGACTGCTAGTTGCAAAAATCGTTTTGTAACCAGACTCCTTGATGTATAGCGGCCGAACAGATTTTCCTTGTTGTCTCGTTCATAACACGTGGGTGCGTTTGCGTGCGCATAATACCAGACAACAAACGAATGAGTGTGCGACTTATATTTTATCTCTTTCTAAGATTAGTTTTTTCTTATAATTTCTATCGGTGTTTCTTTCGTTTATACATTTCCGCGAGTGAACTGTTTCGTTGCATCTCAGCACTTTATGTTCATATTATTATGTTATAATATACGTAGAATTTGTTCCTTATTGAAGTAATTATACCGCAATCGATCATTTCATTTTCAGACAATTGTTTTCGGCAAATTGTGAAAAAATAATAATAATAATTAACTATATTATAAGTAGAGTTTATCGAATTGTTTGGTTTTTAGTACTTTATTTGTATACCCTTCTAATTGTATAAATGTTGTATTTATTCAGGCGGAAACGAATTTTTAATATATTTCGGTTTAATATTACCATTTTTTATCTTAGGATCGATAATCTAAGTTCGTAATTTTTACTTTTTCCGATTACGGTTTTAATAGGTTTTTGTATATGTATTAAAATTTGTCGACTTCCATATTATTAACGTCACTCTGCTATGTTGTGCGAAACAAAACGAAAAAAAATTGGTACAATAACCGTGTTAAACGATTATATCTACAATACCGAGTAGTCAGTTTTGCGACTTAAGTCGCTTTATTAAGCGACGACAATGTGTATCTTTACCAGTGTCTAGAAACTGAATAGATTCAACGTCAGTGTGCCGATGAAGTCTCTTCTGGTGGACAATTGTGAACAGTCCTTAAACGTATTATCCGTCAATTTCACTTCAAGATCACGGTGACATCGTCATTATTAAGATGATAACAAATGATAGCTCCTACGATGAAACGTCATCGCGTCTGTGTGAATTACGATCGAACCATTTCGTACATTCCCGCGATGCAATTACACGCGTTCGAGTAGGTTTAAATACCTCCCAGTAGTAGACAAGGTGTTGTATAGTATACACGACAGTGAAGAGTTATAATATATATATAAATATATATAAATATATATATATAAATATATATATATATAGAGAGAGAGGGGGGGATAATCGGAAAAGAATATATATATATACATTTATGTAGAGCTTTACGGTAGTTAGTTCTAGAATAAGAACCATGTTATATTTATATATTTATTATTGACTACTGGGGAATTTGTTGGGTATATACCCATAGATAAGCATGAAGATAAGACCTCAGTAGCACTCAACCTATACCCTACAGAGTATTCTCTCCATGTCGTCGTCGTTATAATCGTCACGTGTGGTAATTTCGAAACAAAACTCGTTTAAGCCCACGCGATTATAAGATACGTAAAATAAGAACAGATTCTAGTTTTTGTAATGTCTAATAGGAACGTTCGTAATAGAATTTCGTTCATTCGTATTGTAATGTCGCCTATTAACGTCAACAACATTCTATAAGTTCTATTTACACACAAATTAGCACCTTCGTCATATCCTCGCGATGGAGAATCACCGATGTAAATCATCTATTTTTCAGTTGCAATTATTATAGAATGTATCAATCAAAACTGTCACGTATTTTAAAGCAATCCCTCTTCCGACTAATCTCGGATGCTTAGCTCGGAGAACAATAGCGTATACATGATTATATTTAATTACATATCAGCCTGTAGTATAAATATTTAATAATACACATCACCCGTTTATTACAGCCCTCGGTGGAATCACTGATGTCCATTTAAAAATTAAATAAAAAACGTTCGTAAAAATTGAGTTTTCACCGCGCTTATACAAAAACAAATTCTGGCGTTGATCACTCAGCCTTGGTTACGAACCACTTCTTTTCGTGTTTCTCGCGTTGCGTTCGCATCTGTTAGTTCGTACCGCGCACCGCGTAATCTGATCGTTATTATTTCCCCCTCTGCCTGTGCTACAGCGCACACAGCTAAACGGCCATGTTTTTGGGCCACTCCTCTCCACCTTCACGGTGAATTACTAGGCCATCTTCCCTTCCGATGGCGACTACATCAAATGTGAATAAATCATCATCATCAACGTCGGACGATGAAGATATGCACGTTACCGAAACGAATGATGCGAATGATAGTTTGGATTAATCAAGGTCGACGTAAAGGCAAAAGTAATCCGCGTAAAAGTAAATCGTCTTTATGAGATAACACACAAACGATAATCTAATTCCTACACACAACCGTTTTCAACCGTTGACAGGTTTTCAACCGTTGACAGTAGAAGAAACGCAGGTATATTCGTCTTTGTTTAATATGACGGAGAAAAGGTATGTATACCACCTGTAATTATGGTCGGTAATCGAAATAAATCTTATAATGAAATGATAACTTACTTTAAATCATATTTAAAATCCATATTTAATATTCGTGTTCGTGGAGATAAATACTTTATTTACACAAATGCGACGGAAGACTCTCATAAACTTATTACAACCTTAAAACGACAAAGTGGCGTTTCTTTTTATAATACGCATTTGCCGTCTGATAGGAAATCACTGAAGATGGTCTTAAAAGGCTTACCATCGGACATCGGGACACAGGATATTACTCACGCGCTTAAAGAAGTAACGACAGTTATATTTATTTCCTTATTTAAAAAGAAATCTGTACACTCCAAACCGGTGTACTTGGTGAAATTTCCGCACAACGCCGATATTAGAAAAGTACTAAGTCATAATATCATGTTCTACTGTGTCATGGGAAAAGTACCAACTTATGAAAGGAGCGTCACGGCGCTATCGTTATCAGCTTTACGGTCATGTTTCGTCGAACTGTAACATGCCGAGCAGATGCGTGAAGTGTGGACAGCATCATGAAAGCCATGAATGTAATTCTGCACAAATTAAATGTGCCAACTCTAACCTGACACAAGTAGCTTCGAGTGATTGTGAGATTCGTAAAAAAGTCGTCACCCGCATGCAGACCAGGAGAAACGTTACGTTTAATAATATTAAACCTATTTTTTCGTCCGATGTTCGCGCTGTTAATAATAATATTAACAAGGTTAATAATAACGGTAAGAATAATAATAATAATAATTAGTAGTAGTACTAATGGTAATAGTAGTAATAACAATAATACTAGATTTTCGTATGCAGGTATTACTCGTGGTAATAATCTAGTTAATAACGAGTCCAGTAATTCCATTCTTTCGGAATTATTTAATATAGTTAGAGAATTTAATTTTAGTAAAATTTTGTTATTTTTAAGAGAAATTAGTATTAAATTATCGGCGTCACGTAATTCTGACCCTCTTACAAAAATTATTATTATTCTTGAAAGCGCGTTACAATTTTTCTCAACGTAATTTAATACTATGGCCTGTTATAGTCCCCGTGATAAACTTTCTTTAATAGGGTGGAATGCAAATTCTATCCACTCTAAATTTAACGAATTTACGTATTTTCTAATTTCAAATAATGCTGATATAGGTGCTCTATTTGAAATTAAACTACAAAATGAAAATTAAATTCCCAGGGTATCGTGTTTATCGATGTGATAAAAGTAGACGTAGTGGAGGTGTTGCACTAGTTGTACGGGATTCAATTTAATGTGCTACCAGCACTATCAGCTAAATGTGTAGATACTGTGGGGATTGAAGTGTAGACGAATTGTATGTCAATATGCATAGTCTGTGTTTATCCGAAGAATAAATTGTACTTTGTGGACGATTTAAAATTAATATTCAGCCAATACTCACGCACTATCGTTATAGGAGATTTTAACTGCAAACATAGGGCATGAAATAAATACAAATTTACACATCGGCATAAAAATTACACACATATATTCTTTTTTGCTCAAATTTTCGATATTATTATTAATTAGTTGGAAAACTAAAAAATTAAACAATTTCTTAACTAAGCAAACTCCCAAAAATAATAGTCTCTGGAAAACCAGTAAGTTTTTAACTAAACAAACACAATTACTTCCCCCGTTAAAGGATCCCACAACTAGTCAATTGGTTTATAAATTAAATGACTAGAATTGCTCGCTAACAATTTTTCAAACATCAATAAACAAAACGACAAGTTAGCGCCATGAACGCATCATTATAAAGTAAATTAAAAACAGATTCCAAACTATTGCAGCTAACTCCACGGAGGTAACACATCTCACTACGCCTTCAGAAGTTAATAATTAAATCCTCGAAGAATAAGACATCTTCTGGTGTGGACGAAATTTCTGCAACAATGGTTAAAAACTTACCGCGTAAAGCGACTGTTTATTTAACCAAAATAATAAATAGTATTCTCATAAATTCTTACTTTCCGGTTAAATAGAAACCATCTAAAGTTATTATTCTACCTAAACCTGGGAAAGATATGTCAAATATAAATAATATTCGTCCCATTAGTTTATTAAGTACTTTAAGTTAATAGAAAAAGTTATACTTAGTCGGTTGCAAAAGTTTTCATCAGAAAACAATATCCTTGTAAATGAACAGTTTGGTTTTAGAACTAATCATTCTACAGTGCATCAAGTTGCATAGTTGACTTTATAACAGATAATTTTAACTCGAATAAACACACCGGATTATTATTAATAGATTTAGAAAAAGCGTTTGATACGGCTTGGCACGATGCTATTTTATATAAAATGTTCCAATAATCCCGCATATTTAATTAAAGTAATTTTTTTTTTTATGTTACCAATCACTCAATTAGCTCTTCAATGAGGTCCTATTACGCTGGTGTCCCACAAGCTAGTGTGTTAGGTCCTTTTCTTTTCCTGCTCTTAATAAATTATTTACCTAATATACCTTATATTAAAACTTCTCTTTACGCAGACGATTTAGCTTTGTATTGTGATTCATACAGACCCGATACAATTTATAGCAGATTACAAAAGGCTTCACTCTCTGTAAGTACTATAAACGTTGGAAACTGAAACTGAACACCGAGAAAACGGAAGCCATTCTTTTTTCCCGAAGGCGCCCATTTTGTCAGAAATTGTAATTAACGGTCAAAGTATTGAATGGGTTAAGGATGTCAAGTATTTAGGCGACAATCTGGACTCGCGTTTTTCAATATTCATATTAATCGCACTATCGATATATAAAGCTATTCGAATTCTTTCACCTATATTTCATCGAAGGTCCCACCTTACTGTCACAAATAAAAAAACTGCTATACGCAACTATTATTCGTCCCCAGTTAACACATGCATGTCCCGTTTGGTGTTCAGTTTCTAACAGTACATATTGTAAATTACAATTATAACAAAACCGTTGTCGCAGAATCTCAATGCCACCAGATTTCCCAGGATTCGAGATTTCTCAACTAAACCTCGAGCTAGTATTTTTCTATATCAACAAGCTTGCTAAAAAATTTTATGAAAAATGTACAATTCACGAAAATGAATTAATTAGTGTCATAGGGGACTATAATATGGCCTGCTCATCACAAATATAAAAATATAAATAATCCTAATATTATCGCGTGGAAGGCAATGGCAAACCATATGACATGCTACAAAAAAACGGGCGGGGCTGCATTGTGTCGTGACGACAAAGCGATTGGAATCAGTTCTCCCCGGATGTGTGTGTGTGTGTGTTTCTATTTACACTACGCCATGTTCCGATTGCCTTGTACGCTACTTACACTGTAAATCGAAATATGTATAGGTAAGTAGTCGCCTAGCCCTGATTCGGAGTATGATGAGATGAAATTGATCTGAATCGTTAATAAGCAAATCGCTTCGGAGTCTATCCATTACATTACGGAGCAAATGTAAATAATATATCTTCCGCGTCCATGGAGCGTGGTAATCGGAATACTCGGTTTCTCCAACGGCGATATACCGTCAGGTTTTAAGGTTTAAGGTTTCGCTTTATATCGAAATAATTATTTATATTTGCACGCGTCGCAAAAATTTTATACACGTGTTCACGTCATAAAATTTTATATATAAACTTTTAATTATTTTACGATTTTTATTTACACGAAAAACAATAATCATAATAATAATTAAATTATTTTAAAAAAAAGTTCTTCTCTTATTAAACGAATGTTAAATAATAACGTATATATTTGTTACTAGATAATAGTGGCCTGGATATATACATGCTCTCTTTTATTTAAATAATATATTTTGGAGAGTGACTTAATCTATACGTAAATAACTAAAGGCGATCGCGATTATTTAAATGGATATATATATATATATATATATATATATATATATATATATATATATATATATATATATATATACGTATATATAAAATATATCTGTGCACTTGAATTAAATAAAATTCTATTACTACAACAATTTGCTGCTTTCATTTCTGAATTATTCACAATTAAACATATATATATATATATATATATATATATACATAATCGCTACTAGTATGAGCTAACTTCGTTTATTATATTCGAGTACATTAACTGATTCTTGTATTACTTTACGATCTAATTTACTTATATCGTTTAAATTTTTTTTTTGTTCGCATATTTTTTGTGAATTCTTGCATATTAAATTATATTTGAAAAAAATATATATATATACAAAAGTTTGGAATTTTATTTTTTGTAATTGTTTTCATTTTTCGAATTACATTTTTTCATATTTTAATCGTATCCGAAATTATTAGTATTTTTAAAATCCTCTTCGTCGGAAAAATCCCAATTTTTCCATCGCTATTAATTAATATCGAAAAGGATTACGTCATAAACGATTTTTTCTTATGCCGATTAAATATGATTATTATTATTATGATGAATAAATGGTAATAATAAAGAAATTAACGTAATTATTTCGTACCTGCTTGTTTAGTGTATATATATATATATATATATATATATATATATATATATATATATATATATATATATGGCGAAATTTATCGTTGTCGTTTGGTTGTTGAACAGCAATGATAGCAGCAAGCAGACGTAATAGTAGTGGTGTAATTGCAGCGGCGATAGTGGTAGTAGTGGTGAAGGTATGTTTTTATTGAAGCAAATAACGACTTAAGAATTTTCTAGAACCTTGACTTTATTTTGCGTTTAAATTTATACTAGCGAAATAACACGCTGCTACACGCGTCGCGAAACTTTTAACTAGGAAGCACTTTCTGCATACGAACGAGGTCACTTTCAAGATCTCGGCTGACTAAATATTATTAAACTTCAAAGAAACTAGGCCGTAGGCGTTACCGGTATCCATGACGACGGTGGCCGAATGGGTGGACCGACATCATGAAATACTCCAATCGTTGCATCCGGATGTTAGGCTACTTTAAAGAAACTTTAATATACGTTATTATAAGCGCGAAGGCGTTTAATTTATTTGCCGCACGAGGCTATACCGATGAGATGGAAAATAGCCGATGAGGCAGTTTTATATATATATATATTATGAAACTGATGGAAGTTCTCCCTCTATCCGTGTAATAGAGCGCAACTTCAATAAGCGAAAGCTTTGTCGAAGCTCAAGAATGCGGTAGTTGGAAATATTATTATTACCGCGATGATGACTATTATTGTTATTATGCTTTCGTTTATGTTGGAGCGGAATTTATAGTCGTGAAAACGAGGCTAAACTACAAATCATTAGAGTTAGAAGTCGTTTGTAACGTCAACCAAGCAAGGTCAATTTACGGCCTATTTTTTTTTATCATTAAAAGTATGTTATTCATCTGCGTTTAACTAAACGCTATTCAACGTAGGAGAAAATGCGTGTACCTTGTGTGTGTGTGTGTATGTGATCCTTCGTGACAAATCACAAATATTCAGGAAGTAATAAACTAGAGTATCGTTATTCATTTCAGAAATACCAGATCGAACTTGTGGATATGACTATTTCGGGAATTTACGTACCGTAATAATTATATACGTATAGTGTCTAACCGAAACGAGATTTTCGGCCGAACACCGAATCCTCGGCCACGGTCTTAGTTCCAGCCGAAACTGAAATCCGAACTTATTTAAACATATTAAACACACTATTGTACATTGAAATCTAGTGTATTTTATGCGCATATACGGGGGGGGGGCAATTAACGCGTGTAAAATAAAATAAAAAGCAATAAATGTAATATCTAACAAAGACAGCTGATTATTCCTGTTATATTAATAGTTTGACGTTAAATAATAATTTCAAACGCAACCACGCTGAACCTGTAATGTCAGTTGGTAATTAAGTACGAGTTCCGAGGCCGTCGGAGGTTAGCCGAACAATGCGTGACGATTAACGACACTGAGTTTTAGCCCGGGCGAAATTTCGACCGATATTCTATGGCTAAAACCGAAACTACAGTCTAACTCGAAGCTATTATGGCCAAAACCATTGGCCAAGACCAGTTGAAACTGAAACTGAACCTTCGTCAGATTTTAATATATATATATATATATATATATATATATATATATATATATATATATATATATATATATATATATATATATATATAAAATAATATTACTAAAAAAAATGATGAATATCTTTCATAATTTTATTGTTATGAAAACAATATATATATATATATATATATATATATATATATATATATATATATATATATATATATATCATCATCATCATCATTTAGTCGTAACTCCACGTAGGAGTATCGTGATCAAGGTAACAGTTTCATTATTTTCTGCCTCCATCCTGGACGATCTTCGGCATCATGAACGCATTTTGAAAATGACATCCGAGCTGCAGCAGTCACTGCATCTGTCCATTTAATTGGTAAGGTAGAGTACCAATATATATATATATATATATATATATATATATATATATATATATATATAATATGCGTTTTGTAGATGCAGTAGTACGGTTATGGCGCAGATACTGGAAAAAAAAATATTTCATTTTTAGATTATTTTCCAAATACATACGTCAGGTTAGTGCTTTTTACGACTTATAAATCATGTAGATACATACATAAATGTGTGTACATGAATCTGAATACAAATTAAAAGTTCAGATGATGTTTAAAACTCGTTCATAATTTTCGATAGAATATTGGTCGATATTTTTTTAAATATATATATATGTGTGTGTATGTGCATAATGTATTAATGTACGCGCTAGAGAGCAATATTTAACGCTGATTACTACCATGCAATGTGAGTGAAAATTCAGTAAATGTAACCGTAGTATGACATTGAATCTTATACATATACATATATAACTAAATGAAGAAAAATCAGTACTCGTTCTTTATACGTTGAGGCATGCAGACAGTAGGTATATTTTTCTTCTTATCGTATAATTATCGATTAATATGATTACACAAAATTCCACATCATAAGTCTAACTTTAAATTTGTTAGCCAATTTATGGCTCCGTCATTAAGATTGTGAACATGGTCTAATGTTAAACCTACAGGTGCAAATTCACTACAGTCTTCCAATATATGTTGCATTGTTTGTCTTGGATTTCCGCACTGGCACGCGGCAGTTGTCGTTATACCTCATTTCTGCATTAGATATCCGCATCTTCCCTGTCCGGTCCTAATTCTATTGATTGTCTTCCATAGTTTCCTAGATAAATCCATTCCTTTAATTTCATTCCTCGGGTCGACAACTAAATGGGAATTTGTTCTAAATTCCTTTCCCATGTTATTTTACATTTATTAAACTCTTTCATATCTTCTATTCATCCATTGTCGAAGGTGATTTTCTGGATTTGAGTCTCGATACTTGGTGCGGACCTTATCTCTTCAGATATTGGCAGTTCGTGATACGTCTGAAATTTATTTCTATCCCTGAATAATGCTGTCTCCCGTCTAATTGCAGCTGGAGCTGTATTAGCTAAAACTGGAAGCCACATAAGTGGTGTAGATTTCAGCGTTCCTGATATGGTTCGGACTGCTTCGTTTATTATTATATCTACTTTTTTTTAACATGGTAGCTATCACACAAAACTGATTAACAATATGAGGCTGCAGAGTATACAAGTGCCAAGGAAGAAATTCTAAGTGTTCTGGCCACCCCAAGTCGAAACTGCGAGTCTTCTATAATGAGATTTATACGTGTTTTTAACTTTTTGGTTATCGAGTATATCTTTATAGTCAGCCCTATTCCTCGAGCTGATTGGGCCAAATATTTCGGAATGCACTGCCATGGAAAGTCTAAAGATGAAAGTGTTTCGAATTAAGCGCTAAGCACAAGATTTGTACCGACTCAGTTCTGTATTGGATGTATAATGCAAACTGTTGCTCTATAATCAAGTTATAAAGCCTATATGAATGTATGGGCTTTCATTGTGGGGATGCGTTGCAAAGTCTAACAGGAATCTTGTGCGAAAACGGCGAAACATCTTTTTTACGTGCAATTTTGGACGTCTATCGGTACTAGTGAAATTAACACGTTCGTAAGGATTTACATAATGAAGTTTACCGATGATGTTATACAAGAGTTTGCTGCAGCGCGTGAAAAGCAATTGTTTAAGCGTGTGAATACAGAAGCTCGTCAAGTTTTAGATACGTATCCATCCAACCAATCTTGTCTAACAACAGTATTATTAACTTAGTAATTCAAGGAGTTCTACTCGTTGGAGTATAACCTCATACATGTTTACTTTTTATTTTTTTCTATTACTAACAGATGTACTTATTTAATAGTAATATTAACATCGTACATAACACTATATATATATATATATATATATATATATATATATATATATATATATATATATATATATATATATATATATATATATCAATATCGCGTAATTAAAATAATTTCTGATGATTATTTTTTGTTGTAATTTTATCTGTTCCGCTGCTATATAATATATATATACATATATACTTTTTTTTTAATTAACAGGTGCAGTGACGTAGCCAGACTGTGTTGAAGAGGGAGGCTCAAACAAAACTGAATTATAACAGAAAGTCCAAGTTAAATTGAACTTTAAGTAAATAACCAAATCTCAAGTAGGTTACACCCCAATAAGCAATCCAACTTACCGGAGTTATTTTTATACTTATTAGACGTCGAATATGTTATTTTATTAGAATCAGTGCACGGCAGAAATATTTAACGTCAACGGAACACACACTAATAGAGGATGTTACTTGTGGACAGAGGAGATGGTTACAATAAATTCCTCGAAAAAATAAACGATAAATAATGATTTTATATTTTTTGAAGGAATAATACAGAGTAATAATTTAAATTTAAAAATTTTAAATCTATTCTTCGCGACAAAATTCTTCTAGTACCTGCTATATTACAAAACTATTTATTTACTTCAAAAACAACGAAATTTAAATAAAATGAAAATAAAAAAAAAAACAAAATAGGTTTAACAAAACTGCATTTAACAACGAGTATATATTTTCTTATTATCAGATTGATTCCAAGGTGAGTGGGGGTTCAGACTCCCAAAACCAGCCCCTGGCTACGCCACTGAACACTGATACACTTTCTTTTTGTATTTTGCCGGTGAAATGTTTTTATTAAAATTATCCTGTATAATATAACGTAAGCTGATTAGTAACGGAATATTTAACTAAATTTGTTAGGAAGGAAAAAGATATATATCGTACTGATCGGAGTGACTGAGGTAGGATTATTTGTTAATTATTTTTTTATATTATTAATAAGACTTATATAGGTGTAATATTTTTTATCTCACAAGAATACTTTCCGCATATGAGAATGGGTAATGTTACGGAATGGTCGAATGTCACAATTTGTGAAGGTCGAGATACTTCGAAACCAACTCGCGACGTAGAAATTTTTCGAGTATATATTAAAACAGGTCCAAGATCCCCACTGTCGACTTATATGTATAACCTAAAAGAATTACTCCCGGACGATTGTTCAAAAAAAAAAAATCCTCACGTCGGAATAAAAATTTAAAAGTCTCAGAAGCGATAAAAAGAAATCATGTAACTAAATAATCTTTTATACGGAAAACTTGAATCCGCGACGAGTATGTATTTCAGCTTTATTAGCGTTGAAACAATTCCAAGATGTGCACTGTCGACGTTCATATATCACCACCTAAAAGAATTACTTCCGGGTGATTGGTAAAAAACAAAAAAATTCTTAAAATCGGAATAAAAAATTCAAAAGTCTCAGAAGCGAATGATGAAATCATGTAACTAAATAATCTTTATGAAGCTTAAATCCGCTTCGAAGATTTTTATTCTGGACATTCGTCAATCGCTCAATAGAATAACTCAACGGTTGGGCTGATCGCTTAAACGATTTTCTTAAGAATCAAAAATTGAAACAAAAGTCTCATAAACGACTGATAAATGGAAATGTAATAACTAAACATTCTTTTATACATCGTTAAGCGTCTTCTCCGTCTATCAGAGTTTTTTACCTATACATAGTTTTTTGTTATACAGTGTAAGTAGTAATCATGATATTAGATAGACACACCGATCCTCGGGCAAAACTGATTGTAATCGCTTTGTATTGTCAGGATACAATGCAGCCCCGCCTGTTTTTTGTAGTGTATTATTACTAGCGCGCATATGGTACTGCGCGTGGTGGTTTGTCATTGCCTTCTACTCGATGATGATAATAATATTCGAATTATTTATATTTTGTATTTTCTCATGATAATTTTTGTGTCCTGTCGAAATCGCTCTACGCAAGGGTTGGATTTCTTTCACTACGAAACTAATACGGAACACTTATCAGATATTAATATGGCGACATCGCCGAGTGCGCTTATTACGATAAATCTGATATCCGGCAGACTTCGATCGTCTTGTTTTATTCGCCAAAGGCACTGCCTGGTCGTCGTAGCCATTGTATCCTGCTGATAGAGTCGGTGTTCGAAATTTAGGATATTTATTTATATTCAACCGATCGTATACACTCTATTCGTTATCATCATCATCATCATCATCATAAAAGTAGCATCTTCCATTCGGTAGGTTGTACATCGCGAACTCTATATACGTCGGCATCTGACTGATTCAATTAATCCGACGAAGTCCTTAATGCCTGCATTAGCGGTAATTAATTACATTCTTTTTCAAGTGCCTTTCCGGAAATTTTACCCTGTGCTGATAGGTTAAAAAGCCGTTCTTGTCGGATTTTATGCGAGATATATTTAATTATTCTTCTTTTTAGCTTATCCGTTAATTACAACTTGTTGACATTGCATCTACTCAGCGCTTCTCGGTTGGGGGTCACTTTAACTGTACACGGAGTTCTCAGCATGCGTCGATACGCCTACATTTCAACGGCGTTATATCTCCTTTCGCAATCTGCATTTATTGTCCAGGTTTCGGCTGAATAAAACAACACCGATCAAAAATGTCGTAATATTCGTTTTCTTGTTTCAAAGTCCATCTTTCTAATAATTTCTAGATTTCCAAACGCCTGCCTGGCCATTGTTATTCTAGAAATTATTTCTTATCACGTTCATCTTCTGTAATCAGAACTTCTAAAAATTTATACCGTTTTGCCTTTTCTAATTCTTGTCCGTCTCTATATAGTTTTGTCATAGTTTTCTGTCTGCTAAATCTCATGATTTTTGTTTTATTTACATTTATTTTCATGTTGTATTTTCTTCCTTCTTTATTTATAGTACCTAGTATTTTCTGCATCTGCTTCTCCGCTTCGGCTATCAATAGTTTTTATCATCTGCGTGAGTAATATTGTTTACAGACGTTACGTTTTCAATCTAGTGTATTTGTTTCTCGCCCTGTGTTGAGCATGAATTTTCACGGCCGCAATTGAGCACATTCCGAGCGTATGTATTTGATTTTTTTTTTTTTTTTCGGACGTCATCGATACTAATGTTCTTATGTGTTAATACGGATTTTTGTTATTAAATACACATTCGGCATATTCGTCTTTTAATGTCCTCTCTGCTTCCGTTATCCTCTATTGTCGCGCTTATAAGGTAACGTGTTTCTGCGACTTGTTCTAATTGTGTATTATCGGTTTTTATGTTGATCACTTTAATTTAGCACGTTTTTATACTGATCGTCGTTGTCTCAGTTTTATTTATATTAACCTTTTCAGTCTCAATGTCCTTCATATGTGGTAGATGAAATTTGATTTCTAACCAATCTGTTTATTTTTTGGTTGACACGATAGGTTTCAATTCTTAAAAATATTCATTTAAACGGCATCTGAATTCATATCTGAGGAGGAGCGATAGTTTGCATAAATTGTAGTATTTTGTGTCGAAATTTCATGCGCGATTGAAAAGGTTAAAATTTGTTTTCCAATTTTTTTTTTTTCATTCTTCCGATAAAACTGTTAACTGAACGAAAATTAAACATTATTTCGAATGAAAATTCTGAATCCGGAAATAACTAGCGTATCGTTAATCAGTTTACGTTTATTTCATAGACTACGATGAAAACACACGACAAAAAATTATCAATCAGATTGATATCAGAATTATGCAAATCCATCGTGAAAATCCATCGTGAAAATCCATCGTGAAAATCCATCGTGAAAATTCGAAAATACTAACAGACGAGCGATTATGCACGATGAGAGATCGGACTTATTATTGTCTTTTAGTCCGTGTTTTTTTTTTTTTTTTCAGGAAGTGGGTCCCCCAATTCGTGAAAATAGGATGGGGGTAAGTTTATTTATAAATGTTATAATACAAGTACATTTGAAATAATGAACTGACCAGAGTGCATTCAATTAAGTTTGCGACAATCTATTTTACAATTAAAATTTATATATAAAGTTTATACTAATAAATGTAGATGAATTTTCCCGGTATGTTATTTCGGAGATATTTTAAAATTATTAAGTGTCGAGAACTCTTTATTTTTTCAATTCGCGATACCACCGCTTATGTCTGTAAAATTCAGTGCTGCTATAGCTGCATTCTGTCTCAGGATATGCTTTACATTGTCAGTTGTATCATCGCATATTACGCATTTGTTCTTCGACTATGCTAATACTTATCATAATCTTTAAATAATCCGTGTCCGTTGATGATACATTGAAATAATTCGGCTTTGCTAAACCGTTATTGATATTTTTCGATATAGTAATCATCCGCTACTGTTTTAAACTGTTTAGACGTTTGAAAAAACATTTTTATCCGTAGGAGAATGCGATGAAATTTCGGGCCGGAGAATTTCAGCATTGTATTTTGCCGGGGGTTAACTTATCGATAGTCTAAAATGTGTAGCAGGTATAGTTAAAAGAATAATTATAATATTCAGAAAGACAAAATTTAATATTAACCACGGGTCAGTCTCTAATGCGAGTAAAAAATTAATAATTTTTTTTTGTGCGTGTTTTTAGCTTAATATGATAGAATAATCGAAGGGGCAGAAAAATGTATTCAATAAATAAAGACATATTTATTTATTTATAAAATAAATCACAACGAGTAAAAACGCATTTACATTCTCAATATATACTTCTTTATACAGGGTGACAGACTTGGGATTTTGTTTTTTGTAAAACGCAGTTAGTAACGCCGAGAAATATTCGATTTTGTCCAGTTTCCGTTATTATGACATAACGAGTAGGAGCGCGCATTTTGCGTGGAACGTTAATTTTCGACGTAAATCGATCACGATAGTGCAAAGTTACGCGGTGTAAACCAGTCACGTCTGGTAATTAAAGTTTTAAGGTGAATAGAAAACTTTCGAGAGACAGCTTCTACAACGGATGAAAAACGTCTTGTACGAAAAAAAAACCGTTCGTACCTTCACAAACATTGATCGATTTCGGGCAGCGATCATTCGAAGCCCCGGACAACTCTATTCATCGTCATGTTGCTTCTTTAAACCTTTCGACAAAGAATCTGTTCGTCCTATACTGCTAGAAGACATGAAATTACATCCTCATAAACTGGTAATAATTATGGAATTAAAAAGTACCGACCATGCACAACGAAAACTTTTCACCGAAACGATACTGGAAAAAAATCGTAGACGAAGAGATGGATTTGAACAATCATTTGATGAGCGATGAAGTTTATTTTCAGTTATATTCGCAAACAAACAGTACCGCCGCTACAGTTCCGAATCTAATCCGAATAGCGAGTAACCGTCTATGACGGAGCGGCGAAGTGGGGAATAGTGGGACATTATTTTTTCACTGGTCCACTCGACGGAATCCGTTATATCGATATTGTACACTCGTCTTTGCTTCCTATACATCGTCGTCATTTGGTAACCGCATATTGTATAACGTTGCACAGCATTCGCTTGGTCGCGGCGCTCACCGAATTTGATCGCTCCAAATTGTTTTAGTGGGTACAGATTAAGAGCCGCGTTTACGAAAAGCGTCCATGAGATCTGAGAGATCTGAAAATTTGGATTTCTGAAGAAATTTCAAAAATTCAGCTACCAATGTTCAAAAATGTTGTAAAAAGGCTGAATGAATTGTTCAAATGCTGCTCATCTGGATAATATTGTGTTCCACAAATAAATATAAGCTAATTTCTCGTTTTTCTATTCTAAAATAAAATTTCATTCAAAACTTTTGGTCGTTTAGTTTTCGAGTTGTTCAAACGAAAATATAAATTTAAAAGTTAGTTATTAGTGCTAGTAATGGTAACAGTGTCGAAAATGAGTTAAACTTCCAACATTCGACTAATGCAAAAAGTTTCAACGCTTATTTCTGGCTACTTACACACACATATATATATATATATATACATATATATATATATATATATATATATATATATATATATATATATATATATATATATATATATTTACGTATCATTAGCCATTAGTGAAAGAGAAATATCTTTACGCTACCATATTCACACATTTTTCGTTAACGAACGTTGAGCGCGCGTGCGTGTGTGTAGGTGTTTGATACTTAAAGGGAATCTAGCGGAGTGGAAATTCCTTATCATTTTAAACCGGCCCGAATAGTTTAAAGTAGATTTTATTTGGTTCTTACTAATCTTCCGGATGTAGCCGGATAGCAAACAAAGTAACAAAGTTTCGTAATTCATTCCCACCAACTCGCTGGTGCGAATAGAATTGGTATGAAGCTTGGGGAGAAATTAAACCGCTATTAAAGGTAAACAAATACAAACGTTTAACCTTGTCCCTAAATTCAACGCAATAAGAACGTCGATGGAAAGTCCAACGATAAATGTCGTAACGTCATGCACTATAGTGATGGAACTAGTTCAGAATATATTATATAATAAGAGAAATCAGTATATTTACAGGAATAAAATATAAATATATATATATATATATATTACCTATATCGGTCTACTGATGAACGTAGGTTCTCCCAAATCTCGTCCATTCATTCCGGTTATGAGCTTCCTGAATTCAGTTTTTCCCCGCTACTCAATGTGTTCGTTGAATATTGTTTTACGACCAAAATATATTAATTTACGACAAATACATTTAATAAACGTTTAATTACATTTAGAACAAATTAAAACGAGGAACAAAAAACGAGCACGACATAAAACGAAAAACAGCGACACAATTTACAACAACTATTTCTTATCTTATCTTTTAAGGTTAACAACGAATTCACTTCAACGTGATGACAGTTATCAGTGTTACCACAACTAATTATAGAATAATATTATTCTAAATATAAGATTTAAATATTAAATTTTAAACAGATAAATTAATTGTAACATACTCCCCCAGCTGAACTATTGTTCAGAGGTAGGTAGAATTATTAACGATGAGAGTCGTGTTTGCAACATCTGCAACCGCTTTGGTAAGGATACATCCAACAAATCAAACGAAGGCGCAAACATCAACGAGTCACCAATCAGGAAATGAGCTGGTGTTATAACTTCCTCATCATGTTGATTCACTTGACCATAACAAAGTGGACGCGAATTCATGACAGCCTCGATCCGAGCGAACAATGTGTTATACTCTTCGAACGTTAGAGCATTTCCTTTTGTAACATGAATCATATATTTCTTAGCAGACTTTACCGCTGCCTCCCAAATACCACCAAAATGCGGAGTTGACGGTGGAATAAATTCCCAGCAAAACTCTTCTGAAGAAGCGAACTTTTTAACTTCATCTTCATTTAATTTAAAAAAATTGCGAGCTCCAACAAAATTGGTACCATTGTCTGAATAAATCTTTGATGGTTTTCCTCTTCGCGAAATGAACCGCTGTAATGCTTCCAAGAATTTATTTGTACTCAAATCCGAAACGATTTCAATATGAACGGCCTTTACAACGAAACACACAAAAATTGCGATATATATTTTGTACTGACGAGTAGTTCGATGTCCGACACATTTACATGCAAATGGTCCAGCAAAATCTACACCTGTGTTGGCAAATGGACGATCGATTCCGATTCTCGCGGCAGGTAACTGACCCATTATATCTGACACAATGAACGCAATTTTTAATAATAAGTTTGATCACATTTGTCAGACCACCGACAATCCAATGTTTTGCTTGTATGTGTGACGACAAAAATAAACGACCGGCGTGAAAGTATTTTTCATGTAAATGTCTTATATAGACCCGACAAAGATGTGATCGAGCATGCAAAATAATTGGATGTTTCTTCTCCATTGAAAACGAAGAATTATGAATCCGATCGCCAACACGCAGAATGCCATCACCATCTAGAAACGGTGTCAATGATAGTAATCTACTTTTCTTTTTCAACGGCAATTCATTTTTTAACCGATCAACATCTTCTGGAAACGACGATTGTTGTTCTAGACGAATAAGAACCGTTAATGCGCGCTTAAATTCGTCATTGTCTATGACCAACGATTCAAATTTTATTGAAGTTTTCGAACGATTGCCGAACCGTAACATATATGCAACGACTCGAACCAACCGAGAGTATGACGAAAATTTATCAATGAAATTATATGTCACAGTAGTATTGCACGTAATCTTTATCCTCCGCCTCTCCAAAGCGCTATGAACATCAAGATTCGGAATTCGATGTAACGAAAATGCATTTGACATCATCAAAAATTTGGGACCATGTACCCATGCCTTGTATGACAGAAAGTCATTACATTTCAATCCTCGAGTACCAATGTCAGCAATATTTTCAGTTGTAGGCACGTAATGCCAGCAACGGAAGGGTAATAATCTCGAGATTTTGGTAACACGATTAGCAACAAACGTCTTCCAATTTGTCGAAGGTGCCGACAGCCAACAAAGGACAACAGTTGAATCTGAAAATAAATAAACTTTTGAAATATCAATGTTCAAAATTTTCCGAACTTTATCAACCACTGACGCTAAGAACGCTGCAGCCAACAACTCCATCTTGGGTATAGTAAGTGGTCGTAATGGAGCAACATGAGTTTTCGAACAAACAAGTTGACACGTTACATTATCGAGGTGCCCAACTGTACGAAGGTAAACGACGCAACAAACTGCTTTACTACTAGCATCGCAAAATCCTACCATCTCTGACGATGGCGTCATTGAAAGAAGTCGAGGAACGACGAAAGATTCCAATTTACTTAAATCGACGATGTAATCTGTAAAAAGCTCTGATAATTTTTCTGAAACTGAATCATCCCAGGATACACCTTCTTTCCACAATTCTTTTAAAAGTAATTTGCCATTAACTGTTATCGGAGATATTAATCCTAGAGGATCGAATGTGCGCGATATATACAGGACAGCATTATCCTCTTTGTAAGCTTTGAACCAATTGGATAAGAATTTACATTTAATTTGATTTTAAAATTATCCTGATCAGGCAACCACGATATACCTAAAACCTGAATTTTTTGTTCAAAATCACGAGCATCAATATTTAACAACAAATTTGAATTTAAGTTCTTCAAAAAATCTATCGATTTCGATGCATATTTCCTTAAATGAAATCCATGGTTTTCTAGCTTACTATGGATCACATTTTGTAAACGTATCATCTCGTCTACTGTTTCACCACCACATAATAAATCATCCATATAAAAATTGTCCGTTATTATTTTCGAAGCTACAGGATGTTTATCTTTTATTTCCTCAGCAATGACATTTAGACATTTCGTGGCTAGGAACGAAGCAGGAACGGTACCATATGTGAGCGTGTTTAATCGATACTCCTGGACAGCATCGGAAGTATTTTCTCTCCATAATATCCTCTGCATATCCCTGTCATCTTCTGCAACCCATATCATTCGATACATTTTTTTTATATCTGCACAAAAACAGTAATTATACGAACGCCACGAAATCAATATATCAAATAAATCACGCTGTAGCACTGGACCGACCATTAATACATCATTCAATGATTTTTGATCCTTACTTTTTGACGATGCATTAAAAACTACACGAACCGGAGTATTTAAACTATCATTCCGAATAACTTCACGATGAGGAATATAGTAAACAGGCGAACTGACTGGGTTAACTCGTGACATGTGTCCGCTTGATAAATATTCCCGCAAAAAAATTATTATAAAGAGATTTCACGTCTATTCCAAGTGTTCGTTCAATTCTAAATAAACTCGATAACGCTTTACTACGATTATTAGCGACTAAAGTTCGATCTGTGTTACAATTTTACAACGAATTTTCCATCTGGGGCTATTGAATAATTATTTTCAAAATGCTCAACACATTTATCTCTTATCGGAATGTTCTCCTGTGAATTTTCATTAACGCATTCCATTTCCCAAAATTTATTTAGATTATTGTGAATTGTATGGTACAACAACCAGAAAAATTATTGTCATTTTTTTTTGACGTACGACAAAGAACCAGAGACGATCCATCCGAATTTGGTTAGTCTAAGAGTTAGACCTTCGATACTTTTAGTTTCATTACAAAGACATTTTTCATAATATTCGGCACCCAGTAAAATGTCAACATTTTCAATAGCGATATTTTTTTGTGCATGGATCCGCTAATTTTAATCCTTTAATAACATCTTTACTTAATTTCATCTCATTTTCAACGAACGCGGTATAATTGCTGAAGATGGAACGATATCTGCTTCTATTTCTAACGAAAAAACTCTGAACACGCGATTTTACTGTAATATTTACCGACGCGTTAATATTTACCGAACTACCGATTCCACGAACCGAAAAATTAGGTTTAAACGGCGAAATAGATAAACGATATTTTTTAACAAATGTGTCCGATACTAAAGTTGCTTGCGAACAACTATCTAATAAAATACGAGCGTTTCCGACCGTACCATTACATTCAAATTTAACGAGAGCCGACGGTAAAAGTATAAACTTATTTTTAATACTTCGTAAGCGAGATAACGACGACAATTCGCTTGAATTTGCGGTTGTCTGATCAATTACCGACGAATTATTATTACTTATTACGGAATTTGTTAATTGGATGCGGTTTCTAATTTAAAAATGCAACAACGAATGATGATTTTTTCCACATTTACAACGATAATTCGATGTACATTGTTTCGCGATATGATTAGAAGCGAAACATACTAAACAAAGACGATTACGTTTTACATATTCGAATCTTTCATGAGGCGATTTAAACTGTGTGCATTGATTTAAATAGTGATTTTTTAAACATAACGAGCATTTTACATTTATTGTAATAAACGATTTCTTTTCAAGTTGGTGTTTTTTAGAATGTTTCAAATTTACCGAAAACGAATTGTGTTTATGCCTTTCTTCAATAACGAATGAACGAGATTGCAAAAATTTGCTTGATTTCGGAAATGTTTTATTAGTTAAAACCGAATTTTCCCAATCTTTTTGTGTGTTATAATCTAATTTCGTACTAACTAAGTATGTAATAAACCGTGAAAAGGTATTTTCAATATTTTCACCGCATATTTTTAAACCCGACAAGATAGAATTAGTTTGGTCAACAAGTTTTTGAACGCCAAATTCATTTTTTATTGATTGTAAATTAATTAAATGACGAAAATGAGTGCGTATAATCGACCGACGATTTTCATACCTTTCTAAAAATCTCGACCAAGCTTCTAAATAAGCTGTTTCATTTAATTCAAAATCTTTTACTATATTGTGTGCATCACCGATCAAAGATTGTTTTAAGTAATATAATTTTTGAACATTTGATAAATCATTATTATTGTGTATTAAATTTTCGAACAAATTTTTAAAATCATAAAAGTTTTCTTCCTTACCGTATATCCTTTAATTTAGGTTTCATATTTACCGACGTTGTTTCTAGTAATGAACTGCACAATTTCTCGGACGAAATCGAATTTTGCAATGCTTTAATTTTTGCGCAGTAACTGGCATAAACTTCTTGCATCTTCGTCATCCAGTAGTTGTTCTTGCAATTGACGGTGTTCTTTATTTTCTTCATGAAGTAATTGACAAATTTGCATTGATAATTCTTCACAATTCATATTATATTTACAAAAATTAGACATAATCAGCTTTTAATAAATTTTCTGTGTTAACAGGATTATCTAAAATATTACTAATTTTATCCTTATCTTTAAGTAAATTTATTTTAACGATGCGTTTAGTACGCTTAAGTTTATCCATATTTAACAAAATAACAAAATTAACAATCCGACCGCACCGGAGGACCGAAAAATGTTCGTGGAATATTGTTTTACGACCAAAATATATTAATTTACGACAAATACATTTAATAAACGTTTAATTACATTTAGAACAAATTAAAACGAGGAACAAAAAAAACGAGCACGACATAAAACGAAAAACAGCGACACAATTTACAACAACTATTTCTTATCTTTTAAGGTTAACAACGAATTCACTTCAACGTGATGACAATTATCAGTGTTACCACAACTAATTATAGAATAATATTATTCTAAATATAAGATTTAAATATTAAATTTTAAACAGATAAATTAATTGTAACACAATGTTTCTTCCGGTATGAATTGGCCATCATTCCAGCACACGTTTCGTCCATCTACTATCCTTCCCTGTGGTTATGTGCCCTACCAAGGTCCACTTCAGTTTAGCCATCTACACCACCAAATTATGAAGTTCCCGTATCCCCAGATGTTTCGCTTCCGGTCGGATCGTCTTATATTTAATATTATTCTTTCGTTGTGCTCTTATTATACTTTTAATATTTGTTTTCGTGAAATTCCACCGTTTGTGAGCCATATATAAACCACGCTAGCACACACTGATTATGTAGTTTACGCTTTAAACGTATTAGTATTTCGTTGTTTTTACATACGTAACTTAGTTTCCCGAAAGCTACCCATGCCACTTCCTCCCAAAAAAATTATGATTAAATATAAATGAAGTTGTATATACTCCTATGTATACAAAAATTCCCATCTACTTCAGAGTTTATAGGTGACATCGCCTGACGATTCTAATCAAACTGTGAAGTTATAAATAACCAGATGAACCACCACGCTTCGATATTCCATTATCTTATCGGGATTCGTCATTTTTCCAGCAAGTATTTACCGGCAAATTTGAATGAATTGATATGTTGGTATAGAGACCGATTTTATATGAAAAATATTTAATGAATTTTTGGATACGAACCGTGATCTTGTAAGCGGAACATTTGAACATAGTCGCTGTTATGTATACTACTATTAATCGTAGTATTATCTGATTCGAATGAATGGTGTAAACGTTTTGTATATTACATTATGTACGCGTTTTAGTTTGTTTCACTTATATATTATAGTACGCAACATTCGCCGTCTGAGCTTTTTACTTGGTCCTGGATGTCGTAATACATGGCGCGTGCATAGGAATTACGGATGACAGCTCGGTATTCACCTCCATTCTCGACTTTGTAGTAACGAAAGATTTACTTCTATATTCAGTGAGATCCACGTCGGCAATGCAGGCATATAGTTCTGATAAAGTAGAGGAACTTCTACTTCGATGTCTTCGAGTATTGATATTGCTTGTGTCCAACAACTGTTTCCGGATTTACCACTAAGATTCATTGCAGATCGATGGATCGATTCAGGCAAAATTGAGAAAGACGGTCATGTTTTTTAAATAAATCAAAAATTACTCCTCAAAAATTTTTAAACGTAATTTTATTTAAAAATAGAAAAACGAGAGATTAGCTTCTTATTTGTGGAACACAATATTGTCCAGATGAACACCATTTGAAAAATTCATTCAGCCTTTTTACGAAATTTTTGAACATTGGTAGCTGAAATTTTGAAATTTCTTCAGAAATCCTAATTTTCAGACAGATCTCATGGACGCGTTTCGTAAACGCGGCTCTTAAGCTATCCCCACAAAAACAATCTGAAGCGATCAAATCCGGCGAGCGCCGCGGCCAAGCGAAATCTGTGCAACATTATGCAATATGCGGATACCAAATGCTTCTTTCAGTACTGCGAGTGTTTCATGTACGGCTCAGACGGCGACGACGACGATGTAAAGGAAGCAAAAACGAGTTTACAATATCGATATAACGGGTTCCGTCGAGTGGACCAGTGAAAAACTAAGGTCGTACTATTCTCCACTTCGCCGCTCCATCACGGACGGTTATTCGCTCGCTGTGTAACGGCTTCTTTTCGATTGAATTCGGACCAGTAGCGGCAGTTCTTTTTTGTTTACGAATCCGGAGAGCTGAAAATTAACTTCATCTCTCATTAAAAGATTGTCTAAATCCATCTCTTCGGCTATGATTTTTTTTCAGTTTCGTTTCGGTGAAAAGTTTTCGTTGTGCACGGTCGGTACTTTTTAATGCTCGAGTTATTGCGAGTTTATAAGGATGAAATTTCAAGTATTCCAGCAATATACGGCGTACAGATCCTCTTGACAGTTTTTTAATGAAGCAGCATGTTGACGAGTAGAATGTTGGGGATCCGAATGATCGTTGTCCGGACTCGATCGATGTTTGTGGGATTAGTTGTATACACTAAATTTAGAGCATACGGTTTGCTTTGTAGCAATGTTACCAACTGCGTTATTCAAAAAACAAAATTGTCCGTCTTCTCTGGGTCAACCTTAATTACATTTATCCGGTATATATGATACTGCGCGTATATATATTCCAAAAATGTCTACAGCAGATGTAATTCACTTATCGATATCAATACTATAAGTACGAATTGTTATGATTAAGATGTAAAAAATACAAACGTAGATAGCGTAATCCGCTTTATTAAGGTATAGTTTAACTTCATTAGAAAACTTCTCGTTGATATTATCTTCAATTTTATCGTAACAATTGACTTTACTGCTTATCTATGTTGTATGAGCATAAACGAACTGTACGTCTTTGTTAGCAGGGTTTTTTTTTCTTTGGTTACTTTTTTACGACAATTTAATATACCTTAATTAATTCTTAACTTTTACTATTTCTTTAGAATCTTATTATCGATAGTGAAATTTTTTATTTTTTTTTTTTAAATTTATTTAAAGCGGCGCATGTACTGCTACTGTGGCTAGGGACACCGTTTGCGATATTTATATTAGGGGAAAGAGTTTAGTACGTTTCAGAAATTGGAAAGTGTGATCGATCATCAGAAATAGTGGATGGAGAATGAAGAAGGTCGGGTTATGTGATAAGATTGGAGGATAGGACACTCATAGAGAATATGGACAACAGTTGCAGTTTGCTGATAACAGCACGATGTTCCCTTCGATCGAGGATATATTTAAGAGTTGTATGATGCGGAGCCGGGTAAGAACTACTTTTATACCTAAACGATAGCGCAATAATAAAATAAAAATAAATAGAAACATCCGGCAATTTGTACCTAAACAATAATATAATAGCGTTGATTCGCTATGGTATTATTGTTTAAAATGTATATTGCTGAGTGTTGATTGTGTTGTTCACCACATTCGCTATCAGATCATTTAAAAATGTTCTTTTATCACGTAAAAAAAGAAAAACATCCAAAAATTTATACGAATACAATAACACAATAAGGTTGATTCTCTATTTTATTATTGTTTATGTATAAAATTTATATTGCTAATTGTGTCGTTTACTCACTATCAGTTTTACTATTTTATCACTTTGATAATTTTTGTAAATTGTGTACCTCATTTTTTACATTTTATTAATTTGTCTGTATTTTTATAATTTAAATTTTTGTATATTCACTCGATAATGGCTTAACAGCGAAAAGCTTCTTGATTTTTCATAAACAAATAAAAATTTAGCGATTTAAACTACTATTTTGTTGTTTCGGGTTTTTTTCCACTAAATTCCAAACTTTTCAAATTGTTCTATATTTGATCGATTAGTTTAATGTACAATATTCTATATTTAATCGTATATATATATATATATATATATATATATATATATATATATATATATATATATATATATATATATATATATATGTATATATATATATATATATGTGTGTAAAGCAATTCGGCAAGTGTAGTCCCTGGTGTTGTATTTTTGAATATTGCTTTCTATACAGGAGAAAAGTTTTTAGTTGTTTGAAAATTTATCCTAGTTACTTTTTGTAAAGATTGAGAAATTAGTTTTAAACTTTACTGATTAAGCGAAGTGTTAACTTTTTGGAAATCTGAAGCAATATACTTTTAAGGAAAAAAAAGTTCTCTAGTCTTGACGATGTAATAAAAAAATTTGTTCAAAAGTGAAAAGTTTGATAGAAAGTAGGTACATTAAGTTAGAAAGCTTTTTCGAATTCGATATAATTTATTAACGAAATAGTTTATCTTTTTAACTAACCTTATTCGGTTGGATTCCGATCGTTTTATTATATTTAATTAAACGATGCATTAAAGAACCAAACTAAAACCAAAAAAAAGTAATAAGAATGCGCATTATTTACATACACACACACACATGATCGTTGTATTGATTAGCCCTTGTGCGCTTATTTTTACGCACAAAATGGGATAGAATTCAAGGCATTATTTATTTGCAGCGCTGATGCGCTCGCATATGATGTTACACGGAGTGGGGTGACACTTAGTCTTCCACATGATAAGTAAGAATAAAACTTTCTATGTCACGAGTTGGTTTCGAACCCTCGACCATCGAGTTGACAATCGAGTACTCTAGCAACTACGCCACTGCGACATGATACACACACACACACGCACGCATGTATATATATATATATCAGAATTTCATCAACTTAAAAAGTTTCTAAGTGACCTAGTCTAAGGTATTTTCATCAACACGATGATTGACAGACTGTGTCCGTGGATGACCTAGCATTGCTAGTTTTTTTTTTGGAAAATATCGAGTAAATTTAAATCGTGTAGAATTTCGGTTCAAAAATTTCCGAAGTTGTAATCGAAAATGAAGTACAGAGCAAATTTCAAGAACGATTAATGCGATCGAGGTGAAATATGAAATATTCATCGTCGAGAAAGTTTCCAAAAGTTTTGTTAGAGCGATGACTCAGAGTCTATCATACACACACACACACACATACATATATATATATAAAACGATGCTAATTTGGACAATGAAATCGCTTAAAGAATTAGAAATGCTAATAATACAGCATATTGCACATTTTCTCGGAGAGTTTTTGAAAATTAAAAAGATTTGACAACAAAAACAACATGAACGGTATATAAAACTATCATAGTACCAACAGTGATGTATGTAAGTGAAATTTGACCTATTTAGGAAAAGCACCTTAAAAAGCTGGAGACAGGTCATCTGAAGAAGAATACTGAGAATAAGCTGGAATCAAACGAGAAAGTTTTAGCTCTAGCGGCAGTTAAATCTATTGCGCAAATGCTGACTGAATAGCACATGAAATTTTGCGAATGCATGATGTCCGCGTATCAAAAAGAAAATGTTATATGGTGTTCTAGAAAGTGGAAAAAGGCATGTTGTTGTATTCGCCGATGATATGAAAACCGTGGCAATAAACCCGAGAAAAACTGATTTGGAGGCGAATGCACAAAACAGAAATAAATGGAGATCTATCGTAAATAGTGTAATACTGTTGCAGAAGGTCACGTCCCAAAAAAAGAGGAAAACCCAGCTGGTCAACCAAAGCTTGATTGCAAGTGATCAACAGCAGATAGTCTGCAACCTATGTGGTTTCCAAACGAATCATCTTATCAGCTTGGTATACCATTTTCGTTATAAACATAAATAACAGTTTCAGCACTCATACTCGGCAACGAAGGGAGTAGAATAATAATAATAATAATATATATGTATATATATATATATAGAAGAATTATTGCTCGTTTAACAAGATGACGTATGTATATTTATATGACATTAGAGATAATATGTCAAATTTTGTCTCGTATGAAAAATTAATAAAACAATAAACTTTCACTGTGAAAAGTTCTATCCCTATCTCTTTTTTCAGTTATCTATCCGGTATCATCTTCCGCCAATTCAACATCCGTTGGGGGGTGCTGGCAATGATAAACCATTTAATATCGGCGTGTATAGAATACGAGGTTTTCTAGCTTCCTATTTGCCTTTAAATTGACGAGGATCGCTTAGGCGATATTTGCTAGCAACGTTCGAGTTGATAGGACTTTACATACTAGCAAATAAACTGGTCGCCAGCTAATATAAGTCTTTAAGACACGTTCTACCAATTAACAAGAATTACGAAAAGTATTAAAGTCGGTTATAAACTGGTCGCCAGCTAATATAAATCTTTAAGACACGTTCTACCAATTAACAAGAATTACGAGAAGTATTAAAGTCGGTTGTAATTTAATTTTACCGTTCGGTCTATTGACATCGTTGCCACTATCTATCAAGTCAGTTGCCAGTCGGTTCGGGCCGTATTCTCATCTGTGCAGGTAACGTTCAATATTTGCTTTGTCGTTGCGCATGTACC
Organism: Coronaproctus castanopsis; assembly: GCA_032883995.1. NCBI lineage: Eukaryota > Metazoa > Arthropoda > Insecta > Hemiptera > Monophlebidae > Coronaproctus > Coronaproctus castanopsis. The sequence goes on from CM065054.1 coordinate 62,258,709, forward strand.
ATGGCGTATTTGTTACTGGCATCGTTGCATCGTGTTAATATTAGACACCGATGCTGTACCTCAAAGGGATATACTACTCACCGGGTTAATAACTGCTTTATACAGCGATAATTTCGATTTTAGAGGTAACTCGGAATGTCTACCTAGAAGCCGGTACATCTTTCGCAACTTCTTGTTTATTTCTTTAACCTTCATCTTAATGTCCACCATTCTATTTCACGGGTAAGTTTTGTTTCACTGGTCTGTTCATGTTTTTTGCCGCTTTCCAAAGTTTGTAATCAGATTTTTCGGTTGGTGTTAGAGTAGATACATATTTGGAAAATGATTCATTTTTTATTTCTTGTAATGCGCATTTAATTCGTTTGGTTAGTATATTTAATTTGTGTTTATTTTCTGGTATTCTGCTCCTTTGCCATAGAGCACGCACTCTTTTTTTTTCTGGTTTATAAGCTCTCTTATATATTTAGGATAACTGTCAATGTGAATATATCTGTTTCATCTGGTGTAGAATTAGTGACTGAATTCTGCAATTGTTCAGTAAATTCTCTCACTGCCTGCTAAATTTCTACCGATGTTTTTAATTTGATTCTGTTTCCTGCTGTAAAAGATGTTTATACCATTCCCAGTCAGTTTTTATGAAGCATTTTTATTTTTATTTTGTATGTTACTTCAGTACTTACAGTAGCTATTATTGGTGATTAGAAAAAATGAGATCATAGCTTGATTGTACTGTTGTGCATTTCAAATGTATGCTTTTTATCAAAAACAGGTCTAATAGATCAGGAATTCGATTGATATCAGACGGCGAGTATGTCGGTTCACCGGTTGAGAGAAATCTACATTTTTGTTTTATTGGCTGCTTTATAGAGATTCGTTAGCCGTGAACCATAATGGACATGCATTGCATTAAAGTCTCGGCCAACTAGAAACTTAGGACCAAGTTTTAATAGAAGATTGTTGAATTTTGTAACATCTATTGTGTGTCTTGGAGGACAATATATTGCACCTATAGATAATTGGTTTCTTGGTTGTTCAACTATAATAATTGTGACCTGTATTTCAGCAGTTTGGTACTTGTCGCTTTGATAATTCTTTATATTTTCTCTTACAATTATCGCAGTTCCTCCATGCGCATTGCCAGTAGAAGGTATAATAGCATAAATAATTCGGAATATGTAAATAACTCCTCAGTTATTAGTATTATATCAATTTTCTCTTCTTTTAAGTAATATATTATTTCTTGAATACGGTTTAGTAAACTGTTTGCATTCCAGTGTGCAATTCTTGGAAATTGTGAAGTCGTTTTACCAGTTTTGTTATCAGTTGGGTTAGCACATTCACAATTACGTTATTTTGATTTATCAGTTGAGTAAATAAATTTTCTATGCGAGTTTGCATAAACAACAACAGTTTGATGCCAAATAGAAATACTCCAGATTTTGATAAATTGTATAAAGTACGACCATTCCCTGACAAAATTGGAATTAAATTCCAAAAATATTTTCGTGCAAATCCTTATATTTGGACCGATGAGTCTATGATCAAATTTAAGGGTCCAAGTAGTATGAAGCAGTATATGCCCATGGTTACAAGGTGTGGATGATGGCCGATATGTCGGGTTATGCGCTGAAGTTCGATATATATACAGGTAAAATTGACGATACAGTCCAAAGAAATCTTGGTGAATCTGTTGTAAAATCATTTACTGAAGATCTAAAAGGAAAACATCATACAGTATTTTTCGACAATTATTTTATATCGTATAATTTGATGAATGAATTAAAACAGGAAAACATTTATGCGTGTGGAACTGTGAATAAACCTCGAAAAAACATCGACCTACATTTAAAAATGACAAATCAATGATTCAGGGAGAGTCCGAGTGGTTTACTGATGACGAAGTGATGGCGATAAAATGGAAACATAAGAGGTCTGTTCACGTTCTTTCCAATTTCCACTCTACTTTTATATCTAAACAAGTAAACAGAAAACAGCGTGATGGTACCGTTAAAAATGTGTCATGTCCACACAGGCGTTATTGATTGCAATTCACACATGAATGGTGTTGATCACTTCGATCAATTGAAATCCACATATGAAATAGATAGGAAAAGTAAAAAATGGTGGCGCAGAATATTTTATTTATTTTATTGACGCTGCTGTAATTAATTCTTATATTTTACATAAATATCTCCCAGTGTCCACATTAAGTCTTTTAGACTTTTAGATTTCCCTCGTGAAATTGTCATGAACTTAGTAAGTAAACAATTGGTGAACAATCTTAGCGGTATCTCCATACAGTCCAATTAAAAAAATCAAAACCGTGGATTCTGTAATACGGCAACAAGCTTCAGCACATCAACCAGTGAGATCGACAAGACGAAGACGTGTAGTTTGCAGCATATCAAAGGAGCAGATCAGAACGGAATGGACCTGTAGCGTGTGTAACGTTCCTTTATGTTTAAGTAAAAATAAAAACTGTTACCAAAGTTATCATAAATAATATTTTTATTTTATTTCATGTATTCTTGACATTTGTGTGTGTATTATAATATCACTTTCATTATTTACTTTTTTTGAACTATAATTTAATCGCGTTGAATTGGTTATAATAAAATTTTTTTTATAGTAATATACTTTTATTTTTACAAAATTTTGTATATCAAGTAATACCTGTAATCAGTAGTTTGTTGCACGGTGGTACAAAATGTGTACCATAGGATTTCTGACTATGTAAGCAAAAATTAATTTAAAATTTCGCATAAATATTTGTTTCACATCATCATTAAGCAAGTAACACAATTGTAAACAAAATAAAATGAAAAAAAAAAATCTTGTACATGACGAGCCAATATTTTAATGTCTATTCTGGTGCTTGAAAGAGTTAAGAATGTGTTTAATACAGTTGCGATATTTGCAGTATCATTTGTTGTCTTATTCTGTGATGTAACTTGCGCATATGATCTTCTGTTTGGATATGTAAATTGGATTGGGTTGGATTCACTACACTGAGGAGCCGGTAAAATTTTGCTCTCTAGATGTATATTCTTCAATACGCTTTTTTTTTGTTATTGTTTTGTCTCTAAAGTTAGGATTTTTGTTAAGTAACGTTTTATATACTTCGCATCCTTTGTAGTTAGCAGGATGTTTTCCTTCACACAGGGCGCATGTAGCTGGTTCTTCCCGTTTTCTAGTACAAAGTCTTGAATCGTGCCCTTCGCCACATTTTACGCATACAAAAGGACGATAGCGATAATTTTTTGTATGGCCGTATTGTTGAAGCATCTTATACATTGAGGAATTATATTAGTTTTTCCCGGAGCTTCTACACGAATTCTAATATTTCACAAAAATTTAAGTTGGTAGATATTTTTGTTATTATCATCTGGTTCTAATTCAACTGAGAATGAAGGTAATGGTTCTTTTGAGACTCTATGTTTAATATTTATAGGATTTCCTACATTATGACCATGTTTAGATACATCTTCTACAATATCGGCTATGTTTATAGAGTGGTGCAGGTCTCTAATTACTACTTTATACTCCCTTTTCAGTTTTTGATTGATGAGTATATCGAAATACATTCTTATCATTAAGGTGTTTACATGGCGCACGATATGAATCTATATCTTTAGTTGCTATTTTTACTTTACTATTTGTTAAAGTTTTCGTTTCAAATTGTTCCGTTGTGATAACATTTTTTATTACAGCTAGCATTGCATTATAAATTCCCTCGACATAAATAGGGGGAAGTTTCTGCGAATTTTTATTAATTGGGTATTTTGCTCCATAGCCGTTTCGGCAACGTCCATGTCGTCTTTGTTTAGATTTTGTAGTGGGCTATATCTATTCTTAGTGTGTATTTCACTATCAATTTCCCAGCTATTTCCCGAAGAATTACTTGTTAAACCGAATTATTTCGCGCCCGTAACAAAAATCTATAATTTCAAATCAAATCAAATTTATTCTAATTTCAATATAATACACCAGTATATTTCGAAATAGAAGAAATATAAAATAAAAATTAATTACAAATCGAATACGAATAAATAAATAAAATAAAATAAAAAAAGGATAAATAAACATTGAGAAATTAATTAAAGTGCTACTACTACTAATATTAATGGCATTACACAATTCATTTGATTGTTTATATGAAAATAAAATAAAGGGAATAAAACCGCCTATACGCAAACCTGCATGAGCGGCGGCTGGATTATTATTATAATATTAACTTATAACAATCGAAATATTTATCCAAACTTAATCTGAACCACGTGAATTTATTCATGCTACAAAATACAGTTAGGCTTTGATGAATGTAAACTTTAATAAATTTTCATAATTAATTAGTCAAAACCGTCATCGTTTAACACTTTTCTCGTCTTTGTAGCAGATGCATTTAGTTAATAATTTCCTTCGCCTTCTTTTGTAATTAATTAGGCTAATTTTTAGTTCTCTAGGCAATTGTACTCCACTGCTCCGGCATAAATTGCCTGCAACTTCATTCTTGTTTTATTATAATGAGGAACTATCGCCTTGATTGTACCTCCTGACCGTGTCTTTCCACTATCCATTAATACGCCAAACTTATTAACATTTTTGAGAACAAACTGCAGCAAAACTAACGTATATAAATCTGATACAAATAGAAGTTTATTTTCTACATTCAAATTCTCATTCATGATTATTTATCTTTAAGACGTGTTTTTGTAAAATTTCAATCGGTTTAATTATCCCAGACATCCCACCCCACTTCAATATTCCATACGTTAAGACCGGTTGATATATAAATACGTCTTAAATGGTTGAGTGGAAAGTATTGTTTTAGATAGTAGAAGAGGTAATTCAATTTTCTTAATTTTTTAGAAATATAAAACGAATGAGCATTCCATGATCATCTACTGTCTATTTGAACGCCTCTAGGTATTTAATATAATCTACTCGGTGTAACTTGTTATATTTACCAAGTGATATTTCAGTATTATTCCAAATCCTGAAATATTGATTTGTATATATTATATATTTCGTTTTAGTGGCATTAACAATTAACATATTATCTTGTATAATAATAATATCAAAAATGACAATAATAATAATAATAATAACAGCATGACGGAATGAATAACAATCAAATTAAATCAAATGTAATGTAAAACGCGTATATTTTTGGCATTATATTAAAAAGTTATAATAATATTTAATAAATGTACCGGAACAAATGACCTCTCCATTTATGAAAGTAACTAATAATATAAACTGGTAAATAATAAATATACAAGATGAAAATAGTATTGATGGTCAGACAAAAAACCATCACAAATGAAAAGCGGTAATTTAAAAAATAATAAATTTAATTATATAACGAATATGTAATATCATTTATAAGTAATGGAAACGAAAGCAAACAAATTATGACGTTATGAGAATAATACATTATGTTTAATGCGTCAAAGCTTATACTTAATATAATACTTAGTTCCCTGGAATCGTAATTTCCTATTGCTGGAAGTAAATTATTACGGTGCACACTACAACTGAGAAAAAATTTTTGGGATAGTTTGAGAATATAGTCTTTTACATATGGTATCTGCAACTATGCATATTTGAAATTTTAGTGTATACGGGGACATTGAGGATACATCTAAGTCTTCGATTTTGGACTAATTGCAGTCTATTAAAACTAGCATTTGAGACTGAAGACTAAACTGGACAAGAATATGTTAAAATAAGCCTAATGATTGACTTGTAGATTATTAATTTATTATTAATATTTAAGTGAGATTTACGTTTGAAAATGGGATAAATTGAACAGATTGCTCTGTTTGTCTTCAATGATGCATGGTCGATATGCTTAGAAAACGACGTTAGTCTCTTGTCTAAAATGATACCAAGATAGCGTATCTAGTCAGACCATTCTATATCAACGCCACTGACATGAAGTCTGGTCGGTAAAAACGGTCTTCGACGAGTGAAGAAAATTGCTTTCGTTTTGGAAGGATTAAGAGCAATTTGCCATTTAGAAAAATACTTAATTACACGATCAACACCGGATTGTAACCTATTGCTGATGGTACTTGGCCTGTAGGAACTGCAGTACAATGCTGTGTCATCAGCGTATAAGGCAACCTCAATGTTATTTATATGCGGGAAATCATGCATGAAAAATGTAAATAAGAATGGCCCCAGCATGCTACCCTGAGGCACGCCGGCAGAACAGGATTTGCTACTTGATTTCGCATTATTTATAATGGTGTAAAATGTTAAGTAACTATTAATCAGTTTAATTAGATAATTGGGAAACCTGGTAACAATCATTTTATAGATAATACCGTCGTGCCAGGTTGTGTCGAAAGCTTTTGCCACATCAAATAATACCATCCCAGTATGTTTATTGAAGTTAAAATTATCTGTGATAGAGTCGGCAACTCTTGCTATCTGTTGTGTTGTGGAATGCTTTGGTTGAAATCCAAATTGACTACTAGGTATTATATTATTAGAATTAGTGAAGTCACATAATCTTTTCAGAATAATTTTTTCAGCGATTTTGCTAAGATTGCTAAGCAAGCTGATTGGACGGATATTGTCTATCTGAGAGCAATCTTTACCGTGTTTTGGTACTGGAATTATTTTAGCGACTTTCCAACTAGAAGGGAAGTACCCAAATTTAAACATTGCGTTAATCAAATTAGTTAACTGGACGATGGCTTTTTGAGGTAGCATTTTAATGATAGTAGATTGGACACCATCGTGACCTACCGAGTTTTTCTTCTTTGTTGATTTTACATGTGTAAAAACTTCGTTGGGAGAAGTTAATTTAATATTAGTTGTTACCTGAGGTGATGCGATAAATCTACTGACAACTTTATGTACTTTGTTCTTCTGATAGCTTGAAGCTAAATGGATATTTCTGCTGTGAACCTCAAGGTAGCGTGCAGCAAGCAATTTTGCTTTATGGGTATTATTATATGCATATGTGTTAGTATGAGAGTCATGAATTGGGGGAAGTGCTTCATGGTGTTGTGTATATTGTTTACATACCTTCCAAAGGCTATTATTTTTAACAGAAAGATTAGAAATTATTTTACTAAATTTTTCGTTATTATGTTTATCAAATGTGTATCAGCAAGTATTATAAACATATGAATAATAATTAATTAAAATAAAACCGCCGATGCGCAATATTGCGTGAGTGACGGACGTATTATTATTAAATATCACATTACAATGCTATCGCATAGTTATGCACACACACATACACACACATAAATAAGAGTGCACAAAGATTATAACACTCTAACGTGTCGGGCACACTAATATATACATTCCTCAGAAATAAGCAGAATTATATAATTTACGTATATACTATACTTAATTCGTACGCTATTACCACAACATGACTATAATATATAAATTACGTTTGTGTAATCATTACTCTATGAACATGTATACACATACACATAAACACATACGTAATACATGCACGCACGTATATCCAATTACAACCACGTATATATTCAGGCGAAGTAAGTCTACAATTAATTACTAAATAAACGTTTTGATAAACAATACATTCCCATAAAAATATCTAAAAAATACCTGCACACCCATAATGAAATTTACATATACATGGGAGTTCCAAAAATGCATTTTATAGGAGTATAAAAATAAAATATAAATATTCCACGCAGTGAACCTCTACACGGAACTTAGGATGAATGTATAACGACTTTAACAATGTCTAACAAAATGAGGTTTTCCTCAAAATATTTTTTATGTTCCTATTTTCATATTATATATATATATATATATTTAAACTTATTATTACGTACAATGATTTATTCATATCGTAATAGTTTAATTTATACTTTTGCATGCCTCGATTATACATATTATAATTTCTTGTTTCTTTATAACTAATAATAATAATAAAGATATATAAATTTCTCGGTTATACAGTATAAATTCAATAATAATCTGTAACTTGGCTACGTTGACATGTATTCACATACTCTTGTCTATTTGTTACACTAGACTAATCACTTATATTACTCTCATCGTTAGTTAACGAGTAAGCTATTTCATTTGTCCTTTTAATTTTTAAGATGCAGGTTTTTGTGGAATTTTTTCCTGTAATTTTCTTTAACATTGTAATAATTCTAGTTTAATTCTTTGTTTGTATTTATAATTAACAATAAGTGTATCAAGGAATTTCATTTTTTTTTCCGGAACGATGTTATATAATTTTAATGTTTGTTTGTACTGTACCCTACGAGTAGCAAATACAAATTTTTTCTTTCTTTCTTCTTTCTTTCACGGCAGGCATTACTTAAATAGTAGCCGTCGGTGGAGTAATAGTGTGAATACATATATATATATATATATATTAGCTGAAACAAATAATTCACATAATTAATAGTTTTCATAAACTAAAATGCAACGGGAATTATAATATATATATATATATATATATATATATATATATATATATATATATATATATATATATATATATATATATATATATATATATATATATATATATATATATATATATATGTGTGTGTGTGTGTGTGTGTGTGTGTGTGTGTGAAATTAAATATAAAAGTGAATAATAAAATAAATTCTATATTCAATAAATTAAATTTTGCTATACTCGCATAAAATTTATAATAAGTTTGTCAACCACGATTAAGAGATTAAGTATTTCACATAATATTTATAAAATTCTTAATAACTCGGCTAAGACCACGAGATAATACGAAATTCATAAATTCTTGGTAAACTTTGGCTTCGTATTTACAAATTTTTAATCAAATACCGATTCACGACGATACTTTTATTAAGCAGACGTAATCGGTAGAATATATAACAAATTAATAAACAAATAATTAATAAATTCTTAATAAACTTGGCTTCACACGACTAGATAAATAATTCATACATAAATACACGATAATATGCATACATAAATGTATGTATATAATATGAAACGCTTCAGTCTTTTGACTGTGTCGCTTTATATGTATCACCAACGCTAAGGATTAAAACGCCAATATGCAACACCGTTTTTTTTTTTTTTTTTTTTTTTTTTTTTAAGGTGCCGTGTACCACAACTCAGGTTAGAGGCACCGAAGCTATTTTAATTAAATCAAAGGATATATGTTTGTAACTTTTAAAAACTTAATGGTTTTTTCAAGTTCCGCTGGATTATCAGAGAGTGCCGTGTGAATTGAAATATTGCCATCAGGATGGTATTTTTGAAGTGGCCTACACTTTGTAAGCATGTGTTCGACTGTTAGAGGCTCCCGTCCGCAGTAGCAACATATCGGTTGTTTTTTTTTTTTTATTAAGTAATTATGGGTTAATGACGTATGTCCAATTCTGAGCCGAGTTAGTACAACATCATCACGTCGCGATGGGATGATTGTTCTCCATGGATCTGTGTTTAACTTGACGTTTCGAAGTTTGTTGGTTGTGGGAATACGCTTCCAGTGTAAGTTCCATGCCTCGTGAAATTGGTTTTTGATATTGTGTATTTCGTCTTGTATTGGGATTGAAATTTTTGGTACTGGGAACATCTCCGCCGCTTCTTTCGCAGCGATGTCAGCTTCTTCATTTTCCTTTATGTTGGAGTGTGAAGGGATCCAGCATATGATGGTTTCTTGTACGTGTTGGTTAGCTGCCAGGTGAATATCTTGGGCTATTGGGTGGTTAGATTTTGTGGGATCGAAATTAATGCTTTGAACGGCGTAAAGTGCGTCGGTAAAAATAACTATTTTTGGTAAGCGTAAGTCTCTAGCCAAATTGATAGCTAAGTTGATTGCCATTAGTTCAGCGGATAGTACTGAGAATTCGGTTGGTAGAACGTATCTTACGGTGATATCTCGATGTATGACGGAACAACCCGTACCTTGGGTTGTCTTTGACGCATCTGTGTAGAATTTTTCATATGAATCGAATGATTTCATTAGACTGTCATAGGCTCTTTGTTTTGACATCATATTTTTGTTGTGTAATGCCAATGATACGTCAATATTTAAATTTGTTCTTTTGTTTGGTGGTAGCGATGGTATTACGCGATGATCAGTTTGTTCTGAAAGATTGAGTTTCAAGGTCTTGATGATATTTGTAATATGAGTTTGAAATAACCCTGTTGAGTGGGGGAGGTGACGTACCGTTTATCGCATTCCATTTCACAGTTTCATTGCCTAGCAACGGATTTAAATAATTGTACAACGTCCGCTCATTGCTACGTAAAACGAAATTTTGAAATCGACAAGCTGGATTTACCGTAATGTTAGCATCATATTCGAACGACCTTTCCCAAACCGAAAATAACCGAACACCACTGGAAGATGAAATATCGATAAATAGCTTACGATCTAAACAATTAATTGATAAACGTAACGACAATGATTATAGATTACAATAGGACGAGAATAGCGAGCTGGATCAGATTTGATTTTCTTGGGAATAAATTAATTATCAAAAACTAATTCTGACTGTTCTAAAGACTAAAACGAATAGTAAGCCAATAAACAATATTCTGATTTAAAAGAACAATTGAAAGGAATTATGAACATCCGAAAAATGTAGATAAAATGTTATTTTTAAATAATTTAAAATAAATTTATAATTAGTATTTCATGAATATTTTAAATAATTATACATTATTTAATCCATCTCCAACTTTCTGCGACAAAACTGTTCTCGCGTGCTGTCTTATTATTTTTCGTCCGATAATAGTTATCGTATTACGCGGAAGTGCTAATCGAGTGTTCCCCTTTTTACAGAGATAAGGAAAACTTTCCAACAATATGGAATAATAGAATGTATACTATCCACTTTACATTTATTTGTGAAAAAATGAAAATTTTACTTTTCCAAATATCAGTTCCTTGCCAGCACAAAGAATTTAATTTTCAAATTTAAATTTATTTGAAAATGTCATATATTCAAGTATTTGTTTAAAAATATACTATTTTAAAATATATTACATTATTATCATTTTTTTTTTCAAAATTGGAACGCCTTTACGGCTTACCCAACATGATACTGTTGGGCTATTTACATTTTAATAAAAGATCTCGACTTCAATAGAAATGTTGCTATATGGGGGAATAATTGTAGATTATGAAGAGACGAAACATTATATGGAGGCGTAATACACGGAGAGCTCAGAACGCAACGGTGTCGCAGCAGAGAATTTAAAAAAAAAAACACGATTGGGGTTGCAGACTGCCTGTCCAGGATGGAGGAGACAGCAGGGATTTTCTAAGCTGTACACGGAAAAGACGCTCAGGTAACAAATAATGTCCAAATAGTAATCTGCTGACGAGTATAATTCCCTTGCGATTAATACCAACTAAAATTAGTTGTTAGTAGTTTATCAATACTGTATTACGCGTTCATTAAAGTAAAAGCTACTAATAAAAAGTAACTAAATATAAGCAGCTACAATAAGCGACTAAATTGTTTTACTTAATTTGTATTGTGATATATATATATATATATATATGTATATATATATATCTATTCTCCGTATTTCCGACAAGAGCAGTATCGTAAGATGTTCGGCTCTCCACCCCAACACCTTAAGTCGAATGATAACCTACCCGACAAACCAGACGAAGATAATACCGGTAGTAAGTATACACACAACACAACAGGTAAGACTCACACAGACACACAAAAATTATTGAAACACACACCATCACGACCAACATCATTAACGCTTAACACCCACACACACAAAACCAACAAACCCGGACATCATGATAATATCATAAACACCGATATCGATACCATTAAGAACATAGATAATTCCGAATATAATAGCCAGTTTCCCGCAATAAGAACAGTTACAATTACATCAGACATATCTACCTCGCATAAACAAAATAAATCGTTAATAAATACAACATCTAAAAATAGTGAAACATTTTCGAATAAATTAAAACACACCACTCCCAAACCCCAAAAAATCACGCCGTTAACTGCATTTAATTATCCTACGGAAGAACAGGGATTAATTTTCCCTTATCTATCCGCACACACTATACGCGATTATTTTGTCGCGCTGAAGGATTTAGTTGAGGGCGCATTAAACGTTATTGCTGCATCACGCATAAGTAAAGACCGAATAGTCATCTTCCTGAAAACAAAGCACGTAACAGACAAATTTTTTGCAAATGGTGGCGAAATAAAAATAGGCACACAAATAGTTAAGGCTCGCCGCCTAAGAAGCCCAGCCAACAAACTAACACTATCAAACATCTCAGCCACTATACCAAATGAAGTTATACATCAATATTCTTCTTAAAAATGTTATCTCCCATGTCAATTTTGAGAGTAAACCCATCTGATAATGAATTCGGACATATAGTTAGTTGGCGAAGACAAATTTATATTGAACAAACGAATTGCACCAACATACCTGACTCTTTTTTATTGCATCACAATGATACTGACCATCGAATATTCATACAAATCGAAGACCATATGTGCCAACATTGCAACGAAAAACAAAGACAGACACTAAGTAACCAAGCGATTTCTGCAACCGACTTTCTAGCAAATACTGAAAGTGAAAAGAATGGTAACAAAGATGAAAAACCGAACAAATTTAATGATCCAAAAGCTCCAACCATCACAGCTATCAATGACAATACAGACACTGACACGCAACCACCCAACCCCTCCACAAAACGACCCCACCCATCAACACCAGACTCACCACATGAGATATGTGAAATATCTTTTATAACACAATCAACCCCCAAAACAATTAACATGCCACCCTCACATGCAGATAGTAAAGCACCAAAATAAAAAACAGCTTCTTAAATCCTAGGGTCCTACAACCCCATCACCAAGTTCCTCCAATGGCAAATCTAACTCTTCCTTAAAGATCGCACCTATTAAAGAAATAACCGATAAAGTTAAAGCATTGTTTGATAATAACCAACATAATTTCATTCTTGATTTCCCCCAATAACAAACATTTGTGAAAAACATAGCTTGTGACTCCGACTATTTAAGCTTTGCCAACGACTACACCAACAACAAAGATTGTTTAATACATGTGATATCAGTGACTAAACCATTCCTAAATGGTATGAGTATAAAAAACAGGTGCTCCCGAATCATAAAACACTTTAGCAACATGACAATACAAAGTGACACTAGCGAGACAAATACTCTCGACACAGACGAATAAATTTAAACCAATCAAATTAATAACAAATAGTCAACTATACACGAAATCATAATAAATATAAATGACGCCTAAAAATATAATAATGCAATGGAACTGCAGAGGTTTCTATAACACCAACTGCGAACTTAAGCAGTAATATCATTACACTATCCGGCAGTCATGTGCTTACAGGAGACACACCTCAAATCCTCAGATAACCCACAAATAAAGAACTATAACATCTTTAGGCATGATAACATCCATGGAATTAAGGCTAAGGGGGAGTGGCAACCTTAATTCATAATGCAATTCCTTGCAATCAAATAAAGATAAACACCTCACTACAGATAATAGCAGTCATAGTCCACATACCATCTGTACCATATTCGAGTATCACCATTTGTAACTGCTATATACCCCCAAACTCTCTCGATAGCGGTCATAGAATTCAATCCATACTCACACAACTCAAAGCACCCATAATTATGCTTGGCGACTTTAATGCTCACTCTCCCCTCTGAGGAGCATCTTTCACCAACAAGCACGATCACATAATCAATGATGTCATACTATCTCATAATTTCGCCACTCTACTCCCACCAAGCCACACACATTTTAACTTGTCATATAATACATTTTCCACCATAGATCTAGCCCTGGTTTCATCAACACTATACCCTATCCTCAGTTCTTCAGTGTTTGATGACTTATGCTCTAGCGATCATTTCCCAATTATCATACAAATCATAACACCAAACACTACTACCCAAGTAACACAAACACCGCGTCTACTTTTTCACAAAGCAGATTGGAAATCTTACACAAATGCAGTCAAGGTACCCATCAAACCACACAGTTCTATTAAAGAAAACCTGAACATATTCCTTGAGGCAATCTTTAAAGCCGCTGACACAACTATACCCAAATCATCTTCAAACATACGTCCAAGAAGGGTCCCATGGTGGTGCAATGAGATTGCCGTAGCAATCCAACAACGCAAACGTGCACTCAGGAAATATAAACACTCACAGTCAATCACCGACCTAATACATTTCAAAAAATCACGCACTATAGCTCGTAACCTCATCAAAACAAAAAAATGTGAATCCTGGCACAATTTTGTTTGTTCTATACCAGAGTCAGCATCAAGCCATTATATGTGGTCAAAAATTAAATCACTTAATGGCGTAAATTCCATATCGACTCCTACGTTATTAAAGACAGGTAGGAAAACCATTCTCGATCCAAATGGTGTAGCCAATTCCCTCGCCCAACACTTTGCAAGCCAATCTTCATCCCAGAGATATTCGGCCGCTTTTCTTGATACAAAATCAGCGGCTGAGAAAGAGCAAATACATTTCCCACAAAATCCTGCTGCACCATACAACTCTGACTTTAACATCTCAGAACTAAACTTTCAGCTCAACCAACACACACCAAACACTGCACCCGGTCCAGACTCAGTACATCCTTACATGTTAAAATACCTTCCACCAAGCGCAAAACTATTCCTTTTAAATTTATACAATCAAATATGGAGATCTAGCATCATTCCCAATATCTGGAATTCAGCTATAGTTATTCCGATAATAAAGCCCAATAAAAATCCTTTCTTCCCAGATAATTACAGACCAATATCTCTTCTGAGTGTTCTGTCAAAAACGCTGGAGAAGATGGTTAATAGGCGTCTCTTATTTTTCCTTGAAAATAACAATCTCCTTTCTCCTTTGTAAGCTGGTGGGCGTAAGACGAGATCGACTATAGATCATCTGCTCACTTTACAGAGGCAGATATTAACCTCACAACATGAAAAACAGCACTTATATGCTGTATTCTTCGATTTAGAAAAAGCGCTTGACCGCTTGTGGCGACATGGGCTATTAATAAAAATAAAGTCCGCCGGTATAACCGGTAATTTAGGCAACTACTTATGCAGTTTCCTAAACAACCGAACTTTTCAAGTTAAGATCGGTTTGTCAAAATCAGCACCAGTTCAGACTGAAAACCGTGTTCCACAAGGCTCTGCACTAAGTGCAACCTTGTTCATGTTGTATATCAATGACATAGCAAATTATATCTCGCAGCCTGTTACCGCTCGGCTTTATATTGACGATCTTAATATATCCTTGTCATCCAGTATTCCTTGTAATGCACAAAAAATCCTACAATAAACCATAGATCGTTTGCAGCAATGGTCTGAAACGAAAGGTTTATATTTTTCCACATCCAAATCATCATACGTTATTTTCCATAAGAGGCGTCTATCATCTCCCAGTTTTTCTTTAAGTATAAATAACTCTCCCTTACTCTAAATTAACGTGGCGTTACCATATAACTAAAGTCAAGAGTAGGTGCTTAAGACTGCTCCTAATTCTAAAATATTTATCAAACCCAAAATACAATATAAAAACCCAAATCCTCTTAAATATCTATAAATCTATAATCTTATCACGAATCAACTATGGATGTCAGGTATATTCAACAGCCATTAAATATATATTAAGACCATTAGATACGGTACACCATGCTGGACTTCGATCTATCCTTGCAGTACATCCCTCATTTCCATCAAAGAGTTTGTGTGCATTAGCAGGATCCTTTCCACTTACATACTACAGAAAATACCACACTTATCTCTACTTAAGCCGTCTGCTTAGCTACAATAAAACATTTGCATACACCAAAAGATGTACATCCTCTAACCCCCTTTTTTCAAATGACCCTATACCAAAGCTTCTTAGAATACTATCAACTTATCACATAAGCTCCATCCCAAAATCAACATTGAATTACAATATAATGATACCTCCTTGGGACCCTTCCGAGACAAAAACAGATTTATCTCTCACACAGTACAATAAATCTACACACCCCACAAATATAAAATAAATAGTATTAAGCACTCTTCAAAAATACAATGACTACACACACGCATACACAGACGGAGCAAAATCCACAGCAGGCGGCGAGAATTCACCAGCAGCTTGCTCCTACCAAATTGATAATATACTACATTCTATCCGACTAAGCGATGGCTGCACTTCTCTGGATGCAGAGTTGTATGGAATTATGTACTGCATTGAGTACATCAGATCAGCTGTACTTCCACATCGCAAAACGTTTGTCATAACAGACTCCCTCTCCTCTCTACAACTAATATGCTGTCAATATAATAAAAATACCTTAATATTAGAAATTCAACACAATCTAAACACACTACATAAGGAAGGATGGGAAATCCGCTTTCTGTGGATCCCAAGTCACATTGGGATGCACGGTAGTGATAAAGTAGACCTTGAAGCTCGGTCTATGGTACTTTCACCAGCACCAGAATACTGACCACCTCCATCAACATTAGCACACATACTCATGAACAACAGCAAGCAGGATTGGACGACCGACTGAACCTCACAAACAACCTTCCTTAGGAGCATAAAACCAACTATAGAACCTTGGTGGCCTCCAGATGACACAATTAGAAAAAACCGTCTACGAGTGGGTCATACAGCCATATCACACAATTACCTTTATACCAAAAGCCCTCCACCTCCTTATGCGGACATTTAACAGAACCAACAGTCACACACTTAATCTACACCTGCCAAACACTCACACCACACAGGTTAAAACACAAAATACAGGGCCCAATATACAAAATACTTTCAAACAACCCTCAATCAATAGTTAGCATTCTGGCTTTTGTAAGAGAAAGCGGACTCCTAGCATACATATAAACTAGACACACATCTCCTTATGCTGTAATAACCCTGGTAGTTACAAACGGAATATGGAGATTTACATAATATTAAAAAAAAGAATTGTTTTCGTAGTATAAATCTGATTAAATCGTTTCAGCGAAACCGAATAAACAATTAAACAACTATTTCATTTTCAAAAATCATTCGATTTTATAATTCAAATTCTTTTATAATTTTTCATTAAAATAATTTGTAATTTACATTATTCATTACTTTTCAAATGTTTTACACTTCTTACTACATTTAAAAGATCATGTGCATAGTATATTATTTTATATATTTTTACGTTTTAAAAAACCCTCTTGCGAGTCGGATAAATGATATTTGATGTGTAAACAGATATTTAGACTTAAATTTTATTATAATTGTTTGAAAGTAATTATTAATTGTTTGAAAATAATTAATAAATTATAATTACTATATTATATGAGGGAAACATTTAATACTATTATATTATGTGAAAAAAGTGACTTAAAAAAATCGATTAATTAATCAATTTTTAAACAACGATATTACTAATTACTTCATTATAAGAATTATGCCCATGAGTTATATATATAAATTATCTAATCTCGTTATGTATTATAAATATTTGTGATTTTATGAATATTAAAAAACTATTGAAATGTTCGATATTTAATTAAAAATATGAATTATTTCTTATATCTTATTATTATTATATTATATTATTATTAAATATATTGTTCATATTATCTAGAGTACATCATATTAATTTGATATATTATCATTATTTACTTGTTTCACGTTCAGCACCAAGCATATATATATATATATATATATATATATATATATATATATATATATATATATATATATACTAGAAGTTATCCATGGCTTCGCCTGTGTAATTATTTTTTTAAATATAATATCGCTGTCCTTTTTGTTTATTAGAATAACACCGGTTCAGTATAATTTTTTCGTCGACTTTACTAAAAGTACATAATAAGCTAATCGGACGAATATATCACTAATATCTTTACCAGGTTCTGGGAGAATAATAATCTTTACTATTTTCCACTTAGTCGGAAAGTAAGTAAAGTTAAAAATGCTATTGATTAATTGAGTAAGATAAATTATCGTTTTACGAGGAAAGAGCTTAACCATATATGCAGCAATATCATTAGCACCGCACGACATTTTATTTCTTAACGATTTAACACATTTATAAGTTTCAGAGTTGTGCTCGCTTCGGCGGCATATATAATAAAATTGAACGATACAGAGAAGATTAGTATGGCCCCTGCGCAAGGATGACACGCAACTTGGAATAAAGTACATAAAAAATTATTACAATAAATGTCAAATGAATATAAATCTATCTAAAGCTGCTTTTAATAAACTGCAAACCGTTCAAAATAGGTGTTTAAGAATTTTAAACGCGCCCCGTTACACCAAAGTCGAAATCCCGTGTACTTAAAATTACTAACCTATATGAGGGGAATTTTATTTTAAAAGTATCCGGTGATTTTTTTTCAATAAATGTTTGTATCACGATAATGTGCTTATTTCCTCGATCAGTAATTACGATTCTAGGGAACTAAAATTTATGTATACTAAGTATAAACATAGATTAAAGCATAATTTATTATAAGCTCGCTTAAGCTTAATTATAATTAAAATTATTAATTTGTAAATTTTTAAACTTTTCTCTTTTTTTTTTTTTTGAAGTTTTAGGTTTTTTATATATTTTTTCCCTGCGGTTGTATGTACATATATATATATATATATATACATATATATATATATATATATATATATATATATATATATTTCATAATTAACTTTCAGTTATAATAAGATAATTTTGTTTATAAGTTGTGTATAGCTTTTTCTACGAAAATATTAGTTCTTTGTTCTGTATACTATATAATGACGATATTATATTTAAAAAAACATAAGGGATAATATACATGTGGCTTCGTAGCCCACCGTTCGAGTGGGTCGAAAACAACATCAGGCCAACACACTAAATCTATACTATCGATACAGCAATCGCAACACCTATCAAGGTAACACTGTATATAACTTAAACGAGTCAGTGAGTTTAAATAATAATTGTAAAATTCACATGCAAGCTAAAAACGTAAAACACCGAAACACGCACAACATTTCGAAGTAAATAAACAAAAAAATTCGGAATTATTAAGAATGTAACTAACAAAACAGGTATTTAAGGTTTACATTTTACGATTAATTCGATAATTTAGTAATGAAATATCAATCGGTGTATCAGTCCTATTATTTTTCGAATTAAATTTCCTAGTTGGTTTTACTATGCAAATTGTACAACGTTCGCTCATTGCAACGTAAAACGAAATTTCGGAATCGACAAGGTATTCACTGTAACGTTAGCATTATATTCGGACGATCGTCGAAAAATCTGAAAACGAAAAAAAGCAGAAAACCGGTATGGCTCAGCACTTCGTGAAAAATACGCCGAAGGAGAAACAACGTTATTTGAAAGGAGGCGACGTTTACGAGTTCGATGGCGGTCTTTCGGGCAAAGCCGGACACGATATATCGCAACGTACGGTATTGGAAACGAATTCCCCCGAAGCGCCGGTCCATCAGACCGATCAGGATGGAAATAATGACCGCGAAATGAGAAGCGATAAAAGAAGTAAAATGATTCAAACTGAGCGAGATACGAGTCCGCCGAGAAGAATGTCGCTCTATCAGCGAGGATTAATTACGCTGGAAGGATTAAAAAAATCCGACAAGACGAATCGGTATTTTCCGAGAAAAAAGGAACCGATCTGCCAACCGAAAATACTACCGTGCGGTGAAATAATAGTAAGTAGCTTACGGCCAAGCCTCGTGAGTGTCGATACGCAATCCGTTGATAAAAGTAACGACGATGATTTCGGATTACAATTTAACAGCGAAGTGATAACTAAATCAGATTTCATTTTCTGGAAAGATCGTCAACGCGCAGGATCATTACAGAGCACCGGATGTTCAGAAGAGTTCTCACCTTTGCAGTCTTCCGATACTTCACCGAACAAACGATCCTCAGCTCCTAGCCACACGGCCGGAGAAGATTCACATTTAATCCCCGAATGAAATTTCGATTTGTTAATATTTGTGGAGAAAATAAAATTTTGCAATAAGAATCACAGACGAAAAACGTTGGATATCTTACCCAGAATTTTAAATTGTAAAATGTTTTATAATTTATATAAAAAAATTTTGTTAAAAATTTTTTGTTTTATTAAATTCGGTATACCATTTACCTTCAATAATTAAAAACTTTATATCAATAACTAGAATTGTGACGTTTAGGATCGTCAACAAGCAGCCTCCTTTGCTACTTTATCTGCTAGTTTATTCTCTGGAATCGGCATGAGCTGGAATCCACAGGAACGAGACTAATTGGCTCGGTTTCACTAATAATAGTCATGTTACTTGTTTGGCTATAGGATGCTGATCGTTGCTAAATACATCGTATAAGGAGTTGAGCGATGAGAGAGTGTCGGAACATACAACCGATAGCTTGGATATTAGACCTAATTATGAAGTCCACGTCGAGCTAAATCGCATAAAGTTCGGCTGAAAGGATGGGAAATGACTGATGAAACGAATGGCGTATAATGACGACATAAAAAAAAGAATTAGATAGTCGAGTTAAAAAATGTACCAGTTGATAGGGAGAAACTGTGTACTGACGACAGATAATAAACGCTTAATATATACAGTGATTCTAAGGTCTGTCTGGACCTATGGGGTTCAACTTTGGGGTTGTACTAGACCATCAAACTTGAATATAATAAAAACGACGCAAAATAAAATTCTTCCGATGATAACTAAGTCACCCTGGTATGTAACAAATCTAACGTTGCATCGAGGTTTACGTATAGATTATGTGGCCGAGGTCAAAAAAGGTTACTCTAAAATACACGCAAGAAGACTCGACAGCCACCCGAACACTCTTGCTAGAGGATTGCTTGATACCACCGGTGACATAAGGAGGCTAAAACGTCAGAAACCGCAAGATCACGTCTAGGGTCGAAGTAATTGGGAAGGTATCGTTGGACACTTGTCCCTTCTTGTTCCATTCTCTTAAACGTACTGCTAAATTCCCTTGGTGGACAGATCGCAGTATTAAAATATATATATATATATATATATATATATATATATATATATATATATATATATATATATATATATATATTCATGACGACAGAACAGCCAACAAACTCATTGAATGAGGATGCGCCAGACCAGCTGTAAGAGATAGGAATCTTTGGCTGATACCTTTAGGTTTGGGGGGTTGACCCTCTTTCCACAACCTGATGATTAACAGATGCAGCTTGATTGGACTTGCGTCAGTTTCAGGTGTTACTTGGTGACACCAGCTCAAAGGCTCTTGAATTAAAAAATAGTGTACGGCATGGTTCAGTTTGAAGTCCGACGCTCATTATTATTGCTATAAACTCCTCGATGTTAGCGGAAATAAATCCAATGATCCGAAATACACTCTTCGCTGATTATTCAGTAATTTCAGACCGTTGTCATGATTATAAGCTTGTTAAAACCATGCTTCAAAAAGCTACACAGAAGCTTACTCAATGGTCCACAAACACCGGTCTTTCTTTTTCACCTGCGAAAACTAAAACAATGCATTTTGTTCATCACTGCCAGCAGCAGGTGATCATTACCGTGGGATCTGAGGCTATAGAAATTATTTCTCGAACTAGATTTCTTGGATTGATCTTTGACAGAAGATTGACGTGGTTTAATCGTATAAATTACCTCTGAGCAGCTTGTACGCAATAACTAAACCTGATGAAAAAGTTGTCACATACCTTTTATGGTGCAGAAAAAATTTCTCATTATATACAAACCCCTAATAAAAGCGAAATGTGACTACGGTTTTCTTGCCTACGCGTCCGCACATCAACAGTCCTGAAACGATTAAACTCAGTTCACAACACTACATTACACCTAACATTCGGTGCAACGAGTTCAACACCAATAAACCATCTGCCATATGATTCCGGAGAACTTCCCGCCGATCTTCATTGTTCTTACATCCTACTGAAATTCCACATTTACTCACTCTCACTACTGATCCTCTTGATGATGTAACGTCTCAACCAAACCATTCCTTATTCAAACTTTCTTGTCCACAATAAAATTTAAAATATCCTCCATAATCTTGACATCAACCTGCCTCCACTTTGTACTCATAACACAAATATATCCGTTCTACGTAACCAATATTTTCCCTTGAGTTGGAAGTTTCTCAAATTATACGAAAGCCTGGTAAATCGCCTGAACTGATTTCGTCATACAGGCCTATTTCGCTGCTTCCTATTCTTTCAAAGCTTCTAAAAAAACTAATTTTAAAACGATTGTTTCCAATATTATCTATGAATTCTATTATTTCGTATTTTCAATTTGGTTTTCGTAAGCATCACAACACTGTAGAACACGTTCACCGATAACAAAGATTATTGAAAACAGCTTGGAAAACAAGAATATCTGTACAGCTGCATTTCTGGATGATAAGCAGGTTTTTGATCGGCTGCGGCACCAGGGACTGTTGTACAAGCTTAAACTCCTGCTTCCTCACCCTCTCTATCTATTACTTAAATCGTACATACAAGAGAGATACTTTCGAGTGAAAATAGCTGATGAATACTCAGATATTTTTCCAGTAACGGCGGGCGTACCGCAGGGAAGCGTCCTCGGTCCAATATTATACTTAATGTTCATTTAAAGAAATAATAATATAAAATATATGTGCAAAAAAAAGTGGCAACATTTGAGACACGACGCTGTATATACGTGCTTAAAATCCCGTAAATAGACAAAACATAAGAGAATTTTAACAGTTGATAAGAGAAAATTAAAAAAATAGAAGACCTTTTTGTTATTTGCTGAAGGATATTTTAGAAGGGGAAACGACTAAACGTAGAGCAGAAGACCAAGAAGAACGTTGACGGATGTAGTTAGCAACGGATCACTAGTTAAAACCGTTACGATGAACTGAAGAGCTTATCAGAAAATGGAAGACTTTGGCGAACTAAACGAATTCCCGTCATATTTGACTGATATATTGTATATATATATATATATATATATATATATATATATATATATAACTTAATTCCCAAACAAGGAATTAAATAAATCAAAAAATGAAGCAAATATAGGTTTTTTTTTAAATATTATATACAATAAAACCGGGAATTTTTACAGCCGTTATCAAGTGTGAGAGAGGAAAATAACATGTTAGGGACCGATACTCAGCAGTGCTCCACAATCGAAATTTAATTTAAATAGTTGTTACACTAATGGAATACCTGTCTAGTAAGCTTATCGCCAAGATATTATCATGACTCTCCGGTTTGACTACTTATTTTCTTAGTTGGTTCTTCAGTTTATCCTCCATGAATGGTATGTTCTAAGTCTCGTAGTCTGATAATTCCGGAGCCGCTATATGTTGTTTATGTTGGAGTCTTTAACGAATCCTCACAATACGAATCCGTACATCAACGTAGTCTCTGTAATAATTTTATAGATTTTTAGTTTTTTGTTGTTTTTTTTTTTCAATGGTCAAACCTTTGTCGTAATTTCACATCGGTTTGTTTTAGCTTAATATTTACGCACTTCGCCCAGATCAGCTTTACCTCATCCTCTTGAGAAATAACTTCTATACAGGGCGTAAATTTTGTTAAGGCGAAAAACACTCTCTAGTGGTACACCAGGTTCTTCAAGATGAATGGTGTGATGTTCGCTATTATAACCACGAATATACGATTCTTAAGATACGGTTTTACTAGTAAGCGAATGGATAGTGGGAGTGACTTACTTTAGGTTACATAATAAACCAGGATGTCAGATCTTATCAAAGGCCTGACAAGAGTAATTTAGATTACATGTTTGTTTTTTTTTTTGGTTTTTTTATTAAATTTTTCGCGTGAACGATTTTAATTCGGTATAAATTAAATTCATTCTGCAAAATACAACGAAGGAACTTCCCTTACTATTATCGTCAGTATCGTCGAGAATATAATACTACGAAATAAATAAGAATCAATTTTAAATTAGAATGAGCGGTCGGAAGAGTATTGAAAAGGAAAAACCTTAAAGACGACCTGGAAAGTGAGGACGAAAAGAATTTTTTGTTCGTTCCTTATTGAAAAAGTTATCCGGAAGCTCCTACGTACTGGCGCTTGACAGGAGAAAGTCAAGGATTGGTTGTAAAACTTGGCGCTTAATTTTGTAGCTTTTTAAAGAGTAGGCGTGTTTTTGAAACGAAGTAAGGCAGAATGATAAGGGTCAGTTGAAGAACAGAACCGTTTTGAACGAATTGATATGTCGGTCTTGACGGGATAATAATATAATATTAATAATACTACTACTACTACTAATAATAATAATAATAATAATCATACTGACGATTATAATAATAAAAGATTGCCAAAGACCAAAAAGTGGAATAATAGTATTTTGAAGTTTTTGTCAGTATATTGGATTACTGCCTATATATATATATATGTGTGTATGTGTGTGTAAATCTAATATATTATGTATGTCTGTGTTCTCTCTCTCCCTCTATGTGTATATATATATATATATATGTATACGCACACATTTCAGCATTCTTGAAATTCTGAATATTACAAACAGGGTCGATAGCTATACAGAAGTTAAGGAAATTTCGTAGAAAAAAATCAGTAAAGAAAAAAGAACACAATGAAGAATAAGATTAAATTTACAGGCCGGGTTTTGCGAAGGGAAGGAATGTATAAAAATCTAGTCTACTTCATCTGGGATGATAGTCGAGATTCATCTTTAATGCTATGGAAAAACCTTTGCTATTTTTTTGTAGGCATTAACCGAAATTGCTGCAACGGATGGGTCTATCTTTACTTTCTATTATCAGTAGCGATGTACGTTGTTTTGATTATTATTGTCGTTATTATTAATATTATAATGTTTGTTATTATTATTATTATTATTATTATTATTATTATTATTATGTTTTTTATATTTGAATTTATCATTAGTATTCAAGATGAATTTTCCTAGTATCGGGGGAAAAATAAATATGTATAAATTAAAAAGAAAAATGTTTACCATTTAAACACAAAACGGAAAAAGTAAATTAGATTTAAGCAAGCATTAGTTAATCTTAAAAATTAAGGCGAGTAGATAAATTATTCAATCTGTTACTTCACGAACATTTCAGTCATTAGCATTCTATAGAGATGACTCAAAATTTGATTCGTTCGTTGGCTGCTCCGTTGGCAAAGATAATGAAGTCTATATTCGATTCTCATTATCGCAATCGTTTACAATCTGAACTTGAGTCTAGCTTGCTAATAATCATCTGCTCGGTCTCTCTCTCCCGGCTTTAAACGTTATTCATAATGTATCTAACCATAATAGACATCCCATAGCGGAAACAATTGTAGAATTAATTACTAAAATTCCCGAACGATCCACTACATTCCTCTGGATCCGAGCACATACTGGAATTGCTGAAGATGAACTAGCTGACAGGACAGCAAAGAAAGCAGCAACTGGTTTACCTGTGCCTAATTTACCAGTTTCACTCGCAGACCTCAACGCATCCATGAGATCGTCTTTATTTCAGTTATCGCATGAAGAATGGCAATGAATACCAACATCAAACAATCGGAGTGATGACGTAGTTGTCAGCAGACTTCGATTGGGTCACATTAAACTAGTACATGCTTGCCTTCTTAATAGATCGGAAGCTCTATTATGTACGGCCTGCAACATTGTGCTGTTTGTCTAACATGTAGTAGCTTAGTGTCTTTAATACACCCTACAGAGATCACATAGTACGGTCTTTCATCTTCATTACAGCTATTCCTCGATGACAATGTTTTTACGCTATCCAGACTCATCCTGTTCCTGTACGATACTGAATTATATCGTTTAATACTTATTTACCTGTGTGCCTCCGGCCATTAGTTGCTGTATATGGCACATTTATTTAAATAATAATAATGATAATAATAATAGAATTTTGAAATGAAACGGATAAAATTCTGGATTATCGAAAGTTTTTATAGTTTTATTTAAAAAGATTAAACGCGTTAACTATTATTAAACACTACCATGGAAAAATTGAAACTGAAGTTGTATCTCTTCTGAAAATTATTATTATTTTTTTTTTTATTTCTTTTATTTACAGACGCTCGATTACTAAGATCATTTGCGACTAAGGGTAGGCTTAAATGGCATTAATTAATCCGGTTTCTACAAGAAATGTTAATAATACATCTATTTTTTGAGGCTCATCCTCTAGTACTTCTCGTAGGGAACTGGTTGATATATTGTAAAGGTTTCGATGGTTTGCATATTTTACACATTCCAGTAGTATGCGGTGTATATATTACATGTTGGGCATTTTGGAACAGGTGTATTATTTAGTAGGTATTGTGATGTGAGTAGAGGTTGTGGCCTATTCGTAATTATAGCTACTTCGTTGCGACTTTTATTTTGTTCTGTGGTGAGCTCAACCAGTATTCCTGATATAAAGCGTTGACTTTTTGCGTTATGAGTAGAGATCGTTTAGTGCAGATGTTATAATTTTTATGTTTCTTGATTTTGTTCCGGTCGCTTTATCAACTATTTCATTTCCTGCGATTCACGAGTGCGCTGGAGTGCAAAGGAACGCTTTTTGATTTTTAATTTTGTACGAAACCGAGAAAATTATTTATATTCTGCTTTAATATCTAATATTCTTACGCAGAAATTTATCTTCGATTAACTTTAGATTTTTAATTTTTTAACGGTATACACAATTTTTCGATCACCGAACGCGGAATGAAGTTGCCAAGAAAAGGACAAATTTTATATTATGGATTTTGTTTTCCAAAAATGTACGAACTATTTCAATTAATATGGAAACGAATATTTACCAACCTTAGTAATCATACAGAGCGCAGCAGCGTACGATATCAATCCTCCTACAATTAAAGGAGATGAATTGCTAATTATAACGATGAATTTTGGAATACACACACACACACACTCAGTCTCCGCCAACTAAATCAATTACAAAGGAAACACAGCTATTAGAAAATTAATTAATAATAGTATTCAATAATAAAGCGATTAAAATCGTAAGTACTTAAAATATCTATAATTGATTACCATTTTTGGATGTCGAAATCCCTTCTATACGAAAAGAACTACAAATGAGTATCAGACCGCGGAGAATGTTTCACATCAGAAACCAACTAGTAGGGACCACTAACACTTAACAGATTCCAACGGAAAACACACTTTCCTTCAACAGGAATTCATTAATAATCTTCTCATAAAGCTTACCTATAGAATTTAATAAAAGAATCGAGCCTTACCCGGCAAAATTGTTGGAATCTTTGCGCGCTTTGGCCAAAAGTTTTGTATTTTCCGGGTATCCAAGATTAGGTAAATAGTTTGAGAGTATTCGTTAAAAAACAGCGCAAAAAACGTACGGAATTTCGAGTTCCATATATCTGATAATTTTATTTTGAATTTGTCACAACAGCGACTTACTTATTAAGTACATGTTTTTAATCATTCAGCGTTGAATAACGATAAAATAGTAACTGAAGCTTTTTGTTTTTTTTTTTAAAATGGGGGTGCCTTTACAGCTTACCCAACGTGATACTGTTAGGACTATCTACATCTTAATCAAGCATGCTGACTTCTCTAAAAACGTCGCTATATGTGGGAACAATTGTAGATTATCCAGATGTAAAAGGGACGATACAACGGAGGTAAAATACCGAATACGAAATCAAATATTTGAACGACGAAAAAGTATGAAAACTAGATTACGAAAATATACGTTCAAAAGGCCGTACCGAAACAATATCACAATGCCAATTAACTGGAACGAAACTAGCAAATACAGTAATAAAGCAAAACTTTGTAAAACATCCGCATCGCCCTCATGGTACCGACGACAAGTTCAAAACCTGTCGAATATTATAGATTTCAATAACGACACATCCGATAAAGTTCCACATAGTACCGACCGAAACGTCATCTAAATAGATGTAAAAGATGACCGAAGAAACTAATGCAATGTTTCTTACGGTTCTTGCCTTATTGAAAAAGGATAAAATCGATTACGTATAAATTTTCAGGAAACAGTCGAACACTGCATTATATGTATAAAAAACAAAGCTCAAATTGGTCGCGAAATTATGGAGAAAATCTCGTGTAGTCGCAGTATAAAAACCAGGCAACTTCGCTGCAAACTTTCGTCCGATATCGCTAACTAATGTAAATCTTTGAAAGACTCGTACTGAAACGTGCCCAGGATACAATTGAAAATAATTTAATACTAGAACATGTCGATTATTTCCGTAAAGGAAAATCTAGTGAAAGCCTAAATCTAACTCGACATACTGAAGATGGATATCAGAAGAAACATATTATTTTTTAGATCTTAGTACAGCCTATGAGACAGTAAATCAAGAACAGATTGTTAAAATAAAATATACCACCTAAGTAAAGATTTCCAATTCACAAAAGTAGTCCGTAACTTACTGGAATGGAGGATGTTTTACGTATCATTCCAAGAGGAAAAAAAAAAAGTCGACGGAAAAGCCAACGAAACGGTTTTCCACAGTATGCTGACACCTATATTGTATAACATATACATATATATATATATATATATAAAAATGATCAACCAATAAGTAAGAAGGGGAAAAATTGTTTATGCGTGCTGACGACTTAGCTATGGACACAAAGTGAAACACGCGTCGATGTAAAAAGTAAATTAGAGATGGCGTTAGGTGGACGACTTTTACAGAATTAATCGATGAAATCCAAATCCAAGTAAAACACAACTATATGTATTTCATATGAAAAATGTCAAATAAAAGTGTAAATTAACACTAGAATGGCGCGGAATGTTAAATCACAACGAACATCCGAAATACTTTGGCGTGACATTATTACTTACCTTTAGCAATTAATGTGAAACCTTAAAAATAAAACTAGTTGCTTTGAACAATATTATTCGCAAGCTGATTTCATAAAAATGGGGAGCTAGGCTAGAATGTTCTGCGAGCAACAGGATTGGCACTGTGTTTCTCAGCAGTTGTTCATCTTGGGGTGTTAAAAGAAAGTGGACGCGATACTTGCCGTATTATAACGCCCTACCTTAGATATACAAAGACAGAGTTATTATATTTATCATGCGGTAATGCTCCACCATATAAGAGAACGTCATTTCCAGCACTGAACGAACTAAAGTCGATACAAATTGCCGTCACCCTAACAGATTACAGCACACGATTTGTATGCATAATAGCGTCGTTTTATCCGACAAGGCTAGCACAACACGGAAAGTAAAATGGAAGAATTCTGATATTGGTCCTGTGTCACCAAAAAAGAACAAAAAGAAACCGATCAATTAATTTGGCTTCGATGGAGAACATTGAACACGTTACGTACCTATGGCAAATCAAAAAGCACGGATGAGAAATGTGAACGCGGCGAAAAGCGATATTCCACTGCGCACATATTAAGGCTGCTGCGATTATGACAGATTTAGGGAGTAGAATTTATAATGACGATGCGCTTAAACTGACTAATGCACGGATATCTCATAGAAATAGCGTATAACTCCCCCCCCCCATCACAACTGACCAATCTTAGAGGTCATTTAGTGATTGACTTAATGAGATGAATGATATTTTGTGGAAGGGCAGTACTCAGCAGTATTCCCTCTAAACCTATGCTGGTTGGACAAAGTCTAGAGGCTTACTTCGCCACAAAGCTCGAAAAATAATTTAACCTCTAAACTCCCAAATATGCAAACGTTTACTATAGGTTTATAACCTACGATCGATTTTCCGCTGGTGATTTCTACTTTCAAGTCTGCAACGCAATAAAAATACTTGAAACCCGTAAATCGGATAATTACCAATCGATACTTATTCATAAATTACCGAATAAAATAGTAATCGAATTAAGAAAATAATTTTTATAAAAATTTAAATTCTACGGTGCTTATATACTTAGTATATCGTTAATGGACACGTGAAATAAACTGATATATAACGCGACGCATGGAAGAACAATTATCGAAGAGTAATTTTTTTTAGAAGTTTTATTGGTAAATCGATCGATATAACTTTGTTCGCTCGTGTAAATATGAAATTTATTTGTATAAGCATTTAATGTAATTCTACACCGATAATTTTACTTTTTATACGCACCGTTACAGATAGCAGACTATACAAGAGTATAAGTTAATCTTGGACGAATAATAATTATGTACGGTAATTAATTTAATCTGGTATTCTGTTAAATATTTTCGAAAAAGCGCGTGTATCTGTCTATAGCATATTTAATAATATATGTTCATTAAATCGTTATAATCTTCAGAATTGCACGTAAATAACGGACATATTTTGACCGTGTGATTTGTTTGAAATTAATAATAATTATCGACCGAACGGATGCGTCGATAGGTTTGCATTTCGGTTTATTAAAAAAAAATGTCTGTCTATAAAACGTTTAAATATTAACAATTTTAATCGTAATTTGTAGATCGACTTTCGTCGGTGTTTCTACTTTCATTATTTACGCGACACCATTACGCACACACACGCAGCAACTCAACCTTTTACTTACGCAACGGTGCAGCGCATATCGTTTAATTATGATAATAACGGTATGTGTATACTACTTCGCAACAACCTGTTTATTATTTATCGCGGCCAGGTCCAGCAATCTAATTACACACAGCGGTTCTCTGATTTGGACAGTATAGTTCAACGGCTAAATCAGCCATCACGCTTTCACGATGATATTAACGATCAAATTGAAGACGCTTCGGATAGCTTGAGCGAATATTGTCCTAATGAAGAGCGGCGCAGTTACCTAAGAAAAAAGCTAAAAAGCCGCCAATTCCACCAATAAAATATTGAAAACAAATGTAAAAATAGTAACCGTTTTAGCTGCCTGTCTCTTGATGAAGAAAGCCCGAAAAATAATCGTACTAAAAGCGTACAAGTATCGCTACCTCCTCCTATTTTCATAGATGGAGCTACAAATTTTTCAGCAATGACCAATAAAATTTATGCAATTATAGGTGAGCAGGATTTTGTAGCGAAAACTTTAAAGAATAACACAGTCTGAATGTTCGAGACACTGATCGGAATTCTTGATTTAGCGAAATTTATTTAATGAAAAGGTAGACGACAACTTTGCAAAAAGTCTCGATTTCACATAATTACGTACATCAATATCCGGAACTGGCACGTTTAGGATCGGCAACAATATAGTAGCCTTCTTTGCTGCTCTATCTGCTAGTTCATTCCTTGGAAACCAGACACGAGCTTGAAAAGTATGTAAATCGAAATTTGAAATAAATTTGAATCGCAAAAAATCGAATCGAATTATTATTATGAATATTAAGATTTCTTTTTAAATTGAAAGACTATATCTTCGTACAAACCACATCGAAATAAAATGGGAACAAATTATATATATATATATATATATATATATATATATATATATATATATATATATATATAAATTGGTTTTGTACATTCCCATTTAAACAATACACAAATATATATATATATATATACATGTGTATGTGTGTGTACGGTACCGACTGAAATTGGAAAAGGGATTAATATATACGTGCACATAGATATACAGGTCGCTCTTTCAATAAAACGCCTTGTACATTTCCAATTTATCGAATTCGTAGGAGTGAATCAGTCTTCCGGAAATATTACGTTATAAGCGTTCTAATCCGTATTATCGGTCAGTTTTGAGAGATATTTATAGGAATGACGTCAATCGCTTGCAAGAGTAACAGAGAGAGACAAGAAAGAAATAGACTTAGGTAGAATTTATTGCGCGCAATAAAAAGGATAGAGAACCGGCATAAATGCATGATGCGTGACACAGATGGAGGATAAACGGAGAATATTCGTTAGGGATCGGTCGCAGACAAAATTAATTATTCTACGCGAACAAATCCGATTTATCCTTTCCGAAAGATTTAACCAAAGGTAGTTTATTTTTTATTTAATCACTCGATTTTCGATTTATAACTTATAACGAGTAATGAAAATACACACACAAACACACACACATATATATATATATATATATATATATTTCATTTTTTCGGTATAATTAATAGAAAGCCCATATAACTTTTTTTTTATTATTTACTTCATTCAAGGACGCTCGATTACTGAGATAATTTGGGTCTGCGTATTGTTTATATGTTACGAATTATGCCTGTAACTGTGAGGAATTTAAGGAGTATTTCCATTATTTGCTGATTATTTTGTAATATTGATCGTATTGTTTTATTTGTGAGTTTGTAAATATTTCGTTGATCGTTTACATAGCGCACGTTTTATTGTTAATTGAGTAATATCCCTTTTTACGTGTCTGTACGCGTGTCAATCCGTTTTTAATCTATATATATATATATATATCTGCATAAAAAATCTGTTATTTTTATAAATTATTTATTGATAAACGTATTATTTTTATCGTTCTCGATCGAAATATTACCGATATATTACTAGTACTAAATGCGCTATACCGTCCTCGATTCCAGCATCTATCATTCGATTCATATCGTAATCTTGTAACCTCAGTTTCATTTCTGCACTTTTTAACATCGTTTAGCTAGACCATTAGCTGTATATATATATATATATATATATATATATATATATATATATATATATATATATATTAATACCGTACACTTTATGACAAATCGAAATTCTTCGTAAACATCGGCTGTTAATTACGTCGCTTAATAACCAGTTCACTCGGAAATTTAGATGATTATGCGATATGATTGAAAAATTAATAATTCGACCAATGTCGGTCCGATAGAGTAATAAAAACGTTATCGATGTAACCGGCTAGTAATATATTTTCATTTTTCATTAATAACGTTTTCCGACATATCGAGAGGTCGATACAATACTGTCGTAATTGTAATATAAGCTTAATTCGGAGCCCCGTTTAACGGGTCGTACAGATAAGTCGAACATATATATCCGATTCTTTTGCTCGCTAACGTCATCGACGTTCGTCGTACGGATCACTTGTCGATCCGATTCTTCGTATCGATTTGGTGTTTGTTCATCGTCTTTCGCGTTGTTCTTTATCTTACGAACAGCTTTGAATCGATTTTCTTCCAGATTCGGATTATTATTTTCCGCTTTTAACGTATCTCCGCGATTCGGTCGTTCTATCTTTGTCCGTAGATTTTCATTCAGTCGGCTTTCCATTACGATCTTCGAACGTCGGTATTAACTTCAATGCTCCGTCTCTTCCGGATTTCGAATTAATTTTTTTCCATCTTTAATTTTCGAATTCCGTTTTCGCTAATTACAAA
This sequence comes from Coronaproctus castanopsis, assembly GCA_032883995.1. Taxonomy (NCBI): domain Eukaryota; kingdom Metazoa; phylum Arthropoda; class Insecta; order Hemiptera; family Monophlebidae; genus Coronaproctus; species Coronaproctus castanopsis. The sequence goes on from CM065054.1 coordinate 62,292,076, forward strand.
TTTATCTACTTTTTTTTTTCTTAGTATTAACTATCAAAATTCTCACCTAATTTTCACGGATGGCTCGAAATAAACTTTTTCAGTCGGAGCTGCATTTGTAATCTCAGCCCTCAAAATCTCAAAAAAACATTTACACTTCGTAGAATATGTTCCATTTTTACTGCAGACCGCTATTCTGCAAATTCTTCGATACGTTTCTATCCATCGTCCTTCTACGAATATTCAGATGCTTTCCGATTGTAAAAGTTACTTGTTGGTATTAGAGCACTGCCAGCTCAATTCTCGTTTACCGTCAATTATGTTGGCAATAACCTAGCTGATCATTTAGTCATTTCAACCGGTTATATTAGGAACGTTCTTAATAATAATCATAATAATAATAACAAGTATATTTCAGCTTAATAAATAAATTACAATTCCCATTTATGTACACATACCGAGCTTACATAATTGCTCATACTGTGCGATATTTGATTTAATATTAATACTAATATAGGAATAAGAAAATCAACTGCAGAGAAAAAATACAAATAAAAACCCTGCTTAGCTTTACTAATTTATCTATTTAATAGTGATATATATATATATATATATATATATATATATATATATATATATATATATATATATATATATATATATATAGTGAACGCATCTTCTTATACATATCCATATTTTCGTGTACATAATTCTTATTATATAGCTTAAGATAATAAACAAAATTTAATGTATAGCGTGGTTTCGAGCTAGGTAACCATGCAGTTTAGAGAAGCGCATGCTTAATTCTTTTACGTTTATATATTTTTTGTATTGTAGTTGTGATTTTCGTGTGTAATTGCCGATTTTCCCCTTATTACGGCATGCGGGTTAGTACTACACTTTACATAGAACTTGTTGGACTGGCTACTTACAGCTTCAGATATGTATGGATGCTTTAATTTAGTGCGTATTTCTGATACTCTCCCGTGTAAATTGGAGCATATAATTCGTAAACACCTATTTTGGAATGCTTGTAATTTGTTCAAAGTTGTCTCGCTTACGCTACACCAGATTGGACAGGAGCTTTTGTTCTTCCTTTTGATGGAAGTTGATTGCCAGTTAGAATCGTATTGTTGTTCCTCCGTTTCATCATCTTTATCGCTCGATGAAGATTCGTAAGGCTCGGTTTGTGTATCCATATATAAATCTCTATTATTATTATTATTATTATTATTATTATTATTATTATTATTACTATTATTATTATTATTATTATTACTATTATTATTATTATTACTATTATTATTATTTTCATCTGTATAGTCATAGTAGTTCGTTCGCCTTCTCTGACTTTACTCACGATGAAATACGGAATGTAATACTTTCGATGAAAAATAAAACTTCTTTCGGATTCGACAACATTTCTATGATTCTAATAAAAGAAAATATCGACTTCTTCGTCCCGACTCTTACTTACTTGTTTAATGAATCTATTAACTGCGGACAGTTTCCAGAAGTTTTGAAGCTAGGTATAATTACACCGATTTATAAATCTGGCGATAAATCAGTTATGTCCAACTACAGGCCTGTTTGCATCCTTTCCAATATCTCAAAAATTTTGGAAAAATGCGTCAAGGTTTTAATGTCCAATTATTTAAAGAGTATAAATTACTTCAACTTAAATCAATTTGGTTTCTTATCAGGCAAAGCTACCGATGACGCTCTCTACAATCACACTGTGTATATTACCGAAAATTTAGAAGAAGGTCGTTCTGTTGTTGCGGTTTATTTTGATCTAAGTAGAGCATTCGACACAGTTAATCATGTTATTTTATTGGATAAATTATATGCTTGTGGTTTCAGAGGCAGCATCCATCATTGGTTCAAGACGTACCTTACAGAACGTAGGTACGTTACTAAGATAGGAGACAAAATGAGTGATGAGGTGGTGCAGGACTTCGGGGTTCCGCAGGGTAGTGTGTTAGGTCCGTATTTATTTTTAATATATTTAAATGATTTATGTAATTTAAAGGTAACAGGGAAAATTTTAAGCTATGCTGACGACACAGTTTTGTTAGTGAATTCACGATTTCCAAATATAATGCAGTTATTAGTACAGAATGATGTAAACAAAATATCCAATTGGCTAGCTATTAATCGGTTAGTTTTAAATCAAAGTAAAACTAATTATGTTGTTTATAGTAATCAAGATCGAAAGTTGTGGTCAAATTTTTCGATCAAATTGTTTAATGGTTCAGTTTTGAATAGGGTTTCTGAAATTAAATATTTGGGTATACAGCTGGACAGTAATTTATGTTGGTATGCACAGTCTAAATATCTTGCTAATAAGTTGAGAAAATTGAATTATCTGTTTTATTATCTTCGGCAATACTTTTCGTATACTCATCTCCGTCGGTTATATTTTGCCTTTTATCAACCTGTATTGTCGTATGGCATCGTTCACTGGGGAGGAGCTGCCACCTATCACATTACACCATTACAAACTTTACAAAATTCAGTGTTAAAGGGAATTACTTCTGGTGAGGTGGCACATGTCAAAGGATCAATTTTGTCCATTAACCAATTGTATGAACTACAACTTTTGAACTTCGTTTGTAAGAACAGGAAGGGTTTTCGTATTGCAATTTCGGGAGGTAGATTGAGGTCAGCGAATGATGAAAAAGCTGTTGTTCCCCTATATAGAAAATATCATACAAGAATGCAGGCTAGTTATGCCGGTGCTGTTCTATTTAATTCGTTACCGAACGTTGTAAAGGTTGATTTAATAAATCGCAAGCGGCGGCGCAAGTATCTTGCCAAGTATATTACTAGCAAAATTGTATAACTTTATAAACGTTAGCGTAACATTTTCAGTACCGTTTATTATTATACTTTATTCTTTTGATACAGATGCGTTTTAATTTTGTTTGTTCATGTTTTATTTACTTATTTATTCATTTCTTTTATTAACCTATTTTATTTTTAATTGTGTTTATTGATCTATATTTATATACATGTTTTTTATAGTTGTTACTTATGTATGTGTGTGTATGTACCACTTTGTGTTTTTTGCTTTCTGGTCGGATGTGTTGGGGTTTGCGTGGGTATGTTATTTTCTTTGTGTACTTACCGTGCTGATGAGTTAAGTTTATTTATCGGTGTCGTCATTGATGTTTTTTGTTTTTTTTTTAATTATCCGCAAGTCGCGCAACTTATGCGCATTAGCGGAAGTTTGGATTACATGTTCATTTGTACTTTAATAGCACATAAATAAATGATTTGATTTGATTTGATTTGATTATTATTATTATTATTATTATTATTATTATTATTATTATTATTATTGTCACTGTAGTGGGTACTGTTATCAGCACCGATTAACGATTGATTTTCCCCATCCACTGTTCTATCGATAGCATTCCACCGAATTTGTGGAGGGGAACGAAGGGTTGCCATTCACTTTATCAATATCAGACGACGCGCGGGCGAACATATGTAACGAACGCGAGCGGAACATGGACGCACTAGCGCGACGGGGTACTGACGAAGTTAGTAGCAAGCTATAGATACTGGCTTACGATGTAAGCTCAACACGCACACATATACAGAAATTATAAAATAAGCAACGCGGAAACAATATACTGTCAAATATAACGCGGATTGATTCTTGTTTTATACTGCTCCGATAGATCTCCTAGCGTACATTAAATTTGCGCTTAAGCAATACCGGAAAAATCTACGGTCTGATCCATTTACTGCGAGGCACTTTAAATCCATTCAACCCGACATACCTGCTAATCAGTGGTTCTGCAAAAGTTGAAACGATCAAATTACGAGGTTTTATTACTACCGTTTGTCGACTGAGAAAACGAGTCTCCTTCCTGCTTCGCTACATAAGTTGAAACATTTAGTTTTCCTAATTGCTCACATCCTACGAATACCCATTTAGTAGTAGCCGATGAGGACGGTGTTATCCTCGAATGTTACCGTTATAGTAATTTTCGCGTTGCTTTTTATCGAGCTCTTCACGGTCTTAATGTTCCGTTTCCTATATATATATATATATATATATATATATATTGCATTTCTTCGAGTTTTTCAAAATACCAACGTATATATGACCTTCTATATTTTAGATTTCGTTATCATTATTTAATTTTACTCATTTCTACATTTCTTCTCAGTCTGCCTACATTATAAATATCCCTTTCTTATTTATATCATAATATAAGGATGTGGGCAAACCCTATGGAAGCCCAATAATAATTTAAAAAAAAAACTCTCGCAAAATTATAACGATAACGAGATAATCGGATGTGCACGTAGATCCATTTATCGCGAAATCTGGACAACATTAAGTGTGTCTAGATTACGTTCTTCTACGCCTGTAATTGTATAAACGCCCGCATTCACAACCGATTCAGTCACGGTGTTTTTTTTTATAATAATCAAATCAAATCAAATCAAATCAAATTTATTTATTTAATAACACATAGAATGGAAAAATTTTATACATACGTATACAAATACCTACATACATACATTATACTCATATCACACATAGATATAAAATATACTCATACATATACATTCATATTCACATATATACATGATACATATATACACCTATATGCCCATGAAATATATAAACATTTTAGATACATACACACAAGTAATATGTAGATAATGAACTTAATACTAATTATAATAATTCCATTACACCATAAATACAATACATAGATATAATATAAAGTCCGCTGTGCGCATACCTGCGCGAGTAGCGGGAATTTCAATATCAATAGCTGCGTGCAAACTACCTTATGCAAATTAAAAATAGTAATATTAAAATAATAGTAACATACATTGTTAAGTGCTGAATCATTAGTCTAGTTCTACACATGCGAGTTATTAATTGAATATGAAATAAGAAAAAAAAATGTACATTGATTTAGACATTGACAATGTTGTATAATCAAAAATAAAATTTTCTAGTTTATTCACTAACATTTACAATGCCATATAAACCAAAAATAGACTGGTACAACAAGTTTTGATTTACAAGTTGAACGAAACTTAAATTGGGGTGAAAAACACAACTAAACTCCTTAACCTGCTTAAAATATGCTTAAAATACTGATAATTAACCGTAAAAGACGCAAAATTAATTGGAAGTATGGGATACCTAAATTTTTTTAAACACACTTATTCTTGAGTTATTACTCTGAAATAGAAATAACCTTTGAATATCTATATACAAAAAACATCTTCAACGCAGCGTCACATCTCACGCTATTAATAAACAAAGTAAACAAAGCCTCCACTTTTCAACAAAACGCTAACAATTAAAATACTTATTGAAACAATTAGTGAGAGGCTAACTCACCTGTCGTTGTAACGTATTTAATTAACAATTTTCGTCGACGCCGTTTATAATTTTTCAAATCAACTTTAAGAGATGCAGGCAGTTTATTGAATAACATAGCACCCATAAAAACTGCCTGCATTCTTGTATGGTATTTATTGTAATTTGGCAGTTTAGCATATTCCGAAAACGCACTCCGAGTTACCCCAATGTTTAACCGATATTTTGAATGTGTTTCTATTCTTAAATACAAAGCACAGCAATTGCATCACATACAACTGTTCCACTGTCAAGATTGAACTATTTTTAAATAAAATCTTAGATAAAATATTCTGTAGAGCCTGCAAAGGGGAAATATACATTCGGGCCGCTCCTCCCCAATGAACAATTCCATATACCAGAGTCGGCTGATAAATTGCAACGTATAAACGACGGAGATGCCGTTCTGTCAGGTATTGATTTAAATAATAAAATAAATAGTTTAGCCTTCTAAGCTTACTTGCTAAATAACGAGCGTGAGCAGCCCAACTAAGCTTATTATCCATTACTATTCCCAAGTATTTGAACTCGTGAACTCTCTCCAGGCAGGCACCATCTACAAGAATCTTGAAATTATCAGAAATTTCAAATTGCGGTTGAAAACTGTAAATTAGATACTTAGTTTTAGTTATGTTTAGCACTAATTTATTATTATTAATCCATCGCAAAATATCACTTACATCTGCTTGGACTAAAGACTGCATCACATTTATATAACGGGAACTCACCACCAGCACAGTGTCGTCGGCATAACTGAAAATACGTCCATTGATATTTAAGTTACATAAATCGTTAACATAGATTAGGAAGAGATAAGGGCCTAAAACACTACCCTGTGGCACCCCATAATGAGATATTATAGGATCACTATAGATACCGTTTACTTTAGTTATGTATGCTCTATTTATTAAGTAAGATTTAAACCAATCATGCATAAAACCACGTATCCCACAAACGTATAACTTATCAAGCAAAATCATATGATCAACCGTATCAAATGCTTTTTGAAAATCAAAGTATACCGCCACAGCTGATCTACCCTCCTCTAGACAGTCTGCAATATGCGAGACATGCTGGAAAAGAGCATCATCAGTACCCTTGCCCTGCAAAAATCCAAATTGATTTTTGCTAAAAAATTTGTTTTCTTCCAAGAAATTTAGTATAACTCTTTTGACACACTTTTCAAAGATTTTACATAATGTAGGAAGGATGCAGATTGGCCGATAATTCGACACTTCCGCCTTATTCCCCGATTTAAATACAGGTGTAATCACACCAGCCTTTAAAATAATAATAATAATAATAATAATAATAATAATAATAATAATAATAAAAAAATAAAAATATAATCGAACCGTTTTATATTTGGCTCGCAAAAAAAAAAAAATCTAACAATATTTATTTATTTATATATATTTGAAATACGGAAACTTATCCATTGTTCGAAACATATTCGTATTACTTTGACGAATATAATGATTAACGATTGAGCGCTAAAAAGAAAGACTTACATCATGACCCCCCACCCAGAATTAAAATTAATGCTGGTGGATGAAAAAAAAATATAGCAGCTGCTACGCGAGATAAAAATTTATACGCTAGACAAGTAGATTTACTTCATTGCCATCAGCTTTTGTGGCATAGCCTCTATGATGCGTTGCTACTCATTTATTTCAAAAAAACAAATCGTTACAAAGACGCCTTTTTATCGGCTTTTGATATGCCGATCCAGCATACCATTACTATTACCGGATGACGATGGCGGATTTAATTTCGGCGTTGCAAACGCTTCAACTGTATAGTCGAAAGTTGATCGAAGGGTATAGAACTATTTACGTCATGATTGTAAAGAATACCGGATATGTGTGACACCCGGAGACAAAAAATTCAATTGCGGCTAAATTAAAGATAGATAGACAGATAAAAGTGTATTTACAAAATAAATGTTACCAAAAAAAAAATAACGAAAATAATAATATAACGCGTACACAGTTCTTACTATACGTATATACTAGTTTAAAAAAGTATGCCCAGTTGCTCGTTTAACTAAAGTAAAAAATACAGGAAATAACAAAACCTGCATACTGATCAAAAAGCTACACCTATATAGAAATTTTAATGTTGTATATTCAAAGAATTGAAACATACTTAATACCTCAGATCTCACTTGAACAGGCGGGCTTTATGCCAGGAAGAGGAACTACTCGGAAGCAGATTTTAAATATTAGACAGATAATAGACAAGTGTAGAGAATTTAACGTTAAGACCGTGCTGCGTTTTGTTGACTATAAAAAAGCGTTCGACTGTGTAAAATGGCGAAAAGTACTTGTAGAAATGGGAACGCCGCGACACTTAGTACGACTAATTAAATCGTTATATGACCGCAGTACCGGTAAAGTCAGAGTAGCTAATAGTTTAACAGAAAGCTTCACAGTAGAAAAAGGTGTCCACCAAGGTTGTATATTAAGTCCGATCCTCTTTAATACACGTAGCGAATGGATAATTAGAAACTCCTCTGAAGACTGAAACGATACGGTGTAAAGGTTGGAGGAAAACGAATAAATAATCTAAGATACGCAGATGATACCACCTTAATTACCGTATCGGAAGATGAAATGTTAAACACCGTTAAGATTGATCAAATAAAGCAACTGGTCAGAATACCACTATGTCAGTGGATAAGATTGGTCGAAGACAAAGCAAAATGGCGCCGGATTGTTCAGCAGATCGGTTCATAAGACTCACGATGCTCGGATCGAGTGATCGACGAAGAAGAAGAAATATATAAATTTATAAATATTTAACGTTAACGGGATAAACGATAATTTTTATTATACACAAAAGAGAGAGAAAAAAAATTGGACAAAATGCCAGCTGTATAATAGCGTGTGTTTAATTCTTTTATGTTTATAAAACGTTTATATTTTAGTTGCAAACGTGTATAATCGCCTATGACTTTAATAAATGAATACCGACTGCAGGCACACCTATCAAAAAAAAAAAAACCTGTTTTTTATTCGGCAACCTCGTGTATATATGGTAAAATGCCTTGTGAATGTGTTCAATCTTTACATAGACTGAAAGATTTGGAATTATTCTGCAGCGCATATTTTGTAGCCGTTGTAACTTTAAGTTTTAGAACGGCTAGTATGTGACACCATATGGGACGATGAATCATAATTGTTCTTATTGATTTTGGTAGATTATTAATTTATTAGGCTGACGTAATTATTAAATATCGGATATATAGTTTAGAGAGGCGTGTGTTTTATTGCAGACATATTCAACGTGTAGATTAAGTTTTGTCGGAATTTGTTTTTGATTCGCCATTTATTGAAATACGAATTTAATTTAGGTGTTAGTCTCCTTTGTATATAGTGTCAATGATGTGCATAGCGGTATCATCAGCATATAATGCCATCTGTAATTTTTTAATTTTGGGGATGTCATTAATAAAAAGAAGGAATAAGTAAGGTGTATGCTTCCCCGGGGAACTTCCGCTAATGCATTTTTCATGTAAGAATGATCATTGTTAACTATGAAATTTCGGTTACTTAAATAATTTTTAATAAGCCGAACTAAGTAATTAGGGAATTTAATTGGAATAATATTTTTTATATTAAACCAAGTTGCCCTGTGGTATCGAAGGCTTTCTCTATGTCTAATAACAGTAATCCTGCATGCATATTTTTATTATAGCCGTCAGTTATGGTTTCACTAATTCTCGCTAATTGCACGACGGTAGATAAATTGCTTCTAAATCCAAATTGTTGTTCTATAAAAATATCATTATCATCTGTGAATTTTTTTAGTGTACCCGAAATAATTTTTTCTACTATTTTACTAAAATTACTAACGAAACGAGCCGCAGATTTCTGGGATCAGAAATATCCTTACCTGATTTAGCTATAGGAACAACTTTCGACACTTTCCAGCAGTTGGGAAAATAAGAAAGTAATAAAATTGAATTTAGTATGACTGTTAACTGAACAATCGCTTTTTGTGCAAGTTTTTGATCAATATTGTAGGTATATTATCTAGACCTACTGATTTTTTATTTTTAAGTTTCTTTATGACGCGATGTACCTCGCTGACCGTTGTTAAATCAGGGCAAAATTCTCACAGGCGAAAATATGACATAAGTTTGGAACGGCGAAATTTGAATGTTGTTTCGCCGAGCATGTTCAGTAGGCTAGCGGAGGGAGTCGTTCGAAAAGCATTTGAACATATTCTCAGGGCAGAGTGGTTAACACTTTCTAATGATTGTAAAATAGATCATTTTGCATTTCCATAAACTACAGCACCGTAGTCAATTTTTGGACGAATTACTCTTTCGTATAATAAGTGATCTCGTGTCCGCTCCATATTGTGTATGAGCTAACTTTCGTAATAAGTTTAAGTTTAGCATACTTTTTTTTTAGCATATGTATGTGAGGCTTCCATGTCAACTTCTGATCAAAAGTTAGGCCAGGTACTTCGTTGTAATAGGAGATGGAATTGTTTTGTTATTTAAGTAAATAACTATATTATGTGTTAGCGTTTTCGACAAAAGTGTATGGCCGTGGATTTTTCAGCCGAGAACTGAAATCCGGATATCTCCGTCCATTTTAGAAGTTTATTTAAGCATAGTTGCAGTGTTTCTGATCCAACTGGTACATTACTACATGGTAGGAAGATAACCAAATCATCTGAAAATAATGATGCTCTTAAAATTGTGGTACTATCTCAGTTAAGATATCATTTATGGCAATATTAAATAGGATCGGACTAAGGATAGCACCTTGCCGAACACCATGATGTAGAGTTCGCGGAGTGGATAAAGTGTTACCAAGACGAACTTGGAATGTTCGGTCTTTGAGGAAATTGCTAATGATCATTGGCAGTCTACCTCGAAAATTCCAGTTGTAGAGCGAGGTCAGAATCTTGTGTCTCCAGGTCGTATCAAAAGCCTTGAATATAATCGACAGTTGTCCTTAAATGAGCTGAAATCCGCTATATGCAATTTGAAGGACAGTGCCAGTGGTCCAGATAGTTTTCGTATTTGCCTGCTGAAAAATGCACCAGCTAACATCATAACAGTCCTCTTACATATACTGAATGTTGTTTGAGATGAGGGTGTTTTCCGGATATATAGAAAAAAGCACTGGTACTGCCAATTCTTAAGGCTGGCAAAAATCCTTCAACCATATACTCTTATGTGCTGGGCAAAGTATTTGAAAAACTTTTAGCAGATCGCCTAATGTGGGAGTTAGAACATCAACAACTAATAAGCAGTAAACAATGCGCATTTCGTCCAGGTCGGTCAACAATTTATCAAGCTGTCTACCTCCGCAATGAAATATCAAATTCGGTAGTTAATAATAATCGTCACTTCTGATGGAATTAAAAAAAATTTAAACTAATTAAAGGGTTAGTCTGAATTTATATATTCAATAAATTTTGTTAAATCTATCACTTGCTTTTTTCAGTCGGCTTAGAGCCAATTTAAGAAATTTGCAAACTTTATGAAAATTTAAATCTTTAAACAATTTTTATAATATCAGATATAACTGAAAAACTTTCTGAATCAGAAAAGGTTGAAGATGGCATACGACCAGTAAAAGTAGCAGGACATTCTAGCAGTTTGTGCGTAGGTTCTGTTTTATTGATAACATTACTATTATTACTAACGTTGCTATTATCACTAATAGTACGATTGTTATTATTGCTATTATTATTATTATTATTATTATTATTATTATTAATAAAAATGCGATCGGAGCTGTTAAATAAAGATTTAGTTAAATTATTTTTGGAAGCGGAAAGCTGTCTACGACTATTTATATTATCGAAAATGGTATGATAAACTAATGCCGACTATTAGATTGATGCGTGCAATTAATACACTTAACATACGATGCAGAGCAATTATCAGTTGTATGTGAACCGCTACATTTAGAACAGATCGGATCTTTGTAACAGTTAATAGCAATGTGGCCGAAGGATTGACATTTGAAACATTGTAATACTTTGTTCGAAATTTTATACTTTTCCCATTGTACGCGGCAGTAGGATATGATATTTATATTTAAAACTCGCCTAAATACTGTACCAGGTGTAAATGGCGCAATAAAAAGTGGTAGATAATTTTTTTCATTTTGCGGAGTAGTTTTATACATTTGCTGTACACTTAGTATAGAAATGGTTTCCGATATCTGTTGAACAATTTCATCAGTCGGGATACTAACGGGAAGACCTCGTAAAACGAATTTAACAGGCTTAAGATGTTCGGGAGTATGTGTATAAAATTTAATTTTAGAACTAATTAGCGATGATATGTTCGGCAAAAGTAACGTTATCAGTTATCGAATTAGAATTATCTGTGGTAAATCCGGTACTGGTTGACGCTGTCTTATCTGTTCTAGATAAAACCTGGACGGGGAACGGTGAATCGACATCGCACGAGGATGCGCGTACGCGTGTGTAACCGCTTTCAATTATACGTACTTTACGACGATAAGTTAACAGGAGAAACAAATAACGCGATACAACATATCGACTGATAATTATTTACACATGATGGCCGATAGGCTCACTATAGTCGGGTTACCGGAATTTTATCGGAAGAAGTTTCACGATTGTATGGAAATGTTTTTTCAAGCGGAACGGCGGCCAATATTTACGATAGAACTCCTACCGTAAATACTGATTGGCAAAAAAGTGAAAAGAACTTCGATTGCGACAGACAAAAATTTTTTTTTTTTTTTTTTTACATAAGATACGTTATATGAGTAAATTAAACGAAACTAAATATTATTTCGGGAATCGTCGAAACCGTACGGCGGAATGTTTGGAATATCAAAAACGTGGTCCATCTACGCAAATTATTGGATAATACAACCGCTTATGTGGATAAAGTTATAAGTTTACCTGAGATTGCAGATAGTTTGCAAATCTGCAGTCATCTAAAAAGAAGGCGAAAAAAAGCGCTATTATGTAATGTTTTCAATTTTTTTCATTTCACGTGGTCGTTTGCATCTCAAAAACTAAAATACGACTTAATCGTATTTTAAAACATTTCCTGTCCGAAATACTAAAAGCGTACGAGTGAAAAAATGAATTAAGCAAAATAAAAAAAGTGAGAAAAGAAAAAAGGAAAAAAATGTAAATATTAGAAAGCTATCGGAGTACGTCAAACGTATAGATGTATGTTATGGTGTACACTTTCTGCTTCTCTCTCACACGCACTTATATGGATATTTTTATATACATGTTTTTTATTTATTCGTGTGTGCGTGTTATTTCTATATATTAGTCTGATATGTAAAAAAATTCCTATTCCGATAGAAAATTATTCTACGAAGCATTTAATATTACCGCTCTGTGTCGTTATGTGTACGTTATACGTGTAATTTCCTTCTCGCGGGACGATATAAAACTAAGAAAATCGAGAATTGAAAACGCGAACGAAAAAGGAAAATCGAGCGAGGAAAAAAAGAAAGCAGGAAAAGAGAAGTGGAACATTCTTCTCGAGATATCGGGAAAACCGTAGCAGCGTATTAAATTGGTTCAGCACTCGACGATGCGAAGTTGGAGAAACCGCTAAAGAATGCTTCATAAGAAGGGTAATAAATCTTGCGGTATTTGTTTGGAAGCCGACGCCGCGAGAGCACTTATAAATCTGCTTCCCCCTGATCCTCATATATATATATATATATATATATCATATATCGTTATTCGTTTGTACGTTAGTCGAAAGCTGTAGTGAATCGTCAACGTCGAACGGATTAAATGGGACAGTTTGAATAGTTTGGCAGGGTTGAAACATGCAGGGTTCTAGTAATTTCCTCTTTAATCCTTTATTACGTGTAGATTATTGTATATTATCCCTACGATAATGACTGTAACAAAAAACGCTAATAACAATTAATAACAATTAATAATAATTAATAATTTATTTATTTTTTTTTTCAAAAAGACGTATATTTTATAATATAATACATGAACATTTATCCATTTTCTTATTTATTATTACATGCTTCGTCAAGCAAAATTGCTTGTCGACGAAAATTTAACAATATACATTTTACTTATTTGTTTATTTACATGATACTATACTACGCTTATACATTAAGCATTCACATTCACACTTGTACTATGGTTCTCATTCGTATCTCTCTCACACACTCATTTACTCTCTTATTTACACTCTAACTTTTCCTATTTTATTTTCTTATTTTGAATACACAATATATAGTAGCAGGTCGTCATTTGAATTTCGCTCATTCTACCTCACCCTTCTCGTACGTTACCCCTTTATTTGTTTATTTTATTATTTTTAGTTTAATTTTTAATTACTCTTATTTTCATAGATGTTTTTTTTTTTACATATTAGTATTGATTATGTTGTTCAGGTCATTTACTCTCTCACTTTTCCTATTTTATTTTCTTATTTTGAATACACAATATATAGTAGCAGGTCGTCATTTGAATTTCGCTCATTCTACCTCACCCTTCTCGTACGTTACCCCTTTATTTGTTTATTTTATTATTTTTAGTTTAATTTTTAATTACTCTTATTTTCATAGAATTTTTTTGTTTTACATATTAGTATTGATTATGTTGTTCAGGTCATTTACTCTCTCACTTTTCCTATTTTATTTTCTTATTTTGAATACACAATATATAGTAGCAGGTCGTCATTTGAATTTCGCTCATTCTACCTCACCCTTTTCGTACGTTACCTTTATTTGTTTATTTTATTATTTTTAGTTTAATTTTTAATTACTCTTATTTTCATAGATGTTTTTTTTTTTACATATTAGTATTGATTATGTTGTTCAGGTCATTTACTCTCTCACTTTTCCTATTTTATTTTCTTATTTTGAATACACAATATATAGTAGCAGGTCGTCATTTGAATTTCGCTCATTCTACCTCACCCTTCTCGTACGTTACCCCTTTATTTGTTTATTTTATTATTTTTAGTTTAATTTTTAATTACTCTTATTTTCATAGATTTTTTTTTTTTACATATTAGTATTGATTATGTTGTTCAGGTTGTTTTTACCCCGTAACCATATTTTCAGTTGTTGTTTTAAGTGGCCAATTTTCTTTTCCTCCACTAAGTCATGGAAGTTTGTTTAACAATTTTGCCATTAAATATTCATTTGTTTGTTCACCATACTTTGTTCTCACTACTGGTATTCTGTATTTTCTTTTTGTTCGGGATTCATATTTTGTCTGTACATTTTTAATTATTTTTTTACGTTTGTTTTTTGACTACATAGTTTCAAATTTTTATAAATAAATATAGTCCTGCGATATTTTGATGTTCTTGCAAAAGTTCATTTAGTGATTTTTGTTCCTTTTTACTTATTAAATTTAGACACCTTCTTTGTAACTTTTTTTTTCATATAGGATTTAGTAGCTGAACCCCCAGCTTCAATTCCATACATCAGTCACGAATAATAATTATAATAATGACAATAATAATGTTGGAGGTTTTTTTCTCTTGCCGTTGTGTGTAAATTCCAATATGTAATTTGAATGACTGTGGTCATCTGTTTTATATGCAATTGTGCAATTGTTTTTTTTTATATAATTTTAATAATTTAATATCGTTATTATTATTTTTTTTTTAATTTTCGCGGTTTAATTAAGTCGTATACTTTCATTCAATTATTTATTACTAAGTGTTCGCATTGTAATTGGCATAAGCTGTTATGTGAACCGTATATAAATAAATAAATAAAAGGACGGAACAGGGATTTAAGAAAAACTTCATCGAAGAAGGCTTTTAAAAACTCGTTACTTTGTAATATACTTCGATATCTGTAATTTCGTATCTTTTTACTCAGTCTCGCAATAAAACGAACGAATCCGATGATTACTGCATACCGAAGTTACCCCATCGCTAACGATGAAATTCTTGAGCGCTGTTAGTGTCAGTTGCATATCGTCAAGAAGCAACGACGCTGCACAAAACTTTAGCGCAAGTTCCCTTACTTTATGAATAGAGTTTCATTCGCGACGGTTGTGGTTTTTGAGAAGAGTTTAGTTATGAACACAGAAGATTTGGTAACATCGCGTTATATATGGATCTTACAATGGAATTATGTATTCTACAATTTTAGTAATATATATATTTGTATAGTACAAGACAAAGAGGATGATTGACTAATAAATCCTTTAAATGACAGCAGCAAAAGTTCTCGCTCTCAATCGTACCGTATTTTAAACCCAAACCACATATACACACACACACCTATATATATATATATATATATGTATATATATATATACATATATATATAAATATATATATGTATATATATATATATATACATATATATATAAATATATATATATATATATATAGTTTTTCAAAAGACCAAAACCGCCTCTATTTTGTTATTCCAACTGGCGGTTTTCAAACAGCAAAATGCCTCTGCTGGCTTTGGTTTTACCTAGGTTGGATGAATTTCAGATGCAGACTATGCGAATTCATATACCCATCCAATTTATGTTACCTTATTCATATAATTTTGCCAATAAAATAACATTTTTCTTTCCAGAGAACTACGTCCATTGGCCTCCCCCCCCACTGATCCGGGCTACATTTAATAATATTATCGCTGAAAATTTTCCTACGCATATCCTTGTTTATACAGATGGATCGAAGTCAGCTCAGGGAACTGGTGCAGCAGTTTATATCCCATCTCTTAATATTAGCAGGTCATACAAATTATCTGATCTCTGTTCCGCATTTACAGCTGAGGGTGTGGCAGTATTTCTTTCTTTGTCGTCCTTAATTGATGCGAATCTTCCAGGTAATTATCTCGTTGTTAGACTCACAAAGTATTTTAAAAGCTATTGAAAGCAAAGGGAAGATGTCAGATTCTTTGATTTCTACCATCATGTTGAAACTTAATCAGCTGGAAAACCTGAGTTTATTTGTCATTCTTGTGGGTACCGGGACATCGAGGAGTCCTCGGCAATGAAATGGTAGAAGCAATAGCTAAAAGGGGTTCTTCTAGTGGTGTTTTATTCTCTTCAGTTTCATCGCGTGACGTCATTCATTTTACACAGTCTGATCATAAAAAACTCTGGGAACAGACATATATGGAGTTCATACAGCGGTCGCCTCTTACTGCGTATTATCAGCTGCAGCCGTCTCTCCCTAGGTTTCCATGGTTCTACGTTTTCAAAAACATCAAGCGTAGAGGAATTGTGCTTATCAGCAGATTGCGGTTTGGGCATTGCTTGTTGCCGTACCGCCTGTTCATTATGCAGCTTAGAGAAAATCCGTATTGTCCTCTAGATGCTGGTCGTGTAGTCTGCAATCCTGATCACGTGTTCTTCGAATGTCCTTCATTGGCAGCATAATTACTGTACGCATCTCGTGATGGTCCTCCTTATAACGTAATGTCCCTTCTGCATATTGAGAATCTAGGTTTGTTCCCGGACATTACGACTTTTCTCGAGAAGTTGTCCGAGTTCATAAAAATATGAGTTAGTGATTATTACGGCACCACGTTGGGTAAGCTGTAAAGGCATCCCCCCAAAAAAAACAAACAAAAAAAAAAAAAAAACGGTTCTTTTGATTTTCAGATGTCCATATTCTGGACGTTACATTTCTTTCCTACAATCAGATTATCAAATACTGTTTCTCGTACAGTAAACAGAAAACGACTTTCTTATGTTGAATATGTTGTAGCTTATATAATTTAATTGACTTAACATCTTCGACGAAAGACAGACAACACGTCTACATTGTCGTCCAGTTAAATAATTTACCATAGAAACGAAAAATTTATCCACGGAATTTTAAACCACCTGTCCGTCATATTTCAAAATCGTATACTTTTAATTTAATTCCAATTCAGCGTTTAACACTTTTATAGCGATTCTTTTTGAATTAAAAAAAAATTCAACTAGACAATAATACAAATATCTTAACTTCCGAATCGATTTTATATGCATACAATGTTGAAACTAACTTAAATCCACCTGCGGAACTCTTCGATGTATGTGAGCTGGTATCCACCTCTAATCTAAACTCCAGTATTTGGAAGTTATTCCACTGTCGAATGGAGTACAACGTTTTAGAAATTATATACACTGACAGCTCTAATTCCAGTCTAAATTTTTCGCGCATGTAATACGCTTTTGATTGTTCCTCTTTTTCTTGTTCTGCGCAAATTTATGTATATATATATATATATATATATATATATATATATATATATTTATGTATATATATATATTTATGTATATATATATATATCATCCCCCCTCGGGGGTATTTTTTACCTTCTGGGGACCGGAGCTCTAATAAGTAGCGGATAGTGGAACGGCCTACAGATATGTAGGTTAGCTGCGGATAAGACATTAGTCAAATAAGCAGTCGCGGACCAAGAGCGGCTACTGGTGGAAAGCCTCAGGCAGGTGATTTCAGTAGTGACAGAGTAAGAGACACGAAGATGCAGATGGTCAACTTGAGGAACTGATCATAAAAGTCCGCATAAATCTTATGACTTTAGGTCGCAGTAAAAGCCTGACAATGTTACCTCCTCAGTAACAAACCGCTTAAAATATGAGTATTGGAAGCCAGATACTCATTACTGAATACAGGCGTGATGCACTTATTGCAGAAGCGGGGCTGTATTACAGACATATTTGGACGTGGTGCACATATTGCAGAAGCAGCTAAATAACTGCGCTGAAGAAAGCAACGGAAAACTACTTCAGTATATCTTCCAAGAAAATAATCATCATGCAGCACAAAACTATACCATTGGCTCCGAGTCTTCGGCGCCGAAGAATATCCGGAAGTAAAACTAGTTCTGCAGAAGTGATTGCTCTTGGTACATGGAACATACGTACATTATATGACTCAGGAAAATTGGCGAACGTGATTTTGGAGATGCGCAGATTAAAATTGAATATACTTGGCCTCAGTGAGGTAAGATGGCCTGGAACTGGAAACATAATATCTGACGGCATGGCTGTATACTACTCAGGTGATAGAGATGGGAAACATCAGAAAGGAATGGCAATAATGATGGATAAAACATGGTGTAACAGTGTTACTTCTTTTGTACCTTACACTGATCGATTACTACTGCTTAAATTAAAAGCACAACCTGTGAATATCAATATTATACAGATATATGCACCTACAACGGAAGCATCCGAGGATGAATTGAACAAGTTTTACGCAGATATAGAGACTGTATTAAAAATTTATGAGAAACATGAAGCTACATATCTCATTGGAGATTTCAATGCTAAAGTTGGTAATATAATTACAAAAAATGTCACAGGAGCATTTAGATTGGGAATCAGAAATGATCAGGAAGGTACTTTAATACAGTTCTGCCAACAAAATGAACTATTATTTCAAACTACCAGCGAGGAGGTTATATACGTGGAAATCCCATACTGATAAACCTGAGACAATTGTTCGTAATCAGATTGACTACATAATAGTGAACACAAGGTTTAGAAACAGTGTATTGTCTGCAAAGACCATGCCAAGCGCTGATGCCAGAACAGATCATATTCTATTGCACGCTAAGATACGTGTAAGAGTTAAAAAAATCAGAAGGGCTCAAACGACAAAGCTAGATCTATAATTATTGCAGAATCAAGAAATAAAGCAAAAGGTAAAAGGGGAAGTAAACTATAAACTGGAAAAAATGAAAAATACTGAAAATATTGAAGAAGAATGGCGGCAAATAAAATCTGCCCTCAATGAAGCGACTAAAGAACATCTTACTAATTATACTGACAGACGACATAAGAAATGGATTACTAATGAGATTTAATGGAGCAGAGAAGAAAAAAAGAACAATGTATCCGAATACAAACTAAACGGAGGATAGCACAAAGGAAGAATGGTTGATTGCGCCATGTAAAGAGATTGAAGAATTACAAAGGATACATAACGAATTTAATATTCATAAGAAAACTAGAGAAATAACATATAAAAAAAGACACACAACTATCCTTAAGATGGATAATGGAGATATCATTACGGGAGCTATAGATAAAATAAAAACGTGGGAAGAATATGTAAAAACTCTATTTAATGATCAAGAAGAGATAACACTTCAAGATGAAATGGATACCTTGCCAATTTTAGAATCCGAGGTGGAAACTGCAATCAAGCAAGTTAAAGCTCGCAAAGCGGTAGGACCAGATGATATACATGCTGATGTATTGAAACTATTAGGTGTCCTATGGCAATACAGAAAGTGACTAGGTATTTCAATGCCGTATACAGAAGCGAGATCATACCTAAAGATTGGCTAGAATCAGTATTCATCACCATACCAAAAACTCCTAATGCATATAAATGCGACCGATCATAGATTAATAAGCCTTATGAGCCACGTCCTGAAACTTTTCTTGCGAATAAATCATCGGCGAACATTTTAAATTTGCGAAAAAAACATGAGATGGAACCAATTTGGTTTTCGTAATGGGATGAGAACTAGAGAAGCGCTTTTTTGCATGAAAACAATAATTCAAAAACAACTTGATTTTCACAAAACTGTTTATATATGTTTTATAGATTATAATAAAGCATTCGATAAAGTACAGTACAGAGAATTATTTAAAATGTTGAGGAACATTGGTATTAACCAGACAGATTTAAGATTCTTAGAAATTCTTTATAAAAACAAACACGCTAGATTAATAGATGATCAGTTAACTGCACGAATACCAATACGACGTGGAGCTAGACAGGGTTGTGTACTGTCCCCAACATTGTTCAACATATATTCAGAAGCAATTTTTGAGCATGCTCTAGAAGGTCGAGACATAGGAATAGAAATAGGAGGTGATAAAATTTCAGTGATTCGTTTTGCCGATGATACGGCATTATTGGCTGAATCTGTAGAAGATCTACAGCGAATATTAGATACAGTTGCTGCTGTAAGCCAAGAAATGGGAATCAATATAAACATTAAAAAAAAAAAAAAATTCATGGTAGCTTCCCGCCAACCAGTTACAAATAAAAAGTTATTTCTTCTTGGGAATGAAATTGAACAAGTAAATAAATATAAATATTTAGGTAGCTGGATCACAAGAGATAGTGACCCGGATGTAGAGATACAAGCTCGAATTGAAATGGCCCGAGACATGTTCATGAAATTCAAACACGTTCTTTGTAACCGAAAATTAAGCTTAGATGTCAAAAAGAAGGTTCTGGGTTGTTACAGTGTGGTCAGTACTTTTGTATGGGCGCGAAACTTGGACGATAAAAGAAAATACGAAGAAGCGCATCTTATCGTTCGAAATGTGGTGTTACAGAAGGATGAAGAAAATTCCGTGGACAAGTGAAACTAAGAACGAAGAAGTGTTAAAACTTATGAGAACTGGCCAGATAACTAATGACTATAATAAAAAGACGAAAAACTGCGTTTTTGGGACACTTAATGCGAGGATCGAAATACCACCTTTTACAAAAACAATATTAATGGGAACGATCAATGGTAGAAGAAAACAGGGAAGAAGAAGGATCTCTTGGCTTGACAATATTAAACTATGGACTGGACTTCAGAGTGCAGCGGAACTAATCAAAGCCTCAAGAGATCGGAACTCCTTCCAACAGATAGTGGATAGGATACATGATGATTAAGCCGAATCGGGTAGATGAAGAAGAAGAAGAAGATATATCATAATTTTTTATCATACACGAGGTTCTTTCTCTTATTAGACTACGGGGAAAAAGTACCCTAATACTCACCGACTCCCCGAGTGTTCTTTTACAACTTTCTAGACTCCGGGAATTTGCAATGAGTATATTAGAACTCTCAATACGACAATAGGTTTGGCAACATCCGAAGCGTGGAAATGCCATGGTGAATACCCGCCCATTGCGGCGTTCGGGAAAATGAGTCGGCCGTACCTAATTCTAGTCATTGAGAAACGTGTTAAATTATAATAAGGAGGGGCGATAGTTAATATCAAAGTTTAAAGAAATGTTTTACCGTCATTTACGATTATATTTCGAACGCAAAAGCTTGTTAAATGGTGAAAAATATACTGATATTACAATTCGAACAGAACCCTGGGTTAAAGATGCATAAAGATTTTTTTCTCCGTATTTGTCAGCTTAACACTTTCAGTCGAAGTCTCTTTTTATAGAGTGCATGAACTTTTGATGTTAAAACAATTGTCAATAAGGAATATTTAGTCGACGTAGAACGAATTCTAAATATATTTATATTACTAAAAATTATCCTAAATTTCATTTTATATTTAAGTCATTTTCTTTATTTGCTTCATACGCCAAAATGCGTCAAAATTAATAATGCCCGATTGAAACGGTTAATAAATGGCCATAACTGTAGTCATCTTGCCAAGTTAGGGATATCAGAGTTTGCGAGTTACGTGATATTGAAGATAATATCGGAAAATCATATTTGTTCCTGCCTCCAAATACATAAATAAAGGTAGCTTTCTGTTCGAACTTCTGTTGACAAGGAATACAGTGCAAGCTGAACATATTACTGTGGATCGTACCTCCTTGAATGCGCGTAAATTATATAATTTCACTAAGGCGAATAATGTTTATAATCCGAACAGTCCGCTTGAACTGGTGAAAAAATGTAAAGTAGGCTAAAAAAAGGGAACCTAATTTAACTTACTTTTCACAAATATTTAACCATACGTGATCAAATCGAATCACACTTCTTCAGCGTGGAAGCTATCATTGTTCGAGAAACAAAACGAAACGAAACAAAAAAAAAAATACGGGAATAAATCATAAAATCTATTCAACCTAACCTACCACATTTATTCTCGTACAAAAACCTCCTAGTTCGATTCAATTCTGATCAGACTTCGTTCCAACTAGCCATTTGTACTCCATCAATTTTACTCCATCTGTATACTGTCCTGTGCATATAGCCGACGCTAATCATGTGATTTTTGCTTGCGAGCTGTATAGCAAAGGTAGAGATAATTAATAAAATTTTACGATTAAATATTTACCCCACTTCTCGGATACCAATTTATTGATCCCGAATAACAACAGTGTCCTCGCAGCTGCTCCTATTTGTATATAACCGAGATTAATCTCTACGATTTTTTTCCTTGTATCTTCTTGGTCATCTTGTGTATGATATATTTGTATGAAACGAGTGTTGACAGTGGCTAATTTAGGATATTCATAATTATTATACAATATATAAATAATATATCCGCTTATTATTCTGTAGTACAGATGAATTCGTATACTTTTCAGTTCCATGGAGGTGCCGTGTCGGGTTTGTAATAATTGAGTAAGTGGGGGGGTAAATATTTTAGTTGTTATAAGTTAAAATTGTAATAACAGTAATTCAGCCGCCGCTTGAGCAGTGTTGCGCATAGGATGTTTTATTTATTTTAGTTTAATTTCACATGCGCAATTAAAGAAGAAATCTGCTCTATATCAACTGATTATTACGTTGTTAGCTATAAAGTTTATACTGTCAGCGACAATCGCTTCGTGCAAGTTTACAATTTTTGAGAGAATTTTCATCACTCGTTGTCAGATCTAAATTCTGATGATGAGAGTTTTCGCTCCGCATTACACCAGTTCCGCGCGAACTCTTATCAGCTAATTTATTAATAAGATAGTTCCGCGCCATGCGTAAATTCCCCATATGACAGTTCCGCGCAGCATATCTCAACAAGATAAGACAGTTGCGCGCAGTAAAAATCAGCCTATATCAAGATAAAATAGTTTCGTGCCAGTGTCAAGTTGTTTAGTTTTATTCTTGACGTGTATTTGGTAAACGTTTCATCATGGAAGCTGCGTCAGCAATCAGTGAAAAAGGTAAAACATTAAAAGTTTATAATGGCTTTAAATTTCGAAAAGATCGTGTTGTTAAAGCAGGAATATCTTGGAGATGTACCTTTAAAAAGTGTCGTGCTCGTATTTATACTGATGTGAATGGTCAAATTGTTCTTGAAGGTGGACCAGTGCTTCATAATCATGAAGAACCTGTTATTACATCCAGGCAACAAATTTCGAATGCTGTGAAAATGAAGGCTTTGGATGACATTTCCAGACGACCACTCGAGCTAATAAGAGAAGAAATTGTCAAGCAAAATGCCACTGCTGAAATGAACGGTAATGATATTGACAGTATTCGTGTTAGTATATATCGCAAAAGGCGTTCCATTTTACCAACCCTGCCAAAGAATATTGCTGAAGTTCATGTAGCACTCAATAGCATGAATGTACTTACCCACAATGACCAACCTTTATTACTCATTAATGACGAAGTACATAATATAGTGTGTTTTGCGCCAAAAAGTAATTTGAAATACCTCTGTTCTGGTGATACTATTCTTGTCGATGGAACTTTTGATAGTTGTACTAAATTTTTTTGTCAACTATTCACCCTTCATATTGTGAAAAATGGCCACTACGTTCCTTTAGTGTGGGCATTACTGCCTTCCAAAAAGGAAGCAATATATGTACAACTGTTTCGCCATCTTGTAGATGCCTGTGCTGCAGAAAATTTAAACTTTCAGCCTTCAACTCTTGTTGCTGACTTTGAAATAGCCATTCGAAATGCTTCAAAATCAATATGGTCAAATATTCAAATAGTTGGTTGCCGTTTTCACCTCACTCAAGCATGGTATCGTCATATCCAGAGTTTAGGTTTGAGTAGCAAATACAAAGAGAAAGAGAATGACATTAGTAAATGGCTACGTTTAATTTTTGGACTCCCTTTCCTGAATCCTGAAGAGGTTGCTGATTGCTTTGTACTCGATATCCTGCCTGCTATGCCAATAGATTTGCATGTTTTTGATTTTTCTGAGTATCTACTAGAATACTATATTTTTGACAGCAGTACTTTTCCACCATCTCAATGGGCAGCAGCTACTGCAGAGTCTCAGAGGACAACTAATGCGTGCGAAGCATTCCACCTTGCTTTCAGCAAGAATTTTTATTCTGCCCATCCCAATTTGTTCTCATTTTTAGAAGCTATCAAAAATACTCAGGTGAGCACTGAAGCAATTCTCAACAGCCTTGAAATCCCGAAGAAAGTTAGAAAATCAAAAAAAGAAATTCAACACAAAAACCTCTTGGAAACCTGTTTGGGGATGTATAATAATGGGCAGATATCAGCATTGAGACTAGTGGAACAATTGCGTCACCATTATGCTGCATAATTTTTCAATTTGTTTTTTTTTTTAATTATTAATAACCTCATATAAATTAATTTTTTCAATTCATTTACTTATTGCATTCAAAAAAAAATTATTTATGTATTTTATTCAATACTTATATGCTCTGATGTAAAATAAATAATTTCAAACGCGGAACTGTATTTTTTAATGGAATACCTTCTGCGCGGAATTGCTCTGTAGCCTAAAAACCATCCGCGCGGAACTGCTATCTGATTAAAAAGCATTTGGCGCGCAACTGTTATATTTTCTCCTGCTATGCGCGGAACTGTTCTACAGCCTTTCGCTCAAAGCGTTGAAATTTGTTAACTAGCACAGGTGGGTTTTTACTGAAATTTGCAACTATAGAAAATAGTCGTGAAAGTTTTCAAAAAATATGTAGCAAATCTCTATCGAAAGAATATTATGGCATTATTATTATTATTATTATTATTATCATCTTAATTATTTTCCCGCAACGATTATTCATCCATTACTGTGGAAAAAAACGTTGAAATAAACATTTTAATCTATTCTCAACAGATTACCGATGTCGTTCATTTCTCATTCTACATAAATGATATTTTTCCGCCGGTTCAACTGTAATATTATTTTTTCATGATATAAATTTCTTTTTCAAACTAATAATCAACGTATAACGTTCATTCGAAAATCACTCATTGAACTTGGACTTTTCCGAAAATTGATTATCATTTTCTCCCTGAAAAATACAATTCATAAGGTTTCACAGCTTATTGTGAACCTTTTTTTATCCTATTTCTGTGATTCTACTTTTTAATTAAACCGAAAAGAGTTGTACTTACCGGCAGATTGCGATTCGCTTTTCTTACCGGACCGCCTATTCCTTACGGAACTTAGATGAAAAATCTAAATAAATTGTGCGAAAAAATAATTTTAAAGAGGCTAAATGAGTACGCTATTTGCCACGATATTATTCCTAAAGTACAATTTGGATTCAGGCCAGCTCATTCTACTACTCATCAAATCGCGAGAATCGCAGAACACATTACAGATAATTTCAACCGTAATAAGCACACTGCATTGGTTATGTTTGACATCGCTAAAGCATTCGATACTACTTGGCACAATGGCATTATATACAAAATGATTGTCTGTAATTTTCCATTGTATTTGGTTAAACTTGTACGAAGCTACCTAAGTAACAGGATATTTTATGTTGAAATTAATGAAGCGCGTTCTTCCAGCAAGACTTGTCTAGCTGGTGTACCTCAGGGTAGCGTCTTAGGACCGTTTCTATTTTCGCTTTATTTTTACGATTTTCCCAAATTAAACAACATCGAAGTTGCTCTTTATGCTGATGATACAGCTTTATTCTGTAGTTCCTTTATATCACGCGCAATTAGTAATAGATTACAACATGGATCTTCACGAGTTTTGAAATATTTCACTAAATGGAAAATTGTCATCAATCCTTTAAAAACAGAATCGATACTTTTTACTCGCAGACGACCGTTATTACCCGAGAAAATTAATATTAATGACGATCTTATCGAGTGCTCTGATCATGTTCGTTACTTAGGCGTAATTTTCGATAAAAAATTGACATTTACTAAACACATTAATGCTGCTATTACAAAATCGAATAAAACTATATGTTCAATTTATCCGCTTTTTAAAGGTAAATTTCACCTGAATATTGATAATAAGTTAATTTTATATTCCGGCCAACAATGACTTATTCTTGTCTTGGTGCTCTGTATCTAATTCTAATTTTAAGAAACTGCAACTTGTACAAAATCAACGTTTAATAGATGCATTTTAAATGCATCTCGTTATACGAGAATATCAGATATGCACCACATGTTAAATATTCCATATATTAAAGACTATATATTTAAATTAGCGAACAAATTTTTTCAAAACTGCAGTGTACATAGCAATGAACTAATAACGACTATTGGCAACTATGATTTCAGGCAACTTATGTTCATGTATATACAAACATGGTCGTATTAAACATAATTTGTTGTAAATTGGTATATTTGTAATATGTTCAATCGTTCTTATTCGTAATTATATAGTTAAGTTTAATATTTATTTATATGTACGCTTTATCTTTCATGCGCTTCGAAAAGAGTTTATTTTGTTTTGTATTTTTTCTTTTCTCCGCTGTATATATATGTGTATATATATGTACATATGTGTATGTATATATATAATTTTTATTTATTATTATTTTTTTTTAATTTTTTTTTAAATTTTTGTTTTGTTTTAACTTTTAAGTGTGTTGTTACAATTTTTACCTTTGTATCGTTTTAAGTTATATGTATATATGTGTATGCATGTACTATATATTTGTATGTATATTTATGTATATATATATGTAATTTTTTTTTTTATTTGTTAGCGGGTTTCATAAATTTTCCCCCGCTTATCATACTTACGTTTAAACTATAGTGTTGTTATTTTCAATTTTAATACTGCGGTCGAGGTGAGGCTCATGCCGGAACTCTACTATGGTAAATATTTGTGTGTACACGTTGTAATTTGAAAAATACATTTTTCTTTCTTTCTTTCTTTCATAGATATTTTTACATATACATACACGCACATATATATATATATATATATATATATATATATACTCGCCAGTGTTAATTATGTTGTAATTATATTTGCTTAATACGTTTAAATTAACGAATCGGCTTCATTTAAATTTCGACTTAAACGTATTTGGTTTTAAAAAATAATAAAAATACAATGTATCAATTTCATATTAATCAAACGTTTTGAGTCAATAAATTTTTTTTTTTTTATATTATCTAAAGAAAAGTGAAATTGTAATTATATATATATATATATCTCCACATATCTGATGAATGTGACATCCGGTTTCACTTTTGAACTCTATTACGGACGAGGGCAGGATATGTTCGACGCTATTCTCGGTACGGGGGTGTATACCCCCCGAAATGTTACATGTTCGCCCGTAGAAGAAGTATTTTCCTCGACGATCTTTTCACGTTAATCTGCGTAAGTTCGAAATTTTCATTTCAGTCCGTTTTAGATTTTGTAACGAAAGCCCGGTCAGTCTACTTGCCTCGTTTAGTTTATACAAATTTCGTAAGGACAAACGAGAAATTTCTCGGAAAATAGCCGTTTAAAAGGGAAAAAAATTTATTTCGAATTTTCAAATTTATCTCCTTCGTCTCGGCTCGTTTCCCAGTCGCAACCCTATTTCATATTATATCGGTCGTGTCTAAGGTTTACTTATACGTAAGTTTATTATCAAAAGGGTAAGTCGTTTATTTATTTATTTTTTTAATTATTTTTAAATTTTATTTTTATTTCACGTTTACGTTTTTGCTTTTAGTTTTATACATCGCGTTTTAATTTTTACGAAAGGTGATTTCGCTGAATTTAAAAATTAACATCGAGTAATATTTTGCGAAAATTTGAAATTATTTAAATTTAATTAATAAACGAACAAAGTAACCGGATTAAAAAAAAATGTAATAGTTAAATTTCGCATTGTGTGAAAAATGAATAAAATTTACCATCGACCGACCGAAAAAAAGAGTACGCGACTTACGACTATTCGGAACGATACGATGACAAATATCGTCGTTAAAATCTCTTTTAATTTTTTAATAATTAAAAAAATAATAAAATTAAATAATATTCGTAAAGTCGTATATACACGATCTTTAATAATTAAAATATACATTTACACGCGTATGTATACGCACTATACGTGTGTATTTATGTGTACACTTGTGCAGGATACTTCATTTAACTGATTTTGCTAAATAAAAAATATATTACACCGATTCGAATGCACAGAAGACACAAATAACGAACTTATACTTAGTCGGTTTTTTTTTTTTTTAACAAATATTTTATTAGAAAAAGTTATACACAACTTACGTTGTTAACAAGTAGTTAATTGCGCACGGGATACATTTTTACCGCAATCAATTAAATTATCTTATAGTAACTGAAAGTTAATTATGAAATAAATATATATATATATATGTGTATATATTAAAATAAAAACTTGCGGCATAAAATGGAAAAGAAAAGAGAAAATTGAAAAGGTTAAACATTTACAAAGTAATAATTAAGCTCATATAATAAATTATAAGTATTTGTACTTAGTATACAAAAAAAAAAATTTAGTTGCCCGCAATCGTAATTACCGATCGACGAAATAAGCACATTATCGAGATACAAATTTTTTTCTCGGAAAAAATCAATGGATATTTTTAAAATAAAATTCCCCTAATATAGGTTAGTAATTTTAAGTAAACGTGCATTTGATCGACTTTGACGTAACGGATATTTTAAGCGCCTATTTCGACTGATATTAAAAGCAGCTTTACCGATCTTCATGCTGGACAGACGTAGATTATTATTAGTCGGGTTAATTACCTGTAAAAATTGAATATATTGGAGAGTAGTGATTTTTATTAATTAATTATAAACGAACAAAATAAAACACAATCACTAAAAGTTTTTCATCGCGAAGCTTTTCGACAGTTACGTCATTTTCAAGCGCGAACTAAAATTATTACATCTTTTTTTATATATGAAAAAATTTATTGTAAATTAATCTAAAATTGAAATTATGTTTGGCTAGTGAAATATGTATATCAAATTTTAAGTTGTTGTTATATAAACATTTCTGATTTTTCATATATAAAAAAAGATGTAATAATTTTAGTTCGCGCTTGAAAATGACGTAACTGTCGAAAAGCTTCGCGATTAAAAACTTTTAGTGATTGTGTTTTATTTTGTTCGTTTATAATTAATTAATTACCTGTAGATGATCGTTTTGTTGTTAATATTAAGGTATGATTTACGATTAAAAAGCCAGTATATGGAACAGACGGTTTTATTTGTTTTAACACTCGGTATTGTTTACTTCGTGATTGTAGGTCCTTTTAATAATCGATAATCTTCAAATATCTGATACGGAACGATAAAAAAACTTCTTCTTCTTCTTCTTCATGTTCTTCGTCGAACCCTCGCGAGAGCAATTATCGTCCACCGTGTTGATCTATCTTGAACAGTCATTAATGCCTTCATGATTTTAATTGATCAACCCAGCGTGTTCTTGATCTTCCTTTAGTTCTCTTCCCGCTCATTTTTTCTATCGTTGTACGAAATTCGCGTCCACGTGTCTAAGAAATCCCCAAAATCTTTTCCCTATCTTGTCGAATAAGCTCATCCGTACGTTAAGTAAGGTTGAAATTCTGCTTATTAACAACTATCTCTATGCCTAGCTTTCAAATCGGTTTATATAGTAAAAAACTAAGCTAAGTAACTTTCCCGGTTATTACGTATTTTAGATCTGACGGGAATACGGAGTTGCGCTACTGATGATACAGCATTTAAAAGTTAAACTTCTGTCCAGATCAAATTTATACTGTATATGCAATACTGATGATACAGCATTTAAAAGTTAAACTTCTGTCCAGATCAAATTTATACTGTATATGCAAAGTATTAACATTTACACAAATAATAATAATAATAATAATGCCATTAATAGCGGGAATATTACTAATCGTGTATTAAACGTAATTAGCATTTTTACCATTTACAAACCTACTCAGCGTGTGTATAAATTTATTTAGAACGTTAAATATCTAATGAGAACACACTCTAAAGTTATAATTACGAGCAATTTTAACGCCAAAAGTAAAATATGAAATTGTTTTAATGGTAAATATTTTATATAATATATCTGTATATGAGATAATTGTTACACTTCAACCCCTCCACGTGAATCAACTTCTTCTTCTGGTAATGAATTTATGAAATCTAGCGTGTTAGATTTATAGCAGTTTGAAAAATATTACCATAACTACATACACCTATTTCGATGAATTGTCTTTCTTCTAATCGTTATCCGATGAAATTGGAGATAACGAACGGTTAATTAAACATAAATTTACATTATGATTATCCGCAAGATAACCGGAGTGAATTCAAAAGATATATATGTATATATATATATATATATATATCCGATCATATCGTGTTAAGTGTGCCTATTACGAACAATGCTGAAATTGATTCTCGTCTTAATAATTTCACCAATTTAATTATTACCGCCACTGAGCACTGAGCGTCATGCGCCTAAGAAGTGTTACAATTTACCGTTAGGTATACGCGTGCTTATCGGATTTAAAAAAGGTTATTAGAAGACAGTGAAAATCCTATTCGTGCGCTCGATTATTAAAACAAAATCTAAATCTATTAACCAAACTCTTGCGATTTTCTTCAACAGAGTAACAATAAATTTTAAGTTGTTTTTATCGAAAGTTAATACGAAGGATAATAGTGTGTCTATGTTATATTAACAAAAACAGTACATTTCTCTTCGACCGCTCTACGATTCATTTATAGTAGTGAAAAATCTGAACTTCTTGCATATGAATATTATAGAGTAGGTGGTCAAAATTTGCACATTGATTGCAATTATCAGACGAATAAAGTACGATCTGCGATCAATATACTAAAACCGGTCACATCTGTTGGTAAAACAATTTTTCTCACTCCGAAAGATATTTACGTTACTATTAAATTAAAGCTAAACATTCTGTAGGACGTGATAAAATTTCATCTATCCGCTAAAGGCTATCCTAGAATTAACCAATATAATAAACTGCGTGTTTAAATTCAGTTATTTTCCGTACAGCTGGAAAACCGCAAAAGTTATTATTTTCCTAAACCGGGGCAAGGACAATTCTCCGTTAGGCAACATTCGGCCAATTAAAGTAAGGTCGCAGAAAAAAAATGTTTTAATCGAATTAAGGAAACGTCCTCACGCTAAAAATATACATTCCCAATGTACGGTTTTTGATTTTTGTACGTCTCATCCAATATAGCCGAGTTTGTGACGTATAATTTAAGTCGTACTAAACACACTGATATGGTGCTCTTTAACGTTGCTAAAACACTACGGTACGCGGGCATTATATGCGAAATGATTAAATGTAAATTTACTCAATTAAATTAGTAATTTAAGCGATAGAACTTTTTTGTGTAACTGTTCGTGATTCAGTCTAATTAAAACGTATTTAAATGTTGAGATCTTTTCTTTTTTCGCATTATATTTCTACGATTTTCCACAAGTGCCGAATGCACAAGTGCTAGACGATGCGGCTATTTTTTGTAGCGCATTTAGACCAACTACTATCCGAAACAGACTTCGGTATATCACGCATTTTCGGATATCAAATAATAAGTTTGAAGATAAGTATCTATCAATCGAAAATCGAAGAAACATTGTGCGACTAAAATTGCCAAATAATCCGATGATGTAACAGCATTAACCGGTCAGATTCGGTATGTGTTGTTTCTGACGACAAACCTAACTTCACTAAATATAGTAACTATATTAATGCGAAGATTCTAATTGAATCCATTCGTTCCCTATATCTCGTGTTTAATAGGAAATCATTCCTTAATATAATGAACTTATTATTTATAAATACGACCGGTATTTACTTAGTCCTGTTTGGTGTTCGATATGCTAGTTATAATAAATTACAGCTAATTCAGAACAGTTAGGTGCATAAATGTCCCCCTGTGTTATACCAGAATAGATTTTAAAGGGCGTGATATTCTGAAATTACCTCGCGTTAATACATTCTTAACATCTCGCGTAATAAATTTTTCGACGATGATTATACGCGATAATGAGTTTATCTCGTTAATAGGTAATTATAAATCCGGGCAGTTCATGTTTAATACAACATTTAAGCACAGACACGTATTATAAACATAATTTATTGTAACGAACGATTTCGCTCGTTAATATTGCTCTAATATTATTAGCGCGATGTTATATTAATTGTTTTCATATTTAATCGTTAGTTTGAACGTTATCTAATATCACGCTTTGTATTTGTTTGCTGGGTTTTTTTCCATCTTTCTCCTTCTGTTGTAATGCATTTTCTCTTTGTCACTTACCTTAATTAATTAATTAATCTCGTAAGCTATCGCGGTAAGACGAGTTCTGGTGTACGATATATGTATATAAATTATGTATACTGACTGAATTTTAATGATTTCGATAAAAGATTTCTTCTTCTATCAATTTGTTCAGCGGTGGGGTGATCGTGTTAACCACGCGTAAATTGAGAATACTGTGCAGTTTAATAAATTCACAGTTTCAACAATATCCTCGTCAATCTGATTACATCATTTCGCGCTTAAATTAGTCTGCGTTTTAAGTCCGCTAGATAATTTCCGCTATTACTTAAAATCGACTCGAGCGCTACCGAAATTTACTATCAGCTACTATAGTTTATCTACTGTTATAATTTCAGTTTTTAATCGATTTGCTAGTAGTTTGTAGTTTTTGCATTGATATATATATATATATATATATATATATATATATATATATATATATATATATAGTTAAAATTGTTTAACACGAAATGGAGTGGACTGAAATAGGAAATATTTTTTTCGCGTTAAACGGTATTAAAATTATTCCCCCCCCTCTAAACCAGAACTGATTAAAACGCAATCACCTACCGGATTTTATGTTGGTATTTATCAGGAGATGGAGGTTTTGCCCATTAGCAAATGCAACCGCCATTGATATGTAATATTAGATTGTACTCAAATCAGATCTATGTGTCTTTTCCGTTTTAACCTTTTAGGTATTTCTTCATTATGTAGGTTAGCTGTCAATGGATTTGGATGGTTTTGAAGTCTTGATAAGTGTCTATAGCCGATTTAATCTCTTCAGCGACATATCGCACATGTAGGCAGGTATGTGTAACGTGGTTGTTGGAGACGTACCATTGGAGCACCAACTATCAACCGTAGTATTTTCTTCTAACTGCGCTGAATTCGTTAGTTGACGAAGCACATCCTCATGCCGTATATAACCATGTAGGCTTCGATATTTCTTTATACAATATTAATTTATTATCGATATTCAATTGCGAGCGAGGTCATATCAGCCAATACAATTGTAGCATGTTGAGTTCTAGCTGGATATTATGTTTCAGGCGGAGGTTAACGTTTGATCCAAATGAACATCGAGATATTTAGTAGACTCGCTTTGTACTAATGACTTAGAAAACTTTTTTCGATAAGTCGTGTTCGATCGCGTTGTTCGGTAATTCGATTTTATATTATTCTTTTCCTTACGTTTATACACACACACATACTCGCAGACGTGGTATAATCTGCGCTGGTTTTTAGTTTATTCGGTAGTTCAATCCTTAAGATCCCGAACCCCCCCCCGGCCCGGAGGGTGACTTCTCTCGTAATTCAGATGAGCTTACTAGTTGGGCTGACGACCAACAAGAAATTACGATCACCGTCGCTTTAGATAATAATAGTGATGATAATATTCACCGTGATATACATATACACGATAATAATAGCTGTACTACCTGCGATTTTTTTTTTTATTAATACTTTATTATGCAAATTAATAATGTACAACTTGTTGCATTTACAGAGGAGCAATACACTGCACCACCGCTTAGGCTTAATCAGTGCATTGCTCCCCTTTACAATACTCTATAGTTGACAATAATATAGTAACCACTTTTACACTCGCATTTGCGCGGGCTGTGCGTCAGTTTCACTCACAGTCATAGTATACATGTATTTCCTTATAACTTCTTATACTAGTTAATAATTAAAATTATAACTTAGGTATACTAGTTGCATAAATATACGAATTATCCATAATGACACATACATACACATATACATATACAGAACTTAAACATTATATGCATAAATTCCACACAAACACCCCCGTACATGCATGTACGCGTGCAGAAATACACTCGTTATACATATTACTGTAAACGTTTTATCACGGATTCACAACGCAAAAACTTCAGTGACCATGGAATTTCTTACGCATTACATTGAATGCGAATAATTGGAATTGTCCAGCAGTGTATTTGTCTTGTAGGTTAAAATAATTTTTATTGTAAAATCTTAAATGGTCTATAGTGGGGCATACAAATAGTACACGGTTCGCAGTTTCTACTGCGCCGCATTCACACTTGTCATCATTACTTAACTTAAGAAGAAATAAATAAGACCCAAATTTTCCATGCCCCGTTAATAATTGGGTAGTGTAGAAATCGGGAGTAATTTTAATATTGTGTCTATTTAATGTATTGGGGATTAGGCTGTGGGTGTGTCGGCCAGTATTATCTTGTTCCCATCTTTTTTGCCAAATTTCTAAGTAGTGTCGTTTTATAGCTTTCAGGATATAGATATATTGAGTTGTGGTTTTACTGCGAGAATTTTAGGTTGAATTTTGAGATTATGGCGTTTGTTTCTTCTATTAACTGCTCATTAAGATATGGAAAGAAGTCCACGTTTTTTATGGCAAACATGACTTTCTGAGCATAAGAAGATCGACAGGAAGTACATTAGCAATAACTACAGATGAGCTGTGTGAAATTGTTTTATATCCCCTGCAAGCGTTTATTAGATATTTTCTTCGCATACCAAAAAAAAGTTTTTTCTTTACTGTTTTAACTTTTAGCCGGTTTAGTAGGACGGTGGAGCAGTATGCTACAGTGTTTTCAATCAGACCTGCGATAGCGTCATTGTTAAGCCAGACAGAAGCGTTGTTAGCTCTTCTTTAGTTAATTCGAATGTTAAAAGTCCGGATTTATCAGTTAACAGTTTATCCTCTCGTATCTCTGTTAATAATGTTATTAATAAATACGATACCTTTAGGAATAGTGATAATTTTAAACCACTACTAACAACGATATTACTATCGACAATAACAGTAATAGTAATAATAATTATCGTGACGAAAATAATAATAATTTTCGTGATAATATCTCGTTCAAAAAAAAAATAAATACTGTACAACTAGTGGCTATTCCGAATGTGATATGAATTTTAAAGTGTTCGTTGAAAATATGTATAATATTGAGACAACACAATCTACACGCATATAAGCGCCCTTAAAGTGGCTGAAATATTAAATAGCAATCTCTGTGAGGACATCGTAGAAATTAAAAAAAAGTTGATCGTAACCGAGTAGTGGTTCATTTTTCTTCCGCTATTTCCATCGACAGTTATCCGTTTTCGCTTCACGAGGTTACAAGATATATATCCCCCGTCATATCTAATCTCTAGATGTGTTGTGATTAAACGTGTAGATACTGACTATACTGATGAACTTACTCATGATTACGTGTGTAACTCGTACAATGTCAACTACGTTAGACGATTGAACAAGCGAACAACTATGAATGGCCAAGTTAAATTCGTCCCCAGCTCGACGGTGTATGTTTTTATGTGTACGATATTCCTGCGAACCATTCATCAGACGACGGCGTCAATGTTATTCATGTCTACGATATGGTCACGTTTCAGCGCAGTGTAAAAGTAGTTCGAGATGCGCCAGATGTGCTAATCGAGAGCACACCGAAGTCCAACGCAGCAGTCAGACAGCAACGTGTTTATTCTGCGGAGAACTTCATAAGTCCACCGATTCCGTTTATTTGGAAAGAAGTCGACAGATTAAAATTAACGAATTAATGTCTTTACGTGATTTAAGTTTTCAAGAGGCGTCTTTTAAAATTTCTAAAACGTATCAATTTATTCTCTAATAGAACTAGAAATAGGTTTGCTTTATTAAAAGATTTTAATGATTTTCCAGAAATTTCACACGCCGATAAGGATTGTGAATTTCGAAATATTCCAGCTTATAAACATCCCCCAATCTCTAAAAAAACAGGCTTCTTTGATATAAATTAGCTAGATCCGAGGACAGACCACCTTTTAAAACGATCTATCTCCTCCGATGAAGAGAAAAAAAGGTCTTGACCGTAAACTATCTTTTAAAAAAATACCTTCTGAAAACCAAAATTCCCTATCATCTTATACAAATGATCGAATGCAAAATAGAACTTTTTCCACGAAACCCTTAAATTCGGCTAACTTAATTATTAACGATCAATCGCTTTTAAAAGATTAATGTTATAAATAAAAAGTAATCTTTCGGTTATCTCCTATTTTATTCACCCTAATCAAAAATGGAAGGTTGTTTTGCCTTTTTTTTTTTTCATTTTTTTTCTCCTCTTCAATTTTGCATTTAATTTTATTTATTTATATTATAATGATTTTTTTTTGTTTTTTTTTTTTTTTGAAGCGGGAGGGGGAAAAATCTTCAAAAGACACTGATATATTTATAAGTTCCATATATACTTTTGAGAGCAGCACATGCACTCAGCAAGTGCTGCTGGATTCCAAAGAAATCAGCGTGTGGGATTTTTACCCACTAAAAAACCCGCTCCCTCTGTTGAAAAAAGAGAAAAATATACATGTAAATATAAAGGTCCATGAACAAATGCAAAGACCTCCACATTATAATAACATAATATGTGATGGAAAAGGGATGAAAAATACATAGTCCCTTATTCCACCAAGAAAGCATATAACGAGTTTGTGATTTATAAAATATTGAATTAAATTATAATAAATCTTGATATAAACTTATATCATAGTATAAATAATAAATTACTGTATACGCTTGTGACTTACAAACGTACATAGAGGAATAACTGTTATTAAAGAAAAGAAAGTATCATCTTAATAAATGAATATACATGTATTCATTAACCAGTAAGGGCATTATATACAAAAACAATACCTAGTAAAAGACTTAAGAAATAATAAGTAAAGCAGCTGACCATGCTAGACTCAATATTATTGATATTGGGATAACGTTTGAATTAAGTTGAAATGAAAACAATGAACAAGATATTTCTTACACTTGACATAATTTAAATTTTAATCGCATAATTTCTTCTGAATACTCTAAAAAAGTTTTATGAAACTTATAAAGTGGAAAGCATTTTGATTCCTGGATCCCAAACTTAGTACGAATAGCAGCAAAGGCAGGACACTGAAACAATGTATGTCTAATATCATCATCAACTGATGAACATAGAGAACATGATTGAACGTTGGCAAGCTTAAACCTATATAAATATGATCCAAGCCTACCGTGCCCAGTTAATAATTGCACATTATAAAAATTGATATTAAAATTTTTTATTTTCAGTCTCAATGAGACATCTGGCAAGAACTCATAAGTTTTCCAATGATTTTATGTAATCTTATCTACTTTCGTTACATAGTTCATTATCCCTTCTCTCCCTTTCGCTATATTTTCCTTGGCATCCGGACAGTATATTTTTCCTTCCTTTTACCCCTCCTTATAAATCCCTTTCCTTCATTCTCTTTATCTTTCTTCCTTCCTGCTTCCTATGTCTACGATTCGTATACGCGAGAAGTATTTTAGCCAATAGATGCGAATTTGAGTATTTCCTAAGTTCCCGTACCTTCGATATAATTCTTTTATCTGAAACCTGGTTATCAGTGAATCAACAATTCAGTATTCCCAATTATTACCGAGATGATAGAGCGGATGGGTATGCAGGTGCTGCTATCCTCGTCCGACATGGTTATTAATCATCATGTCATTAATACTAACTTCTTCAATGTTAGCAATGAAATACTTCTTCCAGCGCAGTCTGCCTTTTCGCTACAGTTGGTAATTTCTCTGATTCCTTCATTTCCTATTATTCCCTTCTCAATCATTCCGTTAATCCGCAAATATTTGATAATTTAGAAAATAGTCCCATTATTCTTGGTGGTTACTTCAATGCCCTAAACTCACTGTAGGGCTGTAACAGAAATGATCGCAAGGGCTCCACAGTTTCGGATATAATCTCCGGCTATGACATGTGTCTTCTAAATGACGGGTCCCCAACTAAAATTAATAATTCATTACGTAATAACAATCCTGCAGATCTATCTCTAGTTTCATCTAATATCCCCTTTGATTGCTCTTGGTCTGTACTTGGAACCTCTTTAGGAAGTGATCATTATAACCATTTACATTGATACAAAACGATTTAGAACTGATAGCGATCCGCCCACTCTCTGTGGAAACAACGTTGGAAATTAAAAGAGGGCGATCGGACTAAATTTCAAGAATTTACGGAACATCGTCTGGATGAAATTAATTTTATAAATTCTCCCCTTGAAAAGTATGACTTCTTCCATAAGTTAATCCTCCTAGCCTTGCAAGAATCTATTCCAGTAGCGACTGTCTATAAGGGGGAAAAAAATACGTTCCTTGGTGGAACAAAGCCTGAACGGAACATAGCTCTCAGAGTTTTCCGTCGTATTGGAACTATCGAGTCCTGTCTTTCATATAAAAAATTAGCTGCCGAAACTCTTGGTATCATTTTTGTCTCAGGTTCAATCGAAATACTCCTTTAAGGGATGTTTGGTCATTAATTGGACGTTTTAAAAATAAACATTCCCCACTCTCTCGTATTATAAATTATGCATGCTTTTCTGAATTTGTAGATAACGTAGTCCCCCCTTATGTACCAACTTATGAAGAAGCCGATAACATGGAACATATTCCCTATTCATATCGCGTTTCTTACTTCGACCTATTACGCTTGCTGAATTATTTTCTCCCCTTGATGAGAAAAAAGAATCTGCTCCGGGTTTGGATGGTATAACCGACTGGGTAATAAATAACTTGCCTGTTAAAGCTAAAACTATTCTAGTAGACATTTTTACTAACTTACATCACTCTGGATTAGTTCCGAATGATTGGTCTAGGTTTTTTCCCCCAGGTCCTTTGGTTCAAAACACCTTTGTTATCCCGATCACTACTATCCGCAGATTTATCACTGTCATAATTATATAGGCTACGTTCTGGTCATTCTAGAGTAGCGTTGAACTTCAATCTTGTAAATTCTTCTTATATGCATTGTACCAATCATAGTAGCGTCAATTTTAGAAAAGATATCAACCATTTATTTTTCAGCTGTGGGTGCTTCGAACATATATGGATTTGCTCGAATTCTCCCTCGGTGTTTTTCCTCCTGACTGTATCCTATCCTTGATATGTTTGAATGTTCATTGATAGTTTCATTTAAATTCATTCGTATTAATCGTATTCTAATTTAAGGTTTTTGTTTTGCGAGCAATTTTTCCTTTCCTCTTTTTACATGATACATTTTATTATGATTATCCTCTCTTGCTGTATTCATATAGTTATTTCTCTTCTTTTAGTTTTAATTCATTCGCTATATTTATTTATGTTTTATTTTTGTTCTTTTGGTGGCCAAATGATACGTACAGCCAGGCCAAGTAAGAAAAAAAAATTATCCTAACTTTATGTTTATCGCGCACAATACGTCGTTTGGTAAAGATGATATTGCATTTTTGCTCATTGATTACAATTTTCCATCTATGCGACCATTCGACTATGTTGTCAATAGCATTTTGAACATATTCAGAAAAAAAATATAAAAATAAATAAAATAGACATATTCAACGGAATAACGTTTATTAGAGTACAGTTTATAAAATCAGATAACCATAAAATTTACTCGCCGAATTCCAAAGACGAGAAACAAGAAGTTTTTTAAGCGCCCGGTAGGGTTAGTTAAAAAAGAGTGAGGGGGGTTCGGATAAACGAAAATGGGGTCGGTTTAAAAGCGTTTCCAAAAATCCGCTTTTTGTCTTTTCGAGTCTACATAAACGAAAACAACAAACGCGCGAGAACGGTTATTATGTACTCCATCCTTTTTCTTCCCCTCGTTGCCTTTTGAAACATTTTCCATCGGACCGCTAACATAGAAATACCTTCTTATCGTAATTTACGCCCGACATATATAAGCTTTTTTTTCCTTTTATATCTTCGACGATTGCCAATTTATCGACGTTGCATCGATGTAGCACGTTCTTATTAGCGAAATCGGTGCACGGTATCTTAAGTAAACGTCCATATTTCTAATAGGTCCATACCGGAACGTAGCGACGCGCAATTCTTTTTCTTAACACCGAATCAAATTTTTCCGTTCTGTAATATTTGTAGCCAATTTTTTAATTAGTGCACCAGTGTTATCCAAGTTTTCATATCTCTCTTTTACATCATGACCATCAATTGTGAATATCGCGCCTAATTATTTGAACTTTGTCACCTGTATTTTATTTTTATATCCTTATTAGCGGCCTTTCAGAGTTTCATTATCTTCGTTTTTTCCGCGTTTAATTCCATTCCGTATTTTTCTCCATCGCTGTTAATGATATCCAACAACCTTTGCAATTGTTCTTCGGTTTTTCTGCAATTACTGACCCTATATCGTCCGCTTAACTCATATTGTTGATCACTTTCTCATTTATTATGCAAACAAATTAATTTAAATATTTTTCAACCGGTCAGTTTTTCCCAACAGTCAGCAATTATCCCTTCCAGTACTAACTGCGTGATGATAACCTCCGCAGACGATACGAACAACGTATCGAATTTATCGTTCTTTCGATTCTATTACATAGAGCTATTTCTGTTTTTGCGCATTTTTCAAGACGTCTTCGTTTGTCATTTTTTCCTTTCCAGCGAATTTTGAACATTCTTCGCTGAAATAACGGTACAAGTTTCGTTATTCAGTATGGCTGTTTCAATTCCGTACGGTAAGATTTAATATCGGCGTAGTTTTCGCATGGATACCGATGTACGAGGAAATAACCTAGCTAGATGGCACGTTATTTCTATCATTCCCGTTCCTACCTACAACAATGAAAGATCTCATCCTCAGTACGTAAGTCGTGGAACCTCCAGTGGTCAGCACTTCTATTTACTAACAAACTTCGATCGGTTCGATATTCAGCATTTCTACGCACTCCATCTCACTCAACAAACAGAAGAGATGATGTACTTGCTCGTCCGCGTCTAGATCACACGCTAGTATCTCGCGCAATTATAAAAAATTTTCCTCCTCGTCTATATTCAACCTGTAATATTACCGTCCACCACATTCAACTTGAATGTGTGCAATTCAATTTCGAACGTTCTATCCTCGACAAACCGCTCAGGCTTTCAAACATCCTTTCCTACACGCACGATGCTTCTAAAAAGACAGAAAATAATTTAATTTACGTAATTCGCTTTCGCATTGAGAACCTAAAAGATGATTTATTTTTGGTAACGACTCAATCAAGCGTAGGTGAATCAGGTAAACCGGAATATATTCGTCGTGTTACGTCTATTGCTCTGAGTGGCCGAGTTTGCAGTGTGTCGATCGTCGATACGGAAATAAAATGTTAAACTAATTCTAATCTAGAACTGACATAGATTAGATAGATAGATACACAGAGTCCTAGATAAAGACATATATGTGTATAAAGGACAATGAAATAAAACATGAGACCGTCCAATTATTTGTTTATAATCTAAAAAACTTCAATTATCCTGTTTCAGCGAAAATTTTAATACATACATATATATATATATATATATATATATATATATATATATATATATATATATATATATATATATATATATATATAGCAACGCCACATAACACCACCATCTAATAATACATATCCATATTAGTGTGACGTCACGTACGATGGTTATTATTATGGTTTATTATTAAATTGTTGAAATTAAAAAACGTTATATATATATATATATATTACCGACATTTACGAATTCACGACCGTTAATTAAAAATGAATAAAACAAAACAAAATAAAACGCAGTTTCTACATTTATTAGAATTTTAAAATAAAAAAAAAACTAATAGATTACGGATTTTCGAACGCGCATGATTTTTAAATACGTTTATTAAAATTAAAACTGAAACTAAATTAAACTGAACCTATAAAACTATACTAACTTTAAACTAGAATAAAATGAATTAATTTTAAAATTAACTCGAATTAATTTGAACTAACTAACTTAATTAAAACTAAACTAGACTGAACATCGCCTTTTATACTAAAAATATGCATGTATACACACACATATACATATATACGTGCCAAATTAGAACTTTCTAGATTTTGCTGGAAAGATTCGTTTATTATTATTGTATACATTTGTTGAACTTCTAAAAAAATCTTTGTACATCTACATATGTGTGAGTGTAATTTTTAATTGGGATAACACAATTTTTAATATCCAATCATAAACGTGATTTTACCGGCTACACGTGGAGCATCTTACGTGCAGTAATTATCTTGTCATTTATTATATTATAATATTTGTGTGTATGTGTGTGTTTCTATTATTAATACGCCGATCAGACGATTTTCAATAACCGATCAAGATGTGATAAATTTTTCCTCATTTTCTCGTGGAAAAATTAGGCATATACATATACAAACATACACATATACTTATTGTGTAACTAGTAGGACGAGAAAGCAACAGAAAGGTTAATAAACCTTAATACGAGCACGCTATTAAACCATCATCATTATCATCATTCTGTTTACTTATTTTTTAATTCTTAAACTCACCTTATTTATTTACTTATTATATTTATTTATTTAATCATTAACATGTAACAACATGGTTGTTACAATATATATATATATATATATATATGTATATGCTTATGTACTTACAGTTTGGTGTCGCGAATATATTACAACTCTTATATGAGGTAATATTAATATTACACTAGATGCGTAGATGTGAGAATTATCTATAGAGTTCGTC
The DNA here is from genome assembly GCA_032883995.1 of Coronaproctus castanopsis. Lineage (NCBI taxonomy): Eukaryota > Metazoa > Arthropoda > Insecta > Hemiptera > Monophlebidae > Coronaproctus > Coronaproctus castanopsis. The sequence goes on from CM065054.1 coordinate 62,335,164, forward strand.
GCGAAAATGTTAAATGAAAATATCACAATGAGTAAAATCGAGCAAGATTTCCAGAAGAGTAACACAATATATAAAACATTCAAAATACAAATACGTGCCATGTTCAAAGACAAAAATAAAAAAAAATAAAAAAAGTAAAAAAATGGCTTTTATTAACAAATTGCGAAATATCGGCGAGTCCGACACTAACGTTCAAGTTTGAAGAAGGGCATAGAAATAAGAATTCTGCAGCGCCAGATAAAGAAGAAATTATTAATATAAAACCTCAGGTGAGGATACAATAATAATGGCGGAGTTATGGAAAAGTTTGAATTATAAACGCCCGAAATAAATTGGCCGACATAATGAAATATTTTTTTAGGAAACAGATACAATGCAACATCGATGTAACCACTACGTAAGGAAGGAATAGAGGCAGATGCGAATAATTACGGAGATGTTACCGATGCTAAAATATCCTCAAACGCGATACAAACTAAAACCGGGTGCATAAATCTGTGAAAATCAGCGCGGATTCGGGAAATATAGATCATGTTTTTCAACCTGAAATCGTTAACGCAAAACGATATTAAAATAACGTTCGCGGATTATAAGAATATACGAAAGGTACCGGTTCCGAATCGATGACGTAATCATCGTTAGAAAATAAATATATAAATAATCGTAATAGTCCGGCTTAGAAATTACAAATCAAGCAACACCACCATATGCGCGCTAGTAATAATATGGTGCACTACAAAAACACACGGTTGCGTCGTGACGACAAAACGATCCCAGTCACAGTTCGGGTGTGTTTAACTGCGCTAACGTCATATTATAATCGCTCTGTACGCTACTTTATGCAACAAAATATGCATAGGTAAGTTATCTGTACGGGACTTGTGGAATACTATATAATATTCGGTCGCATGACAAAACTTCTCACGGCGGCCATATTTACCACACTTCTTACATAGTCGAGGATTAATCGTCGCAACAAACGGTAATGATTCCCACAAAATCCTAATCCTACCATTGAATGGCAGAAGTTTAAACTGCTGTGGCAACAGTTGAACATATATCCGCGGTATTTGTAATTTTATTGACAGTATTCGGATCAGATCCAGAAAGATCTTTAAAATGCTGTTTTACATCTTCTTCACTAATATTATCGGCTCGGAACAAAAGTATTCTAGGATTAATGCGCCTTTCTTCATGCACAGAGCAATCCTGAATATATATCCTTTCTTTAATTAAATTACGCAGCTTAGTAGAGTCAGCTTTAGACTAAGTATTAATAATAATAATAGCAGTTTTGCTAATTATCATTTTATAAAAGGTAACGCTCAGCTTTTTTCCCTTAGGAAGTGATACGCTTTGTTTTAGTTGGCTGAAAAATTTATCTGCATCTTCAGTTTTAACTATGATTTTATTCTTTGGCACTGATTTTTTCCCAGTAACTGCTACTTTGTAAGACAGTCCGTCTGAAGGTACAGGTCTCTACGAATGCAAAATAGCACTAACAGCCGATAACATCGGTAGATTTTGCGTTAACAATAGATTCTAATTTTTTTAAGACCAAGGAAGCTTCAGCTATTTTTCTGCCAATATCATCAGCAGTGCATAGGTAAGTTCCCACCAACCTATAGTGGTTGAGGATAAATAATGATGATTATTAAATAAATAGAACAGCGTTTTTTTGTTCTTCGAGAATTTGATTCGGATGAAAAAATTACAAAAAGTAAATTCGGAACGTTTCTAATGAGTAATAATTTAAAAATGAAAACGGATTAATCCTAAAACGATTCTGCTACAACAAGCGTTGGATTTCAAAGAGAATTAGTTTAATATTTTTCAATAAGGTAAGTCATCGACGAAAATTTCCACCCACCCCCTCGCTATTTGATTAAAAATATTTTCCTGTTTCCGGAGGCGGTGAAAAGAGAATAATAATAACGAATCCAAATAATAACGATAAAACGCGATGAAAAGCCAAAAAAAAAAGAAAAGAAAAATGAATCTACTAAAACTAAAGCGGTCTTTCGGTTATCTGCCGTTTATATCGGCGTGTTAACGGTCGGTTACGCTTAAACCATTTTCCCGCATATTTTTCAATTCGTAGAAAAATTATATTTCATCTTTCGTTCTAAATAGAACGTGTGTCTTCTGTTTTTATTTCATTCAGTTCGCCATTCGGCCTCGTACACATTTCATTAAGTTGAGAAAAACTTTTTACGAATTTTCCTAGTGCTCCCACGTATTTAAATTAAAATAAATTAAACATATTCTTTTACATCGCGATATATTTAATAAATCTATTGATCGTGAATCTAGTGAAACTTTTTTTTTTTTTTTTTTAATTTATTCCGATACGGTATAATAATAGTATAATTCTAAAATGTTGAATATATTGCAGAGTAGTGATTTTATTAATTATAAACCGAACAAAAACACCGTTTAATCGCTGAAAGTTTTCTATTGCGATTTCGACAGTTACGTCATTTTCAAGCACGCGCAATAAATAATTATGTGCTTGAAAATGACGTAACTGTCGAAATCGCAATAGAAAACTTTCAGCGATTAAACGGTGTTATGTCTTCGGTTTATAATTTATATAATTCTGTTTACGAGATAACTTTTAAACCGTTCGTATACGTTTCATCGTAAACACGCAATTTTCACCCACAGTTTTATTTGATTAGTTTTATTTGATTACCGTATTTTTCCAAAGTTAAAAAAAAAAGTCATTTTCACCAATTCGTTTTCTTCATGCCGCATACGTCGTCGTAAAATATTTCTTCTTCTACTACATCCTGTTAATTTTCTTCCTCATCAGCTAAGCCAAGATTGTTTTCCGAATCTAAAGTCGGACGTCTAACCATATTTGGGTGCTTTATCAAGGGTGTAAAAGCACGATCGCGAAAAATATAACGACTAAAATTAAAAAAACCTAGAGAAACAATTTCAAATGCCCAACTCAGCACTAACAAAACTAAACGTTACACCACTATTCCGATTAAAACGTAAATTAACTATGCACTAACTGATCACCGAAGCGCGACATGTTTTAATAGGAGATAAATAAAAACCTCATTCGCCCAATACGCGGGCAATTTAAAATAGTAATTGCAGTCGGCGCGACCATTGCGGTGTTAATTTGGACAGTATAGAGTAGATGTAATTTACAAATAAGGTTGAAATTTAACAGATAAATAAAATTATCTACTTTAAAAACCGCGTCAGGTAGTAGCTGTAAATATAAAAACTGATCAGAATGATCTTACACTAACTGCGACGTATTGTCAATCAAATACCAGAATAACGTTTTCAGGGGAAACAATTTATACGCGTTGGAGATTATAATTCAAAATTCCAAGTTTGGAGAAGTCACGCATTACCAACAAATCTGTTATATATATATATGTATATATGTATATATGTATATATTTTTTTAATGGAGTGCCTTTACAGCTTACCCAACGTGATACTGTGGGGGACTATCGACATCGTAATGAAGGATCTAGAAATGTCGCTAATCTGTTGTAATTCCCTTTCAGTTCTTTCCCCTACGACTTATACATACTGGCCAGAAGAGCACGATAGATTAACAGATATTCTAGATTTTTTCATTATTTGTGGTTTGCAGCAAAAAATATATATATATATATATATATATATATATATATATAATATAGTATCATGTGCCGATTCTTGCTCCGTTTGATGTGAAAGCTAAAATAAAGGATAAAGAGCGATATCTTTTCGATTCGAGAATAAAGGACGCTCAGAATATAGAAATGGCAGTTCGAAATTTTACAAAACTTATTCAGGATTCTCGCAACTATTCCACGAAAAGCATAAATGTACAGAAAATGCCTTAAAATAAGAATACAAATAATGGAAACTAGAGCAGCTAGAAGATGGTGGCAATCGTTATCCGTTTCTAAAAACTGTATATAATTTTATAAAAAGAAACAAAATTACAGTACGAAATCGATCAATATAAAATCGATGAAACTGATTATTATTTAGACTAAATTCAAATAACAAGTCCTTTTGGATTTCAACGGAAAAGTTGTTAAGACAAAGTGGAAATTCTTTTAATATAAGATCGAATAATAGCTGGGTAAAAATCGATCAACAGAAAAAAAACGGAAGCATTTGCTGAACAGCTCGGTACTGTTTTTATCCTGTAAAAGAGAAGTTCGACAGTGGCGATTTGGTTATAGATTTAAATAAACCGCTGCAAACTTATCTGGTTATAGGTGATAAATTAAATAGATACAAAACTTATCAACCGGAGGAGCTTCACCACCAAATTCGGTTGTAAATTCGTCTGATTGCTGTTCACTGAGGTACTATCGTCGGTTATAGGTTTAGCGCGTGAAAGATTTCTCGTGTTTTTAGTCATTTTTCATGTGTGACTTTTCGAATGTTTTCATACTGGGTTCGAAGAATCCTCATCGCTAACTCGAAAGGGAGCGCTTATTAACGAAGGTAAAATATTATCCGTTGCGCTGTACCGTTTTAAGGTAGGAACGAGTTATCCGAAGATTGATCAATATCGTTTAGTCGAATGCAGATGTTTTTTTTTTTTATTATGTTCTTAAAATTATTATTTAACGAGACTTATTAATAATATCCGACACGCGGATGATACGGTCATACTAGCAGACAGCCATCAAGGTCTACCTGCTACGAAAATTTGATGACGTTGGCAAAAAATCTATGGTCTAAATATAAATACAAGGAAAACTAAGCGGATGTTGATTAGTAAACAACTAATTAATAGCGCCGTAATAACCGTAAATAATGAAATTATTGAAAAAGTGAACAGCCATTTGAATATCTGGGTTGCTATAGTAGTCTCGATTAGCGAGATTAAAGCACGGTGTAGTTACGCACGAGCAGCCTTCAATAATATGAAATAATTATTATGCGATCGGTCGCTTAGTCTGAAGATAATAGTTCGATGTTACATCCAGCCAATTTTATTATACGACATTTATGCTTCTAAATTAAAAATATTTGAACCGATACGAAGCTGTGAAAATGTCGATACATAGGAGAGGATGTTGAGGATACCTTGGACATCAAAAATATCCAACAAAGATGTCTTTAAGAAAGCGAATACAGACGGACAATTACGGGATATTATTATTTTAAAGAGAAATGTGTCATACTTCGTCCATATCATTAGAGGTGCAATGAAATTTTACAGATTATTATACAAGGACAGATAGAAGGAATAAGAAGTCCGGGAAGAAGGAGGACAGATCGGCTGAAGAATATCAAAAACCGGACCCGGCGCATATACAACAATTAATGGCAGATGCGAGACAACGTAAAATCTAGTTGGCACAGACGCTCTCTCGAGTACGGCACGTAGAAGAAGAAGAATTACCTGAACAGCTGTCGCACGAAGTTTTATATTATCGTAACTTATTTGCGACGTTGACGAAGGGGAATTATCATCAACATGAGAGGGAGTAGTGTAAAACCCTGTGTACGTGGATGGGCACACGTTAACCCCAACGAACAAGGATTACGATTTATTTACCGACGAAGCTAGTCGCCTAAGGAGAAAACAAGAAAAGAACTGATTGGAAATTTTCAGAGAAGAATTAAAGATAAACGACTGAACTTGAAGATATGAGAATAAAGAAAAAAATAGCGTTTGTAAAATGTCGCTGCTGAAGTATTAAATGAAGTTAAAAACAAAAGAGAAATTAGAAAACTCACGTGATAAGTGTGTGACGAAATGAAACTAAACAAAATAAATCAACAAATAAAACGAATTATTAGTAAATTAAAAGAATTTAAATTATATTTACAAAATTTATCGTACAAAAGAGAGAGTAATTAGGAAACGAATCAAACGACCGCAGTAACAGAATTTTCCCGATAAAACTGTAAATGATCAATAGCTGAGAAGTGATCGTGATAAAACGCTTTTGCAGAATGTGGATACGTTTACACCTAATCGCAATGAATGCAATGATAATATTAAAGCCGAGACTATAAAAGTGGGAAATATCGATTGTTTTAAGTCAAGCGAAATATACTAATACGAAAACAGCACCGCGATTCGATATGATTACAACTAGTATTCTAAGGGAACTTTCAAATAAAGAAATAACGAAAATATTTAACGCGATTCTGCGAATTGGTTACTCCACCTTTAACTGTAAAAAGTTGCCGAAATTATAACGACACCTAAGCCGGGGAAGCAACTGACAGATATCAAAAGCTTGCTCTCAAAATTATTGGAAAAATTACTTCTTAAACGAATGAAAAATATAATTAAAAAGTTACTACCTGATCTTCAGTTTTGGGTTCAGACAAAAGCATTCGACGATTGACTGTACACAGTTACTGCTATAATATAAAAAGCACCGGGAGAGAAGAAGAAAATATGCACTGCAGTCTTTTTCGATGTTTCACAGGCTTTCGATAAGCACGAAGGTATACAAATTAAAGAAATATTTTTTCAGAAGAATATTGTAAAATGTTGCAATCGTATTTAACAGACGATTTTTTCCCGCCGAATAAAACAAAACAGCAGCTATTCGCAAATACAGCCGATAAATGCCGAAGTACCGGAAGGAAACGTGTGCTGGGGCTGTATTTATTGCACACTATGGATAATTATTGAAAACATCATAAGAGCAGCGTTCGCGGATGGCATAACAATACTGGCGGTGGAAAAATCGACTGAAAAAGTGCAACAACATCTAGATGGAGAATCTTAAAATCGATTAGGGATTGGGAAATTAAGCTGAATAAAAATAAATCGGTCCGTATCAATTTTACCGATAGGAAAATAAATTACCAACCGATAATTATAAATGGAGAAACGTATGTGCTGAGTAGATATACTTAGATGAAAAGCTGACGTGGAGAATTCGTATCGACGAGAAAAAGGAGGCTATAAAAATAAAAATCGGCGAAATGTATCGGTTATTAAACCGAAGAAGATCAAGTAATAATACCTATCAGGTGGTACGGACGTCAACTGTGGAGTTGCGCTAAACCGACCGACATAAAAAGTATACAACGATTCTTAGAAAAATAGCAGGCACTAATTGGTACGAAAGTCAGTTATCCATCGCGGGAGTTCTAGCGATACCGGAAGTGATCGAAATGATATCTCCGAAATGTTAACAAAGCGTACAAAACGTAATAAATACGGAAATAAATAAGCCGAAAGATAGTAAACTGGATGTACGGAGATTAAAACGAACAAGAATTAGCCTAAGATTCGGAAGATGATTTTATTGCAAGCAACATAGCAGAGTAACTTTCTTTTTTTGAATATACTAAAATTACAACTAGCCATCCAGCAATTGAAACGCGAAATAACTTGTTAGAGGGTTCGTGTCCAGCGATAGACCCTACTGAGAAATTAGGGCTAGATGAAACGGTCGACTACGTTGTAACCTGTAAACATCCAGACTAGTGTCAAGTAGATTGATCGCCAATTTGCGCGCGTTACCAAACGGCTTACATATTGCTTAACAGCACGATTGACCTTTCACGTATGGGATTTTTAACTCTCGATGTAACGTATGGTTCGATACGTATGAAGGTTGGGAGACGATGAGTCTTATTTGTTCTGAAACCGTTGTATCCTACTTATGTGTGTTTGCACAACAACCACGTAACATTAAACCGTATGTCCAAACAGGCTTTATAATTATATTTTATAAACTAGAAGTTTGTTTTCTAGCGACCTAACAGGAGTACCTGCCAAGAAGTAAATTCGTGCAATTTTATATTTAACTGTTTTCTTTTTCTGCTAATACGCTTCCGCCGTGTCAATTTACGATCCGAGTGTACGCCTAAGTGTATTTAATATCTTTTCCTTGGCTAATAATCACCCCCCCATTTATTTTTAACGATTGATATGTAAAATTTCGCAACGTAAAATCGACCCGCGTGCATTTATTCCTGTTTACCTCGTCAAAGTCTCAGCCGATTTTCAACATTCAACAGATTTTTTTGTAGTTTATTAGAAGTTTCGCTATTGTCTTTACACTAATAACGCTGTATTGTCGGCAAACGTAGATTATTAACTGGAAAATCGGCAGAGTACATTAAGTAAAGCACCGGACGTAAGACACTTGCTTGAGCCAAGCCAGCAGATACAGAATAGATACCGGAGAATTGATTTAGGTTTTTAACCTGGCATGTGCGATCTTAAAAGTAGGATTTTAGAAGGAGATAGTAAGGATGCGGTACTATTTTTCTCAATTTATATAGCAAACCATGATGCCGCACCTTATCAAAGGCTTGTTTGAGAGAATACACATCACATTTTAATATCACTTTTGCGACGTTTCATTAAAAAAAAAAAAGAGAATTCTATATTCTCGTCAGTTCCAGTTTAAGTTATTTTTAATGCGATTTAGAAAGTGATTAAAAATCTATGTATTTGTATATATATATATATATATATATATTTGTGTACGTGACTTTAAATAATAATTTTTTTCAATAATCCATTTAAGATTCTTGTTCAAAGTTCGCAGTGTTTTCTGACGTGGACTGAGCTGAAAGCAATTATACATAGCATGTCAGCATAAATACACCATACACGCAGTCAAAACTTTTATTTGGGTGAATACGTAGATATATAACGAATATGTATACATACATACATATATATATATATATATATATATATATATATATATATATATATATATATATAAAAAGAGCGGAATCTCGTAAAGAGCTTTGAAGTAGTTTTCAAAAAACGTTAACCATCCAAGATATATTCGTCGAAAAACAAAAGTGAAACTATTTCAAATTTGAAGGTCTAACTCTTGAACTTTATTTTTTGTGTCTACGTAGAGAGCCGAATAGAAACTCTCGTCCGGCATTAAAGTAAATACCGGTAATCCGTTCAGCCGACGCAAGGTCAAGTTTGAAGGGAGTGAAACAGTTAGCAGGTTGTACGCAACAAGGTTACATTCTATCCCACTTTGTATTCGTCCCTTCTCGAAAAAGGCCTTTATATATATATATATATATATATATATATATATATATATATATATATATATATATATATATGATATTATATACAGCTGTTTTTATCGTTCAAATAAACTTTTAAATTCTAGTAATAAATTCCAATCTTTCGATGACTAAAGATTATTTTTCCATTCAACCCTTTTCAGGTAGACGTTTTAAATTTTTTATATAAAATTTTACATTTCGATGTGACGATACGAGAAGAGAAGAAAATTTTTTATTTCATAATCGTACATACATAACAAGGTTCATAAGTTACACTTTAGCAGTTAACTGATATATTATTACTACTAAATCTAGAAAATTAACGAGACAAATGTTAGGCTATAGCAAAAAACAAACAAAAGCATGCAAGAATATAAATTAAACATGGTAAAAAGGAAAACAAAACTTTACGAGATACGCACGTACATACATACATGTACATATATATGCACACACACACACACACGTGCTAGCGTATCGTAATCACCTATGAAATTAATTCATCTATTTTTGTATGTATTCTAACACTACTATCGTAAAAAATATAAGTAGATCGGTATAACATGTTCAATTCTGAGTGCATATCGGTAATTTTTCTATACGTGTGACGATTTAGTATAATTCTGCAGCAGTGACTTTGAATCAATTGTAATTTTTGAAGTGATACTTCTATATATATATATATATATATATTATATATATATGTATATATATGTAAGATACACGCTCGGATTTAATAAAGTATTTTATTGCAACTTTACAGAAGAAATCGAAAATGCATGATATTACAAGCGCCAGTCGACGAACGAAAACGAAATAATCATATCTCTCACGGGGAGATTACGGAAACTAAACGAACTATTCACGTACGACCGATAACATATAAACGACGCTGTTATCTAAAGAACGATCTACTCGTACTTTACATCCCCACCCACGGGGGAAATCAAGTGAAAGTATCAAAGGAAGCTGGATAAAGTTTGGATACATGAAAATAATTTGATTCGGTTTTTCGGAATCCTGAGTTAACTTTGTAAATTGAATTTGAGATTTTTTCTAGAATATCAAAGGGACCAGTTCTGATTTCATCAAGTTTATTCCGATTTAGACTGTTTTCATGAGACACATGATCACCTATTTCAAAAGTTGGAATTTTCCGGTTTTTGTCGAATCTCTTTTTATTAATTTCATGTATTCGTTTTGAGTTTTCAAAGGCTTGTATCCTGTCTTTATCCAGGTTTCCTTGAACTTTACAATCATGTGGAATAATATTTACATTTATACACCATTTAGTGGATGATTAGGAGTAAATTTAGTAGATGTATGAATAGTATTATTATATTCTTTAACACACTGTTCTGCAATTACAAGCCATTGTTTTTTACGATTCGATGGGTTTTCGTTAATTTTACATCTAATGCGATTAATTAAGGTTCGGTTTAATCGTTCGTTTAAACCATTTGAAAAAGCACAATCGACAGCAGTGAAAATTAAGTTAACATTATATTTCTTTAAAAAAGATTTAAATTCATAATACCGCTATATTGATCGGTTAGTAGGGTTCTTATTTGAGAATACCACTCGACGAAATTTTATTCGAGAGAGCTATAAAATCGTGCCTTTGTTCGGTTTTTGATGTAAGAATAAAGGCATAACGAGTAAAATGATCCTCAAGTATTTGAAAAACCCCGTTTCGGTAAGTGGTTACCACCAAAACCACCCACCGTATCTAAAGACATTATTTCATAGGAGCGAGTAGCCGAACCTAGTTGAGAAAGATGACCATAAACGAAAAGAATCCGCGATTTATTTTTTATACAAACTTTACAAGATTGACAAAATTTCACTATTAACTTTCTCATGTTTTTACAAAAATAAAATGGCGATATCTTTAATTCAATTTATTTTGAACCAATGTGGCCAAATGTATTATGAATTTTTGTAATTAATTCGTGACAAAATTCTGTAGAAATAAGTATTTTATTAGTATTTTTACGTTTAGTATAGAATATGTCGTCATAGTAGATCCGTATTCTGTTTCATCTTATCGTCCGATCTCTTTGTTGCCTGTTTTGTCGAAGGTAGTAGAAAAATTAATATTAAAAAGATTACAGCCTTACATACAATCCAATGATATAATTCCGCAACATCAATTCGGTTTTATAAAACACCATTCCACCACTGATCAATTACATAGGGTGGTTAATATAATTGAAAATAGCTTAGAAACTAAAAAAGTATGTACCGCGGCATTTCTCGATGTTCAACAAGCTTTTGATAAGGTTTGGCACGATGGTCTATTATATAAACTGAAACGTCTATTGCCGAAAAATTTTTACCTGTTGTTGAAATCATACATAGAAAATCGCCACTTTCAAGTGCGTTATAAACATACCTATTCAGAAATACATCCTCTTTTAGCAGGCGTTCCCCAAGGTTCTGTGCTGGGCCCCACGCTGTACTTGTTATACACGGCTGATTTCCCTACAATGGAAAACGTACAGCTGGCTACATTTGCGGATGACACTGCACTGCTCTCAACATACACGGATCCGAAGATAGCTAGCAGTAACCTACAGAAAGCTCTTACTAAGGCGGAGATATGGTTTAAAAAATGGAAAATTGGAATTAATGAAAACAAATCTGTCAATATCCATTTTACCAACAGAAAAGTTACACCCCCACCCGTCAGGATTAATAGCACCGATCTGTCAGTGCGATCAACGGTCAAGTACTTAGGATTACACCTGGATAGCCGATTAACATGGAAACATCACATACAGATGAAGAAAAAAGAATTAGATATTCGTGTTAAAAAAATGTACTGGCTGATGGGGAGAAACAGTGTACTAACGACAGATAATAAACGTTTAATATATACGGTGGTTCTAAGGCCTGTCTGGACCTATGGGGTGCAACTTTGGGGTTGTGCTAGACCATCAAACCTGAAAATAATAAAAACGTCACAAAATAAAATTCTTCGGATGATAACCAAGGCACCCTGGTAAACAAATCTAACGTTGCATCGAGATTTACGTATAGATTATGTGGCCGAGGTCATAAAAGTTCACGCTAAAAGACACGCAAGAAGACTTGATAGCCACCCGAATACTTTTGCTAGGGGATTGCTTGATACCACCGGTGACATAAGGAGACTAAAACGTCAGAAACCGCAGGATCTCGTTTAGGGTCGTCGTAATCGGGTAGGTATCGCTGGATACTTGTCCCCATGCTCAATTCTTTTAAACGTACTGCTAAATGTCCTTGGTGGACAGCTCGCAGTATTATAAATCATTAAAAAAAAAAAAAAAAAAAAAAATGTTTTACTATACGGATATTTGATGGAAAGTTATCTTTAAATTTACTTCGATCTTTAATTATTTCATTAAATTCGATAAAGTTTACAATTTTAAGATTATCCGGAAATTCCGGAGCATCTAAAACGGGATTTCGAGAAAAACAATCAGCTTCGATATTGGTATTATCTGGGACATATTTTACTTTAAAATTATACTGCGTCAAATAAAACATCATATGTCCAAACTCTTCATCAGTTCGAGAATTTATTTTTAAATTTTGTAAAGGTTTACGATTAAACAACAAATTCGATATTAATAAGCCAATAATGCCAGTTAAGACTTCTTTAATAGCCAAGCATTCGAGAAATATGGCTTTTTTACGTTTTTGATGTTCATTTAATTTTTTTGAAAAATAAGCTACTGGTTTAAAGGTACCGTCATCCTGTTTCTGTTTTAAAATTGCTCCTATACCGGTGATGCATCGGTTTGTACAATAGTTTCTCTAGTAGGATTAAAAATAGCCGAGACACAGCTCCGAGCAAAAATAATTCTTTATAGAATTAAAACTCTTTTCACATTCGTCGGTCCAATTAAAAATGACGTTTTTATGAAGTAAATTGTGAAAAGTTTCAAGAATCTGAGTTACATTAGGTATGTAATTACGATAAAAATTTACTTTACCTAAAAATTGTCTGATATTTTTTTTATTCTTTGGGGTTGGAAAATTTTTTATAGGGAGTATCATTAATAGCGTTACGTTATTTTCTATTATATGACCAAGATATTTAACACTGTTTTTAGCAAAATTACATTTTAACAGTTTAAGTCTAAAACCTTCTTTAATAACAGCTGATAATAATTTGTCAATATGTTCTAAATGTTCTTCAAACGTTATCGAAAAAATTAAAATATCATCAATGTAATTAATACAGAAAAGATCTAAGCCATTTTTTCGAATTATATTTCTCAGAATTCTCTGAAAAATCGCTGGTGATGTCTTTAATCCGAAAGGTAGACATTTCCAATTGTAATGTCCATTTTGTGTTATAAACCCTGTTTTATAATACACTTTGCTGCGAAGAGGAATAGACCAAAATGCACTATTTATGTCAAAAACTGAAAACCATTTATCTAGTTTTTTTAACTGTTAAATCACCTATAAAAGGAAAAGGTTGGCTTTCTGGAACAATCTGTTTATTTAATTCTGTAAAATCAATACAAAGTCTATTTTTTTTATTTTCATCTTTTTTATATGCTAAAGTGACAGGTGCTGCAAAAGGAGAGGTTGATTCTTCAATAAGGTTAGCAGATAATAATTTAGAAATTTGAGATTCAATTTCTCTTTGATCTTCAATAGAGCACCTGTACGGTTTTTTGAAACATATTTATGTTCAATTAATTTTATTGTAGCTTCATGATTTGAAATTGTACCTATATCAAATTTATCTTTAGCAAAAATTGCTTTGTGTTTAATTATAATATCTTTGATATATATATATTTTTTTTTTACTGTCTAAGTGATCCAAGTTTGCATCAAAATCTTTTAAATGAATTCATTAAAATTAGCTTGAAAACACTCATTTACTTTAATATCATTATCTTTAATATTTACGTTAATTTTTTTTAAATTATTTGATTTTAAAAATCCAGAAGCTTTTTGAAAAATTTTTAGGTTTTCGTTTTGACATAGCCTGAATTTTTTTATTAAATTCAAACCAAGGAGAAAATCATGATGGAAGTATTTACTTTCAACGACAAATACCGATGCATTATGACAAATATTCATTATTCGAATACACAGTTTAACAATTCCACACACATTACTGATACCACTGACCATTCTAAATTTACTATCATCGGTTTTGGAAATGGGAATATTATTTTTCTATAAAAATTGAGAGCTTACTAAAGAAATATTAGAACCGGAGTCTCATAAACTTCTCTATATCTTTTTGTATCATTAATAAGCAAATCTACTCTGATCAGTGGTATCATTACAAGTTTTTTTGATCGTTAACTATCGAATTCAATTCAGATTCTATTTCTAAATTATTAACAGATTTTATTTTATTTGGCGATTTATCGCGGAACCAGCGTAGGTTTTCTGGGTGAAAACGAGTGTCTTTGTTATGTTTCTCACAATTCGAGCACGGTTTCTTATTAAAGGAAGTTGTCTTTTTCGTTTTGTCCAGTGTCCCTGAAGCCACTGTTCTCTTTCCAACTTGTTCTGAGGAACTGGTACGTTTCATAGGTTTACTTTCAAATTTTTTTAATTTTTGGATTAAAGATTTTATTGACATAATAGAGGATCGACTTAATGCAATCTGAATCTGAGTAGGAAGTCCGAGCACTATAAGATTTAACTTCAAATGATCAGGAATTTCGTGATCTAATTCAAGAAGTATTCTTTCTTTTTTCACAGTAAAATCAATGTACGAACCATTTAAGTATCGAAATTGATGTGCAAAACGAATTGGTTTCCATGAAACATGGCCAAAAGTGGAAATTAAATCTTCTTTCCACAATCTCCAGGCTGCGTTCATACCAAGTTTCCTTTGTGTACTCGGAAACCAATCATTTTTACCGATTGGTCCAAGCACCAACGAAAAACCTCTATTAACATCGATCCTTTTAACAAAACCCGATCAGCTCCTTTCTCAAAATTATCGACCCAAGACTCAATATTGTAGTTTCTGGTTGAAAATTTTTCTACAAAAAAAATGTTTCATAATTTCTTTTAAGGAATCCTCCTTCTTTTCAACAATTTTATTTAAACAAGAAATAAGTTCATTCATTCCCATACTTGATTCCGTCGTTTGTGATAAAGAAGGTTCGAATTCAGGCAACGGGAAATTATTAAAAATGAAACTACCTGCTTCATCTCGATAAATCTTTTCAACTTCTGAAGAAAGTTTCACATCAACGTATCTATACTGAGCTCGGGACTTGATAGAATAAACCATACTCTTGATAGGAGAATGTTCTGCTACGCTATTATTATAGCACAACGCTTGAAATTCATGCTGAACCAAGTATCACCATCTTCTGCTCTGATTCTTTTGAGTTATCGTTGTTTTTTCAGTAGCATTGCTGGCTTCTGCCACAATAAAAAACTGATACACCGACATATGTACAGTTTTTATTGTATTTTCGTTTTGCAAGATACACGCTTGGATTTAATAATTTATTTTATTGCAACTTTACAGAAGAAATCGAAAATACACGATATTACAAGCGCGAGTCGACGAACGAAAACTAAATAATCATATCTCTCACGGGGATATTACAGAAACTAACCTAACTATTCACGTACGACCGATAACATATAAACGACGCTGTTATCTAAAGAACGATCTACTCGTACTTTACATATATATATATATATATATATATATATATATATATATAGTATTCATATACATATATATGTCAACACCCGCCTATAAAACCACGTTTTATTGTGTTAGGTAAGTCAACGAAGTAAGGGACGGATACAACAACAACAACAACAACAACAACGTATATTTCAACATAATTTTGCAGTGAGTATACACAAACCAAAAATTTTAAATAACAATTACGTAACGCCCAGGATGGCTCGCCGTACATCACAAATAATACAAAAACCGGTAATAAATAAAAGTAATTATAATTATACTTATAATGACAGCAAAAAATAATTGAAAAAAAAACTGTACAGCAAAAAACAAAAAATTAAGATAGTAATAATAAAACAAAAGAAAAAACACGTTCGACATTAAAAAATAAATAAAGAAGGAATATTAATTTCTAAAATAGGCGCCGCAAAAACGTTACAACAGGTTATGTTTGAGCCTCCTATGTTTATACTTTGTACATAAATTGGAGTTGCCTGGAATAGTAATTACCAATGGTAGAAATTAAACTATTATCGTGGACTAAGCATTATCCAAGGCTACAGTTTTGGGAAGATTGTTTTAAGTTTTAATAATGTGTATATTAAAGTGTTTTCAGCGGATTATTCTAGAGGTTTGGATGATTTCGGTTCCGTGAGATCGATTTGTTGTTAAAATGTTATCGACCGGGACGACGAGAAAGTAATCTATCTAGTGTGATATTTGAGCATTAATATTTGGAGGTAATATATGTTCGCTTCCACATGCACAGCTGGACTAGATATGAACGGCTTTTAAGACTATTTCAAAGGCTGTATTTTGAATAAGGTTTTTTATTATAGTACGGTTTAGTGAGGTTCAGTTTGGTTTAAGTACTCTATGGATTGGCTTGATTTTATTTTGGCTCAGTTTGGTTTAAGTACTCTATGGATTGGCTTGATTTTATTTTGGCTCAGTTCGACTTAGTATGGATTATTCGTTTAATTTCTAAATACTTATTTTATTATACGGTTCGGCAAGAATAAGTCGAAATATTTATAAAATCATTCGTTCGATATTAACACCGTCACACCGTCTTATTGAGATTTCATCGCAGAATCCAGTTCATCCGAATTTTATATAATTCCCTTAGAATGGAAAAGGTCGTAGCAATTTGAAATAATATTTCCGTAACCTGATAAATGAAATAATCAAATATTTGTCCGTATTTTAAAGTGAACTACATAATATATAGCGGTAGATTAGAATTATTAAAATACTACTAATCGCGTATAAATCGATCGAATAATTTCGAATTTAGTTTCTAACTTTTGTTCACTAGGAAATCTTAAATGATGAAAGATTAATTAACGTTAATAATGTGTAATAACAATTAAACCGATCAAAGCGTGTAAAACTATTAACTACAGGGCATCGATGGAAATAGCGTGGATTTTCCCGCTATAGATTTAGAAATACTTAAACTTATATTTGAGACAAAACAGAATACTCAGACACGGAGATGGTTTCGGACTACCGCTGGATAAAACAGTGTTCAATAATTAAGCTTGGCTGTAAGTATTGTAAATTTTTCTCAGACTGTGTGATAACAAATACGGACTGCGCGGTGGGAATACCAGTTGATGGTGCTGCCATATCGTACGGACTTATAAATGACGGAATAAATCTAGCCGGTATGTCTATTGCCGAAAAATTTTTACCTGTTGTTGAAATCATACATAGAAAATCGCCACTTTCAAGTGCGTTATAAACATACCTATTCAGAAATACATCCTGTTTTAGCAGGCGTTCCCCAAGGTTCTGTGCTGGGCCCCACGCTGTACTTGTTATACACGGCTGATTTCCCTACAATGGAAAACGTACAGGTGGCTACATTTACGGATGACACTGCACTGCTCTCAAAAGATAGCTAGCAGTAACCTACAGAAAGCTCTTACTAAGGCGGAAATATGGTTTAAAAAATGGAAAACTGGAATTAATGAAAACAAATCGGTCAATACCCATTTTATCAACAGAAAAGTTACACCCCCACCCGTCAGGATTAATAGCACCGATCTGTCAGTGCGATCAACGGTCAAGTACTTAGGATTATTACACCTGGATATTAACATGGAAACATCGCATACAGATGAAGAAAAAAGAATTAGATATTCGAGTTAAAAAAATGTACTGGCTGATAGGGAGAAACACTAACGACAGATAATAAACGTTTAATATATAAGGTGGTTCTAAAGCCTGTCTGGACCTATGGGATGCAATTTTGGAGTTGTGCTAGACCATCAAACCTGAAAATAATACAAACGTCACAAAATAAAATTCTTCGAATGATAACCAAGGCACCCTGTTATGTAACAAATCTAACGTTGCATCGAGATTTACGTATAGATTATGTGGCCGAGGTCATAAAAGTTCACGCTAAAAGACACGCAAGAAGACTGGATAGCCACCCGAATACTTTTGCTAGAGGATTGCTTAATACCACCGGTGACATAAGGAGACTAAAACGTCAGAAACCGCAGGATCTCGTTTAGGGTCGTCGTAATCGGGTAGGTATCGCCGAATACTTGTCTCCTCATGCTCAATTCTTTTAAACGTACTGCTAAATGTCCTTGGTGGACAGCTCGCAGTATTATAAATAATAATAAAAATAATTAAACTTTTTTTAATTAATTGAGCAAATAAAAAGAGCACTAATTTTTAATAATTATTTATCAGTGCAGAATGAATGCGATATTGTTAAGGCGTTAATCTTTAACTAGTCGCGCTGCAACAGTGAGGCGAATTACATTATCATCAGTATGCGCATAAATAGCCTATGTAACCTATGAGCGTGGTGTGTACTTTTGGAATATTCGGTTGTCTGATTCGCGTCGAAAAAATTAAACAATCGAACCTGTTGCGCAAAGTGCAACGCTCGACCGTTTTTTTTTTTTTTTGTTTTGTTCTAATAATTAGATTTATTAAAAAATGTCTAGGTCTACATTACGCGATTCATCTTGGGTCATAATGTGATTTTCATTTATATTTAGGATGTCATCCAATAAATAGAACAAATATAACAGACGAAGTATCGGAACGTTCAAATTCTAATGACGATATTGATTTATTCGATTTATCTGACTCTGAAGAATAAAAAAATTGTCGATGTAGATTCTGCAGGATCGTGGTAAACAAAAAATATGCCACATACCGATCGCCGGGGAAAATATTACCACGACGATAACCCGCTGCAATTATGTTTACGTGCATGAACCGTATAGTGGAAAGAATTGATAAATGCGAACGCTATGTTTAATTCCATTAGCAGTGATTCTAAACAATAATGATGTTTCTTCTTTCACACGATATTTATAATATTCGATATTATACACTTTGTAGATATTATGTAATCTGATCGTTTTTATTACTTTTTTATATATTATTAATCTTTAACATAAGCAATTTATAATTTTTTTTTCTTTTTTTCTTATAAACGTTCGTTACATTTTTACAAAAATTAAATAATTAAAAGTTCCGGCAATGACTGCTGTTGCATAAAGTGCAACGCCCGACTAATTATGTAATTTTATAGTGCGCAACCTGTTGTTAAAGAAAAAATTAAAAACAGAAGCTGCTCCTGTAATAATAGTGAACAAGAAAAATATTTATAAGTGTAAAAATATAACACGGGTTACTAATCCTGTGTACCGGGGATATTTTACAACAATATCGAAGTAAGAGTATAAAGAATAAAATAAATCGAAAACGTTTAATACTGCAGAGGAAATGGAAATGGAAATTAATACCGCAGAAAAAATACAAAAGTTGATGACATTATATCGGGTGGTGCGTCAGTAAAACAGGTTAGTACTAATAAATAAATTATAATTTATTAGTGCATTATGTTACGTTTAAGTTTT
The DNA here is from genome assembly GCA_032883995.1 of Coronaproctus castanopsis. Lineage (NCBI taxonomy): Eukaryota > Metazoa > Arthropoda > Insecta > Hemiptera > Monophlebidae > Coronaproctus > Coronaproctus castanopsis. The sequence goes on from CM065054.1 coordinate 62,354,739, forward strand.
CGGTGTTATTAGGAGTACATGAAACGAAATTGCCTGGAATCGTAACTGGCAATCGAGAAGACAGCACTTGTTGAAGAAGTCAGTCGATAGTTTCGAAACAAAATCCCTAACCTAGTGTAGAGGTAGGTAAAGCTTCGTGCGTGCCGTCAATTCTAGCGTAGTAGGCAAGATGCATTAATGCGAGGAATCTATTTGGAACGATTTATAATTTATTAAGGGTGCACTTTTGATATCGAGCTTCGGAAATTGCAATATACAGGCTAGTACTAATTCTCGATAATTCGAAAGTTGGGAACTACAAAGCTGAGCTGATCACATAATATTTCGAGGTTTAAAAAAATTGACACAAGAGCACACGTGCGATAATTAGGAAGAAAAACGGATGATAAAACGAGCACGTGTAATAATTATAATAATTAAGTGATGCATCAATATTGATTATGGTTATATGATGGCTGTTTATAATATTTTCCACGCTTGGCCAGGCACTAAGATGTAAACCGTAGTTTAGTGGTTGAAATTTACACCCGATAATAATAATACATACACTCTTGTATTAAGTACTTATATATATATACATATATGCACAATATAATATCATATTCATTACTCTATGTCTTAAATCCATTTGTGTAATATAATATATATATACATATATCTTCATCATCATCATCAACAACATTAAGTACCATCTCCGTATCGGAGGTACGCGATTATTTTCATGTATATAATTTGATGTACAGTGTAAGTAGCGTACAAGTCAATCATAATATGGCGTTAGCGTAGATAGACACACACACATGGGAGAACTGATTGTAATCGCTTCGTTGTGACGACACAATAGAGCCCTGCGTATTTTTGTAGTGTACTATATTGTTACTAGCGCGCATATGGTGTTGCGCGTGGTGGTTTGCCATTGCCTTCCATAATATATATATATATATATATATATATATATATATATATATATATATACACACACACATATATATATATATATATATAGTTTTGTGCGTATAATGACCATGAACTATTTGTTTCAACGAGATGCCGTTATTTGAACGAACCGTTTAAATAAATATTTGCTGTTTTTTTGGTAGATTTTATGATCGGATAGACGATCCGAATGAATCGAATCTAAATAGTCGGATAAACGAGTACGAAAATTACATGAACAAACAATACGGAACAATTTTTCCTTCTCTCTTGTTTCCTCTTATTTTGTTCATCTTAAACTGTAATCTGTTTTTATTGTTTGCTTCGCGCGTTGCCCATTATTCTGTCTAACGGTTTTCCTTTTACGGTACAACTTTTTTTTCCCTTACAACGTCGGATTTACACCACTTAGGGTAAAATTTCGAACGTGGGTTCATTTCCACCACCATCCACCCGTGCGGAAAAAAAACCACGTCGTAATTTATAAAGGAACGAATAATAATATAATACCGGCACCATGTTATTTATCAACGAAATACGGGAAGGTTAAAAAGTCACCAAATTTAAATATCTAGGTGAAATAATCCAACCAAATGGTTTAGATAAAGAAGCGAATCTGACCAGAGTACACGAGATCGAACAAGCGTTAAATGTAACCAGAGAAATATATAAAAAGAAGTCATTATAAATACGAAGATACGGCATTATAATACTTCACATTCTTCGAATTAACTTTGTTATGTCTAGTCATTTCGTATTTTTCGACGATAGTATTATTAGTAGGCAATATTAATTAATATAAATTTAAAAGAATGATAATTTATCCACCATTGTTTTGTTTAGAATAATATGATTTTGTTTCGATTTAAAGTTCTATAAATCGTAAACAATTTATTATACGTATAAACATGCATCGAGTGCCCTCGAAATTACTTTACCAGATAAATATCATAAATTGAAGATCGTACGTGCCAAATAAAATTCGAAAACGAATACACCACTGTCTATCGTGTTCTCGCATGCCACGAAGGAATATTTTCGGTCCGGTGAATTATCCGTTGTTTACCGCTGATTTTCCAATTAGTCACTAATTTATAACTGCCACGTTCGCGGATGATGCAGCTGTTTTAGCTGCAGCCAAAGAGCGAAATCTAGTTTACTCTGCAGCGGTATTTAATAAAAATTGAAAGCCGGTTAAGACGTTCGCGTATAATCGCAGTTAACGCAAGTAAATGCACGCAGCTCACATTTACTTTGCGAAACATAACCTGTTCCAACCACTACATTAAGTGGTGCATTAATCTCTTACGTTAAATACCTGAGGATGCATCTTGACAGTAAACTAACATAGAGCAGACATGTCGAACAGAAAAGAAAACATGTTGACATAAAATTGGAGCAGCTGTACTTTGGCGGGGACGTTCTAGTCTTCCTCTTGAAAATAATAAACTTTTAATTTATAAAATAATGTTAGAAAACCTGTATGAACATACGGCCTGATACTGTGGAGCTACGCAAAAAATAGTCGTATAAATTTTTGACGGTTCCAAAATAATATAATTAGGCTACTTATTGCTCCTCCTTGGTATGTTTCGAACTATACATTTTTATCGTGACCATCTTATTCCTTATGTTAAAGACGAAGTCGAGAGCAGCATAAAAGGCGTTTAGAGTCTCATACAAATACGCTGGCAGTTAATTCATTAGATAAAAGTCTTCAAATGTGCCGATTGAAATGAACCGGGACATTTGATTTATCCTAATGAGATTCATTGGGGAAGCACTAATGGGTGTTAAACCCTCTCACGCTACTTCGCATCTCGTAACAATTGTTAATGGATAAGCTGTAAAAGCACACAACCCCATTAAAGAAAAAAAAAGTGCTAGATGGCCTCTCGGCCGATTGTAATTATGTTATTAAAATAAAAAATAAACATAAAAAATAAACGTAACGAAATATTTTTTACGAAAAAAAAAAAATATATATATATATATAAAATCTATCAACGTAAAGTAAATAGTAATAATTTAACGCGCGACAAATCGTACTATAATATTTAATACTTAACTTTAAAAATGTACCCTTATTAAATTCGTTTGGATCCCCGGGGCTTAATCCATGGCAATAATCTAGCTAATCATTTAGTCATTTCAACGGTTACATTAGGAACATTCTTAACCGGTTTCTATTAGCGAGGAAGACATAAAAAAAAAAAAGAATATTGGAAAGATTTGGCATAGCAGAAGAAAATTGTATTACATGTAATTTTGCGGACACCTGTTTTCATTTATAAAACAACGGTGTAATGTCAGTGGGACAGTTTTAGATTGTAGTATGGAAAATTTAGCAGGAGGTAAATTTAATGAGTTCAATCATTTAGGCTATAGAAGAAATAAACAACAGAAAAAATAATAATTCGTTATATCAGTGTTAAGAATGGCATTTGTTTAGAACTTTAAGGAAAATATTAAATTTAAGATATAATTATGGCATATTTAGATAAATTTTCAATATTATCGTATTATTGTTATCAATAACGTAAACGGAGTTTGAAGTGGCGTAAGACTTATTGGATTGTCGCTTTAAATTCCATATTAAAAAATGTAAAATTTTTTTCAATAAATAGAGATGCAAAAACGATTATTAGATAATCTAAATGCGGCTCGTATATTATTTGACGCTATAATTTAGTTTAACTTTTTTTTTTCTAGGTGCGTAATAATTTTTTTAATACCGTCTATTGTACTTAAGGCGCTGTTTTTGCGTAAAGTATCTTCCGTCTATTGATAGATGCCCTATTCGCAACAAAAGTTATTGTTAAAGGATTGGTGTTTGCGTCTGTATTGTTAGTTATGTTGTATGTGTTGGTGCTTGGTGCTTGCGTACGAATATTAAAATTATTATTTAAATTCGCCTCCGCAACGTTCCTGTATCCGTGACACGTGAAACGATTGCTGTTTTGATAGTATGGGTCGAGTGTGTAGGCACGATGTTCTGTTGAAGTGGTCTTCGGCCGTAATGACCAGGGAAGCCGTATGAATATTGTTTCTTATCTATTTTGTACGATGCAGATAACCCGAGCCATTTTTGTTAGCCGTACGTGACGTTAGATAAAACAATCAACAATCGCAAGGTCAGAATCTCGGAGACATTGTCAACGACGTTAATTTTTCTTGCAGTTATTTCAAGGAAAACAAAAGAAAATGCAGACTAATCAATATTTTTGAATTATTCAAACGAAAAATACACATATATATATATGTGTGTGTGTGTGTGTGTGCATGTATATAACGTCTAAAAGGGTGGTCTCCAGAGTTGACCAGAATTTGGAAACACGCGGACGAATGACGGATAATGCTAAGAAATACAAATATAATCCCTGCGGCATTTCAAGTAGCGAAATACACACGCGTAAAATAACCCACACGCATAAATATATATATATATATATATATATATATATATATATACATATATTTATATGTAGTATATAGTGTATATATATATATATATATATATACATATAGTAAGGAAAGTTATATCAACCCGAAAGTAAATTGGAACTTTTGTTAAAATGGTTCTGCTCAACCAGAAGATGAATAGGCTACCGCCGCAATTTAATGGTTAAACTGAATGATTCACTAAGTTGGCCAGATTTTGTTTTTTTTTCGCAACGAAAAACTTTTGAAACCGTGATACGTTCGGTTGTAGGTCGTATAGGTAGAAGAGGTATCATTTTACGATGAAACTATAAGTAATTAGACAAAATATTCCATACACACGTGTAACTGACGTAAACACACACACACACATATATATATATATATATATATATATATATATATATATATATATATATATATTAGTTGACCCAGCGAACTCGGTATCGACCAGAATCAATAAATGTATTAGAGCTTAGTAGGTGAATTAAATAAAACGCAAATACTGATGAAGAATTAGGAATTATGTAAAAAAATTAAAAAAAAAATTGTAAAGAAATTTAAATGATACGTCGATCCTTTTTAATTTTTGTGGATTTATTGAACTTAATAAATGATTATATTTAATTCAGCTAATAAGTTAATACGGTTATTGATACTGGGGCAATACGAAGTTCAGGCTAAATCATATTATATATATATATGTATATATACATATATAATTACCTAATGCGTAGTGTATATTCAAGACATATCACATTCCCATGCTAAAAACATTGTGTAGAATCGGCCGACCAAAAGTCGCTCGGGAAATTTTTAAAAATCCACAACAGAATTTTAAACTCGCGATTTCTCATTACCAGTTAATTTTGGTGAACTTTACGTTAAATGAAAGATCCCCACATCTACTTTCGTCTAACGTCAACCTGAACCCCCTATCTATCATAGGGCCCTTAAAAACGGCCGCCCAAAACCCCTAAACCCTTTAACCCTAATTTTCTCGATGGGTATTTAGTGAAAAAATACGACTATCTTATCATTAGAGGGATCTCCCCTTTCGAAATTTTTGGTTCCGTTTGAAATTTTCTTTCGCTGTTTTTTCAGTTCATACGATAGATCATACAAAGACACTTCTAATTCATTTAAAAATATATTTACGTCATGCGCTATGCTCTGTCAAAGGTGGCAAGTCGACAGTTTTTAAAAATTGGTAGCTCAAAACCTATCGATCGTACTTAAAAACGGTTTTTATTTCGAACTTGTTATTATAATATCTATTAAATCGGTTTGAATGAAATTTTACAAAAATCGAAACTCAAAAAATCACCCCCCCAAAAAAAGAAATTCCTAATTTTTAAAAATAAATTTCTGTATATAATATATCTAGGGGGCTACCAATCGTGGGGTAATTTATGGGGGGGGGGCTCAATAGGAGTACAACAACAAAAAGTTTGTCCAAATCCGACTAAAATTCGCCGAGTTATCCACGAATATCCATCGATGCGTACTTCTTCCGCTAAAAAGCGGGACAAACATTTTTACCTAAAACATTGCAGGGGCTGTCGTATAAGCAGTGACCTCCGCAAGTGGGAGGTGTACTTTAAAAAAAAAGGTTGTTAATTTATATATATATATATTTAAAAAAAAGATCGAGTTTATTTGTCTTACCAACCAAACGTTCGTCTGCAACTGCTGTTTGTTGTTTCGTTAAGGGGACTACAAATACCTACTAAACGGAAATATGTGTACGTGCATAATATATTATATCATAACAAATATCAAATGTGAATTTTAAATAAGTACTCGTGGCTGCATATGATATAATATATTTAAACCTACCTACTAAACGGAAATATGCGTACGTACATAATATATATTACAACAAATATAAATTTTAAATAAGTACACGCGGCTGTATATTACATATATATAAAAATATATTTTCTGGGTTTGGTTTGAAATTTTTCTTGCGGGTTTTTTCGCGATTTTTTTTGCTTTATAAGATAGACGTTATATAGAAATGAATATTTCCGCAGTAAACGGTTGAAATTTACTGGCTGTCGTAAAACTGACTATTTAAATTATTTGTTGGCTACTACAAAGGTTTTCATGTAAAATTTGTATTGTGTTTCGTTCTAATTACAAATTTCCCGCTCTAACGATAAAAACACAATGTATTAAAAACTGCAAGATATATGTTTAAGAAGGGGGTACCATATGGAACAGTTGAAATTTTTTTTTCGTTTTTTTTTATATTTATACGATACATTTCATACAGTAGTAGGCGTCTATAAAGTTCAAACGTACTAGAAGTAGATGCAGCCTCGACATTCTTAATTCAAACTTGGGAAACAGTTAAAAACGAAAAAAAAAATCAGCGATGTCAGTTAAGTCGTTCTCGAGTTATAATATTTAAAACATGTGGCAATTCATTTTCAAATTGATACACTATGCGTCTATATAATATATATATATATGTATGCAACGTTATGTATGCATTGGGTCGTCATTTAAAACGAATTAAACCTTTTTATTTTTTTAATACCATGTGTACCCAGACTGACATGGGGATCTTTTATAAACATGGACATACAACATGTGTAATGTTTTCGACGAATACGATTAAGAATGACCGTTTTAACATTAAAAGTGTTTCTAAATGTACGTAAGAATTAATAATACGAACGCACATTTTTAAATTTTCTATAATTTGCCTGGTCGTTACTAACGATGAGAGAGTGTGGTACCATCGTTGAATATATATAAATACACTATACACATACTTATACGCACATACGGTGTGTTTCGTCTCTCTCTCTCTCTCTATATATATATATATATATATATATATATATATATAAATATATATATATATATATATATATACATATATATATATATATATATATATATATATATATATATATATATATATATATATATATATATATGTATAAAGTGCATTTAAGTTTTTAAACGATGACTTGTATCGATATCCGTTTTCTTGATAATATTTCTTACCTTGGCAATGCTCTATATTACTCATTTAAATATTAATTTGAAGTAACGCATTACCTTGGTCATGCGTTAAAGTCGTATTGCTTTGAAAAATGCCGTAAAAACAATTATATCGACCGTAAATTCTAAAGTTTTTTTTTTTTTTTTTGGTGTTATTATTATTATTATTAATTTTCGCTATTTTCGCGATTAATTTTAAATCGTGAAAATACTTATTTCGTCTAGGTAACATAATCGAAGATAATACTCGGAAAAAATGAGCGGGAAGTACCAATTGAGCGAAAATGTGGCCAATCTCAAATACACCGGTAAGTAGTTTACGTTTTAGTGTGTCTGTGTGTTTGTGTGTATACATTTATATTCCCAATCGTCGATTACTATTTAATTTCTCTAGTAATTACCGTAAGAAATATGAACCGAAATGAATAAACGAACGAACGTTTTTTTCCGATTAATACGTCCACAAGGAACGTGGAACCGTAATCCGTTTCGCATAATTAATATATTATTCGTTGGTTATTTGCGGGTTCGCTTAATAAGCCCGAATTCTGGTTGTATACCGTTTTCCGCATTCATTGCAGGTATACAATTGTTTCTACAGAAAACCAAAAAAAAAAAAATCCATGCTGATCACCATTAAGTGAAATATGTAGGAGTTTACCTAGATCAACGACCGACCCGGAGATCGCATATCCAAAACGAAATAAATTAACTCAATACGACAACTTTATCGGCTCGTAGTAGTTTTCCACTCTAAACTGTCGCCGCGAAATCGTCTTTTAATATATAAAACCGTACTACATCCAGTATGATCGTACGCGGCACAACTACGAGACTGTGCGAAGACGCCGAACAGACTGATTATCCGGAATTTCCAAACCAAGGTGCTGCGTCTAATTTACCGAATGCCGTGGTACATGTCCGACGAAGTCATACATTGGAATTTGAAAACCGATTCGGTGGATGAAATTATACCGGAGGTTCGAAACATCTGATGCGGTTACAAAACCATCCGAATCAACTGACTTTCACACATAGAATCGGTCATCAAGACTCGAGCATATTAAAATGAAAAACTTAATCCTGCAATCTTTTCGAAGACGTATCATTGGATACCTTTCCTACACGTGATTATATATATATATATATATATATATATATATATATATATATATATATATATATATATATATATATATATATATATATTACATAATTTATTATAGAGCATTACTGTTGGCTAGAAGATATAATTAAAATGTGATTTTTGAAAGAGAATCGCTTATTTTGAACAAGTTCGTTCAACTGTTAGTCTACGTCTATTCGATGAAAATGATTAAAAAATTAATTTCCACTCGGTTAAAAATACTTCCAGACGCGCGAAAATTCGTAAATGTCGCTTTTAAAATAAATAGCGCCTTTTTTGAAATTTCACTCGTAATTATGTTTACAAACATGAAACAGAGAAAAATTTCGCCATCGAAGCGGTAGTGTAGCGGTCAATTTTCGACTTCATATCGGTTAGGTTTAAGGTTAGATTAGGTTAGGTTTGTTTCAACTAGTTCTTCTAGTATGACTAAAAGAAAAAAAAACCAACACGAATAATAAAATACCCACGGCTAGGTTTTTTTTTGTTTTTTTTTTTTTATTTTTTAAAGCGGGAGGGGGAAAATCTTCATAAGACACTGATATATAAGAATTTTGTTTTTATTGCTGCAGTGCATATAGATGCACTACAAGGGAACCAAAATCAGCGTGTGGGATTTTTACCCACTAAAAACCCCCTCCTTCTAATAAAAAAAAACGGAGTTAAAGTAGAGAAATGGAGGTCCCGACACAAACGAAGAGACCTCCACACTTAAAACTAACTTATTGTGATGGAAGAAGGGATGAGAATACACAGTCCCTTCTACCATCAAGTAAATAGTATTGAGTTTGTACAAAAATTAAAAAAAAAATAAAAACATAAAGTAAAAGAAAAACTATTAAAAAAATAGTCTTATCTTAAAAGGTATAACTCATACCTAAGAAAAAAAAGGAAAAAAGATTATTAAATTTAACTACATACTTATAATTAGTAAACATAACATACATAAAAGACATGTACATACACATATGCACATATGAATAACTAAGAACAAGAACCATTGACCCCGCTACAATCAAATGAAGACTGCCGAAAAATTAAGAAATTTTAAATTTTAACAACATGACCTGCTCAGCAAGCAAAAAGAAATTGCTAACTTTCCGTCCAACAGGAAACGGCTAGGTTAGGTTAGGTTAGAAACGGATGTTTGTTTCGTCTAGTTAGAAGTAGAGTTGAAGGAAAAAACGATAATTACAAATACCCGTTAAAAAAAATTAGGAAAATAAACAGAAAAGAAGTTAAAATCGGTAATAATTTTTTTTTCTTTATGAAAAATCACGAAGTTTTTTTTTTCTTTCTTTTTTTTTCTTCCGAAATTATGCCACTAGCTTCAGGCTATCTAGCAATCTGATTGAAAAGAAATTGCGATTGACTTGTGAAGGTCCTTACCCAACGGTAAGCACTTTCGCTGATTGTATTTTAGTACTTTATATTATTTATTCGAAATAGATCTGTAGATTTAATTCGTTTTAAACGCCGGGAATCTGTAGAGTTGTCCAATAAAGCAACAGCTAAAGCATTCGTGTGATAAGAAAGTTTGTCGCCATATTTACGGGCCATTTCTTGAATTTTATCTTTAACAGGTGTAACTTGTAGGTCTGTGTGTAATGTAAGATTACTTACATACCACGGGGCATCTATTATGGTTCTCAATGCTTTATTTTGGAAACGCTGTATTATAGCTGTATTACTCTGTTTAGCACAGCCTCACAGTTGACATCCGTACGCCCAAATTAGAATTTGTTTATACAATAATAACTTGTTCTCCAGTGTTAATTCGAATTTTCTTCCAATAATCCAAATTCCTATACTTTATATTCAATTCATTTTTCGTTTGGCTGCTATGTGGTTTTTCCAGGTTAGTTTTTTTATCCAAATGGATTCCCAGGTATTTTACCGAGTCTTTAGCTGGAATTTCCTGATTATTGATATAAATATTTTTGATGCTGGGTATTCTCTTATTTGTAAATATTACACGAGTTGATTTTTTTTCATCGATTTCTATTCGCCACTGCCTGAACCATTTTGAAATAGTATTAACTGCCGATTGTAAGTTAACTTCTGCATTTTCAAACGACGAGTCGGAACAAATCACAGCTGTATCGTTCGCGAAGGTAGCGATTTCTGTATTATTTGGTACAGATATATCTGCTGTATAAATTAGGTAAAGCATCAGTATGCTACCTTGCGGTACACCGGCATTTATCGGATGAAGTTGAGATTCTTCATCTCCATATTTGACTACAAAATAACGTTCGTCAAGGTAGGATTTGAGTATTTCAAATAACTGATACGGAAGATGGCACCTAATTTTATAAAGCAATCCTTCGTGCCATACTCTATCGAACGCCTGTTTTACATCGAGAAAAACCGCGTCACATATCTTTTTAGATTCGAAAGATTCTTCAATAATACTGACTAAACTGTGGACCTGCTCCAAAGTCTCGTATGAATAAACAGTATTTTCGCACTGTATAAAAGGACACTATCGAGTGAATATTTCGAAAAAATTAAAAATATAAAATGAAAAATATTAATTTAAGATTAAAATTCAGAAAAACTGATCGAAATGAAGAACAGTATTAATAAAACAATCCGCCAGTGAATGTGGACCGATAGTTGGTTGTGTTGTTTACCACATGCACTGTCAGATTGTTTTCATTAATACTGTTCTTTGATTCGTTCAGTTTTTCTGAATTTTAATTTTAAATTAATATTTTTCATTTTATATTTTTAATTTTTTCGAAATATTCAGTCGATAATATCCTAACAGACGAAAAGCGTTTTGAATTTTCATAAAGAAAAATTTTAAAGATTTTTTAACTTGTTTTTTGTTGTTTAATTTAATAAAAATCACTCTACATTCTTCAAATTATAAACGTCGCGGCAAAGTACCAATTAGAATACGCGTGAAATATCTGAGCTTACACTCGCGGATAGTGAAATCGTATTCGAATGAAGATGATAACAAAAAACGTCCTATCTATACGACGATTTCAAGGCCAGTCCGAACATACAGCTTGCAGCTGTGAGGTTGCGCAAAGCCGACAAGTGTAAGAGTGTGCAAACTGCTTAAAATAAAATTCATCGGCTGACAACGAATGCATCTTGGTATGTAACTAACCAAATCATTCGCCCCATGGTTTAAATATTCCTTATGTATGCAACTATGTGTGGTTGTGCAAAGCTCCGATGTAAGAACTAAAAAGACTGCCTAAAATAAAATTTCGTCGACCGATAACAAATGCGCCTCGATCACAAGATCATTCGCCGTGATTCAAACATTCCTTATGTGTGCGAGTTCGTTAGCGATATGCGTACAATTGTGCGAGGCAGGAAAATTATCCAAATAACCTTGCATCCGTGATGGTGTTGGTCACGGTCTGACGATACAGGACAATTCAGATGTAGAAAATCCCACGGATCTAAAGTTGTGATTACCGGTGTGTACTTTACCCTTACGGTTACGCTCTTCTCGTAAATACTGCTAATTAATCTTGATGAAGAAGAAATATATACTTACAAAACATATAAACAATAATGAAGAATGTTAAGTACTTTTCATATATATATATATATATATATATATATATATAACACCTTAACAGTTAACTTACTAATGTACAATGAAGTCTAATGTATATGTGATAAAATTTAAATTTAAAACTTCAAATTAAAAGTTCTAAACTTTTTAGTACAGGAAAAAATTAGAAAAAAAACCCTGCAAGAAAACGATAAAAATCAATTATAATTAGAACTTAAGTAAAGAGGGAAAACACGTAGTAAATAGGAAAATAATTCTTAAACAAGTAATCTATAATTCCGCGGATTGTACAGTGAGACTATGTTGTAATCGCCTATAGTGTTAATTAATGCGCTGTCATGCGTTATATAATTACGGTAAAATTTACTAGATGATTTGTTTAATATAAGTAAGTGTAATAATCTCGCGTTGTGCGGTAAATATTAACGAGGATTCCGGTTATTAGGAATGTGTGTTTTATAAATAGCTGACAAGGCAGCAGGCATCAAGCATGTTTCTCGTTCAATCGGTTGCTATATTTCTGCAGCGGATGTTACCAGTCATATAGAGCATCGGTTCGGGCATACGCTCCAACCATGAATAAACGACCAAGTATCGAAGCAGACACAACTCCCTGGTAAACATCGATATAACCATCGCGCTGCGAAGAAATAGTCGGACATACAGCTCTAGACGTCCCATCGTGCTGTTATTGTCAGCAGTAGTACACCTGTTGTCCATATATCTCTGTCCTCTCTTCGATTAACATCCGCTATCTCTGATAATACTGGCACGATCGATCGCACTTTCAAATTTCGAAAACTAAACTCTTTCCTCTAGTATAAATATCACAGGCGGTGTCTCTGGCCACAGTATACACAGCACCGTTAATAATAAAAAAAAAAAAAAAATTTCGGATAATCAGTTTGTTCAGCGTCTTCGCACAGTCCCGTAGTTGCGCCGCGTACGATCATACTGGATGTAGTACGGTTGGTTTTATATATTAAAAGACGATTCAGCGGCGACAGTTTAGAGTGGAAAACTACTACGATCCGATAAAGTTGTCGTATTGAGTTAATTTATTTCGTTTTGGATATGCGATCTCCGTGTCGGTCGTTGATCTAGGTAAACTCCTACATATTTCACTTAATGGTGATCAGCATGGATTTTTTTTTTTTGGTTTTCTGTAGAAACAATACAGATAACGTGTATACCTGCAATTCTTTTGTTATTTTTTTTATTATTTTCGTACTTTTAAAATCGTTCGCTAAAAGTAAATCGGTAAAAGTGTTTGACTAATAAATTTACAACGTGAGCCGGGCGAAAATATAGAGTACGCAACAAACAGGCGCTCGAGAAATTACTATTATCATGTTTTGGCTACAAAAACGGGAACAGAGTTCTGCGATCGTACTATGAGAAGGACGATGAACAAATTAATATCGGCGAAGGTTCGATCGTTGACACGTTTTAGAATAATAAATTTTACGAACGGAAAAAATTAGACGATATATTAAGTTGTAATAGGCATCCGCGCGATATTTTAGAGATAATGCCAACGATAGTTCTCGTAATGGCCGGATTTTTGTTGATATAACTTACGCCTAGTTTTTATTAGATAAATCGAAAATAAATGCGAGCGTCCGTTTATATTGCACGGCTAATGAATTTAATGCCATCTTCGTAGCGCCGACTAACTCGAAATGGTGCGAAGGAACAAAGTAATTTACGTGATAATCCGTGGTGAAATCGAATTAAATTTAAGTAGGACAATGTTAAAACGTTTGCAGAATCGTATTTATATTTACTTACTACAAACGTACGAGCAACAAACGCGCAAGTACGATAAGTACATATGCCGTACCGTATAGTCGTATATACATATACACGTATACGATACGCAAATGCGTAAATACGAAACGCGCATAAATTCGCATTTACGTATAGAAATGTATCAACGTATACGGTTATTTTATTTTATTTGGAACATATCCTCTTTTCGCATTTCGGGTTTCCGTCAGTTTCACCCGTCGGCAGACACCCTTTACATTTCAATTAACATTATAATCTTAAATAGATAGCAATTTACATTTAGGTGCCATGTTTAATATAAAGTACTATGAGTATGCGTGTGTACGTGTGTGTGTGTGTGTGTATGTGGTAGTATATTGTTGCTAATTTTAACTTGAATAAACACACTGGATTATTATTAATTGATTTAGAAAAAGCGTTTGACACGGCTTGGCACCATGCTGTATTATATAAAACGTTCCGATACTATTATCGCGCGTATTTAATTAAAACAATAAAATCGTGTTTATATAATAGAGTTTCCAGTCTATTAGCTCTTCAATGAGGTCCTATTACGCTGGTGTCACACAAGGTAGTGTGTTAGGTCCTTTCCTTTTCCCGCTCTTAATAAATGATTTACCTAAAATACCTTATATTAAAACTTCTCTTTATGCAGACGATTTAGCTTTGTATTGTGTTTCATACAGACCCGATACAATTTATTGTAGATCACAAAAGGCCGCCTTCACCATCTGTAAGTTCTATAAACGTTGGAAACTGAAACTGAAGAAAACGGAAGCCATTCTTTTTTCAAGAAGGCACCCATTACCCTCGCCGGAAATTGTAATTAACGGTCAAGGTATTAAACGGGTTAAATATGTTACAGGTATTTAAGCGCCACATGTCTGTAAAACTCTTTCTCTGTTAAAACACAAGTTATTATTATTTAGACAAGATTTAAATTTAAAACTAGATGCCGTTGAGGAGACTAAAGCAAGCTCTGAAGCACTATAGCCGATTACGGGTTCATCCAAATCAGCTAGCAGCATCGCTTGTGCATACAAATGTGACAAATATGCGGCTGAAGAGAACAAAGATATGTAATTTAGTTTTATAGTTTGTAAGGTTAATGCATCGCTGGATGTACCTTCTTCACGTGATTGTTAATAGATACTTTTTATTAAATAGCCTCTCAAATGGCTAGTCATAAATTTGAAATTAATATAAAAAAAAAAAAAAAAGTAATACATTTATATTTTTAAATATTTTTAATAATATTTTTTTGTTTTTAATTGCAATCTTGCTGATGTAGCCAATAAGCAACTGGGATGTGGGTCATGACAGGATGAGAGAAGTCATTCAGCAATGACCAATCCGAAACACCTGTTCAATCATTCAAACCGGTGGAGAAAATCTAAGGGTGTGCAATAATTTAATCTGCGAGATTCAAAGACATGATCTAATAAATCTACTTATACATGTTAGGGTGACTCTCTAAAAGTAACCTTTACAGCTATCCCGAACTAGTTCGCGCACATTCGGTATTTTTAGATGCAAATTATCATTTTTTTTATACCAGGTAGCACCGGCTGTTATTCTTAGTATTATAAATTTGTACATATTTTTATAATTTATTTCGTTATATTCTCTTGATAATGGCTTAATAGCCGAAAAACTTTAGATAAATTTTTTTAACGATTTTAACTCGTTTTCTTTGTTGTTGTTGTTTATTTAATAATAAACATTTAAATAATGTTGAACACATTTATTCTTTAATTTAACACTAGTAATAATAATAATACTAATAATCAAATCAAATCAAATTTTATTTTATAGCAATAAAGTGTTACACCCGCTAAATCATAATGTAATAAATACAATAATAAGAGAAAGGAAGTAGAAGAAATAATTATAAATAAACGATGATACACCGGTCTTAAGAACCTTTTCATGCATTATCGCAGTGTGTAAACATATAAAGGTGTGTATTCACATATAAAATATACATAAATATTTGCACGATATACAGACGCATTAATAATATTAATAAGTGCCCGCTAATGAGCATAAGTTGCAGCGGATTTTGTTTCAAAACAATATAATACATTTAAGTATATATATATATATTGCTATAACGCGAAAATAATAATAATAGTAAATATATACACATATGTACAACCACGTACACACGTAAATAAGAATAAGCATTCTCGTAACACTTAAAACATCCTTTAAAAATTTCAAACAATTTACACCCGTCCATCCGAATTCACTTTCTCACTCACACCATATACCATTACACACATATATTCTCAATATTCGTATACGTATATATATATATATATATATATATATATATATATATATATATATATATATAAAAACACATATTGGTTCACGCTATACTTTAACCACACATACACACACACGTCCGCATATCCTGGCACATTAAAATGTTACAAAGGAAAGTAAACTAAAGTTATATTTCAAGTACGTTATTTATTAAATTAAAAACATACGCTAACAAATACTTTCGTCATTTATAATTTTTAATCAATTCTTTTACCACACGAGGTGGTAGCGAATTAAATAGCGTGGCTCCTGCATACATATAGCCTGTATTATGGAACGGAATTTATTGAATTTTGGAATCTTTACTCTCTCATCAGCTGATAATCTTATTATATCTGTCCGAATATTTATATCAAATCTTTTACGATTTTTGCTTACAAAACATAAAAGTTCAACTTTATACAATTCATAATAATAATAATAATAATAATCAAATCAAATCAAATTTATTTTAATTTCAGTACAATACACCAGTACATTTCAAAATAGAAGAAGTATAAAATAAAATTAATTACAAATCGAATACGAATAAACAAATAAAATAAAATAAAAAAGCCGATAAATAAACATTGAGAAATTAATTCAAGTACTACTACTAATAATAGTAATGACATTACACAATTCATTTGATTGTTGATATGAAACTAAAATAAAGGGAATAAAACCGCCTCTGCGCAACCCTGCACGAGCGGCCGTTGGATTAATAATAATAATAATAATAATAATTTTTTTTTCAATTTTCAATATCAATTTATTTGATTTTTGTTCAGTACATTTGAATATATACAAACATAAAATATACTATTAAAGAAACCAGTTCGAAACATAACATATGACATTCTTCAAAGAAGTAAAACAAAAAATTTAACAATAAATAAAAACGTCAACTTATATTTAAACGAAGCTTATATGTAATAGAGAACTTAATAGATTAGACTATATTTATGTACTGAACATATAACCCAGTTATGCGCAATTCTGCACGTGTACCAGCTCCACAAAGATATTGTATAATAAGCGACTGTCTACATTAAATAGATTAATAATAAGTTTTATCACTCAAATTATATACACATTTGCCGATAAACATTCAAACATTCCCATCCACTCTCATTTGGCTTCTTGGGTATTTAAAAATTATTTGCGAAACTGCTATTAAGTTAAAGGTTGAAACATAAGGTAGTACTGTTCAAAACGGAATTGCTACTTTATTATGTAGTACATTTTTTGTTAAAAAACTAAGTAAAAATATATGTACGCACACGAGCTATAGGAAATCAGACTGTCGTTATTACAACGATGCGTACGTTAAATTGACAAGTATTTGTATTACAAAATTTAAAAATATTACGAATCTAATTAATTTACAATTAACAAATCTTGGCTAGTAAGTGTTCAATTATTAATTTTCTACGTATACGTTCATAATTAATAAGATCAATTTTTAATTCTTTAGGTAACCTGTTGAACTTAACGACATACACATAATAATAATAATAATAATAATAATAATAATTACGTATTGTAAAAATCGGCACGTCATTAAGTAGGGAATCGGTCAACCGCATACAGAAGTGAAAATATATTTTCGATTCTCAAAATTCCGCGTACAACGAATCTGTATCCCGCAACCAGTAAATTTCCATCTACTAATAGCAAAGACGACATATTATAAATAATCTACAACACTCCTATTCTTCTATTTATATCACTAACCGATGGACAATGGAGGTTTTGAGGGGCGAACGACAAAGATAAATTGATGAACAAAGAAAAATAACAACAAACGAACAATGACAAAGAGCAGACAGAAATTTTCTTTTTATTCGAAATGAACGAAGAAAATATTACGAACGACGCTAAAGGAAAGCTAGCGGAGCAGAAAAATTTCTTCGTCTCTGTACACATTTATATTTTGTTATAAAAAAAAAAAGAAAACAGTACAGTTATTATTAAAAACTCGTAACTCTGGAAATAAACGAAAAAGAAACTTTGCAACGGTTAAATGTATATTTGCCCACTTTATAACATAAATCAATGTCCCCCCAAGTATTATTATTAATATTATTATTTAAATTAATGTGCCATATACAGCAAGTAATGGCTAGAGGCACAGTGGAAAATAAGTATTAAATTAAATGATACAATCCAGTATCATGTAGGAAGAGGATGAGTCTGGATAGTGTAGAAACGTTGTCATCGAGCAGTAGCTGTAATGAAGAGAAAGACCGTAGTATGATCTCTGCAGAATATATTGAGGACACTCTGTCAGTATACGTTGCAGGCCGTACACAATGGAGCTTACGATCTATTAGGAAGATAAGCATGTGTCTGAGTCTGCTTACAACTACACTATCTCTCCGATGTTGTAAGTGTGTATTCCGAGGTGTTATTTTTGGTTTGAAAGATCGTAGCTCGTTTGATGTTGATACGGATTGCCATTCTTCTTGCCATAACTGAAATAATGACACGATCTCATGAACCCGTCGTTGAGGTCTGCGAAAGGCACACAGTTAATGTAGTTGCTGCTTCCTTTGCTGCTCTATCAGCTAGCTCATTTTCAGCGAATTTCAGAATGTGCTGGGGTCCAGAGAAATGTAATGGTTCGTTCAGTATTTTTAGTAATCAATTCTACAATTGTTTCCGCTATAGGATGTCTATTGTTGTTAGATACATTATGAATAACGTTTAAAGCCGGAAGAGAGACTGAGCAGATTATTATTGGCAAGCTAGACTAAAGTTCGGTATTTATACTGAAATCGATGGCCAAGTATATCGCGTATAGTTCGAAAGATAAAATTGTAAATGATTACGATAGTGAGAATCGAATATATAGACTTCACATTTTTATAACGGAGCAGCCAACGAACGAATCAAATAGCCATTTGTATAGAATGCTAATGATTGAGATGCTCGTGAAGTAGCAGATTGAATAATTTCTCGATCAGTACGGAAATGCTTCAGGTTATAAATATATAAGTAAGTCCAAGTTGATTGAATTATTTGTTCACGGTGGCATTACTAGATTTAAGTTTTTATACAGCAATGGTTTGTTTTTAGTGTCGATAGCATGTTTGAAAATTTTGTCAGTATTGATCGTGGTGAGTTTAGGCCGAATGCAGATTGTGCCGGACAAACTGATGTGAAGTTGGAGGGGTATCGTATTATTGTGTTAAAAATTTGAATAGTAGATACATTTAACGGATCCTGAGATGTCATTGCTTCTACATGTAAGCTGTTGACAGGTGTGTTGAACGGAGAGCTCCAACGGCTAGTCGAAGAGTTTTATTTTGTATAATATTTACAGCATCCCGGTTACTTGTCTTTGTTGTTGAATAGATTGAAGAACCATAATCATACTTTTATCGAATTAAGCAGCGGATTGCCGCTTTATTATTGGTAGACTGTTTTCGTAACGCTACATTATAATAAGCACATCGTTGATTATCAACGAGCGGTATGATGCAGTGTGGTTTATATTCTCTTAGTTCGATCCTTTCTAATTTATACATTTCATAACTGGCACATGCCCCGTTTTTGAATTCTAAAATTCTCTTTTATTCCGATGATATTGCGGTGTCTATTTCCGATGCATCTCCCATACTGTATATAACGTTAATACTTCGTGTTTTTTTTTTTTTTTTTTTTTTTTTAATGGAGATGTCCTTACAGCCTAACCAACGTGATACTGTAATTACTAACACTGCTATAAACTCGGGACAGCTTCTCTAGAAATATCGCTACGTCCGGGAACAGATGTAAATTATCAAGGTGAAGAATGGACAATACAAGACGTGCGCAGTAACTTAAGCTACAGTTCAGAGTGTAATGTTATTAAAGAAGGACATTCGAAGAACACCCGATGAGGATTGCAGATTACACACGTTCGCATGTAGAGGGCAGTATTAAGTTTCTCTAAGCTGAATACGGAATAGGCGGTCCGGCAAAAAACAGATATAACATAAATTGAACGAGTACATTTTATTTTACTAACGGGCATTGTCGATAACTTTTCTATGAATGGTATTCTCTTTTGCTAATCAGTTCGGTATTTATGTATTACTTTGGATGCGCGTTTAACATGTCGGCCATATATTGCTAATCTACTAACTATTAATCGCGCACAGTTACTACGTAATTTATACAATACACGTTTGGGGGATGGTTTGCCATAATCTTAACTCTTTATAGATAGAGAGTTTGGTTTTATGTTTTATAGATCGGCATCTGAATCATTATTAAATAAGATTGATCGTGTATGTGCGTTAGCGTCTGTATTGGTGCGATTAGAAGAACTCCGATACCGACATTAATAATAATATTCTTCCCCTACAGTTCAGACGGAGTTATTTTGCGTTAAAACTTTCGATTATTGGAATGAACATAAATCGTTTTCCGCTATACAATTCATTCCATCATATTCACTCCAACCAACTGGCGGTTTTCAAATAACAGGATGACTCTGCCGGCTTCTGTTTTACCTAGATTGGAAGAATTTCAGGCACAGACTATGCGAATTCGTATTCCTCTCCGATATATATATTATCGTATTCGTACAATTTTTTCCAATAAAACAACATCTTTTTTTCCTCAAAACTACGTTCTTTATCCTGCGCCACTGATCCAGGCTACATTCAATATTATCACTGAGGATTTTCGCACATCCTTATTTATACAGACGGATCGAAGTAAGCTCAAGGAACAGGAGCAGCAGTTTTCATTTCATCTATTAATATTAGCACGGCGTACAAATTATCTGATCTTTGTTCCGCATTTACCGTTGAGTGTGTAGCGGTTGTACGAGCATTATCATTTTTAATTGATACGAAGCTTCCAGGTAATTATCTTATTATCACCGATTCGCAAAGCATTTTGAAGGCTATGGGAAATAAATAGAACGCGTCAGATACGTTGATTTCGTTCATCATGTGATGAAACTTAATCATGCGGTATGTATTTGTGTCTTTCTTATAGGTACCGGACATCGAGCAATCTCCGATATTCGAATTTGTACTTCGTATCATAAATTTTATACAGTCGGAACTAAGAAACTTTGGAAACAGAGAGACCTATGTCGAGTGTATACAGCAGTCGCTTCTTAACAACCGTCTCTTACTAGATTTCCGAAGTTTTACATTTTTAAAAACATTAAGCAGAATGGAATTATACTTATCAGCGGATTGCGATTCGTGCGTTACTTGTTGCCGGACCGCCTATACCGTATACAGCTGAGAGAAACTTCTTACTGCCCTCTATACGCTGGACGTGCAATTTGCAATCCTGGTCACGTGTTCTACGAATGCCCTTCTTTAATAACATTACGCTCTGAACCATATCTTAAATTACTGCACGTGTCTCGTAACGATCCTCCATACAATTGTCGCTTCTTCATCTTGAGAAATTACATCTATTTCAAGACGATGTTTGTAGAAATATGAGTTGTAGTACGTGTAGTATCACATTGGGTAGGCTGTAAAGGCGTCCCCATAATAATAATAATAATAATAATAATAATAATAATCGGGTATTAATATAACTTCGATTATTACGATCGGACGAAACGATATACGGGATGTTGAAACATCTCGCGACGACAGCCTATCTGCCGAGAAAGTCGCATGTTTAAAAATACAGCATCCGCCGAGACTAGATCGTGTTAAACCAACTGATCTTTTAAAACTGTATATGGGAAAATAAAAAGTAGAACTACCGAGTGGCGATGGAAGCTTCACAGACAATACGCTGTTCCACAAACGGCTCTGTAGAACAGGGTTAAAAACATTAAATGGTGTTCGAGCTGGCACGGATGAATAATCTGCCAAATAATTTTACCCAGGAAAAATTTCTTATCCGTCATCGTCATTAAAAATATTGGAAATTATGGTTTAACGGGGAAGTTGTTAAAAAAAAAAAGAATTAATCTGTCATATTCACTTCGTGAAAAATACGATTTTAGGAATGAAATGGTTTTTTAACGTAGATGAAACGGATAGTACATATCGCGTAAGTTAAAAAGTAACACGGCCACGTGGTTGAAAACAGATTGCCGTCCTTACATCGGCCAAACAAGAGTGAACAACAATAGTGGAACAAGGAATAATATGGTCTCTTCTTCTATATTTCCAAGACGAAGGGCAATTCAATAAATTCTACATTAAACTGCACTCGATTCATTGGATCCATCTGGGCTGATCTAATGCTGTAATTTTGTAGATTGGTTTAAATCATTTTCGAACTTTTGCAAAATTATCATTATGTCATCCGAGTAATCATTATTATTAGATTGACATACTTCGAAAATTTCCGTTCCAAATTTACTCCACACAACATCTTCTGGCCATTCCGAAAATAAACGAGACTACAAAGTCAAATCGTGAAATTAGTAACATTGCTGTAATAAGAAAGTTACTATATAAAAAAAAAAAAAAAAAAAAAGAGCTGGAAAATATTTAAACACCTACAAGGTTTGTTCCTAAAGTGGAAAAAAAAATAAACAAAAGGTCAAATAGGCAAAAATGAGGAAAATATGATCTGTCCTGGATACATTGACTGAATGGTTATAGACAGTAAGGTGCGCTGTAACATATTTAGTTTTAATTCATTAAAATAAATAAAAATAACGAAATATAAGCATAATAATATTAATATTTGTTTGCTTATTTACCAATATTTTACTTTAATTTCACTTTCCCATTTTATCGTACACTAAGCCTCATTTTATCCAACCCCAGTTGGGTAAAATGTGGCAAATACCAATTTAAAAAACAATTACTTCGAAGCCCCCAAAATAGTTTAAAACTTTATCCGTGTCATTATAATAATAAAACTACAAATAAGATAATTCAAAGTTTTGACCGTTCTACGTTATAATGTTGAATCGTTATTGAGACCAGTTTTCTTTAGTCCCCCCCCCTGTTTTACACAACTTTTCTCTATATAACGCACAATTTATAATATTTTCAAAGTATTTATTCCGGTATCTTAGAATTTTCCAGATGTTCTATAGTATTTTCTAAAGAAACGGTGTTTGTTTTCATCAAACCTCTGCGCTCATTCTATTGTTTGTTGCTCAGCGGATTGATTTTGAGAAAAAGGTAATCAAAATTGAAAATATTATATTATAAAACATACGTCAATATAATTCGTACTCTAGTAAATGTTTGCCATTAGTAAATTCCCAATAGAATGGATAAAAAAATGGAAATAATAATTATTAGCTTTGTACTATAAACATTCTGAGGCGCATAGAAAATATTTATGACAGAGGTCGCGTCTGGAGATTCGATTGATTACATAAATGATCTTATAATAAGGAACTAAGACTCAGGTTCAACAAGATTCATTATTAGCTATTAGAAAGGAAATCTGAGCTTTCTCTGAATTCTAAGTTGCTACTTTATAACACTATGCTCAAACCGGTCTCGACTTACGGACTAAAATTATAAGGAACACACTGCTTGCAGTTCAAGAATCAAAATTATTCAGCGATTCTAATCTAGGGTACTGCGATCCCTAGTTAACGCACGCTGGTACATTCGAAATGATCACCATCACAGATGTCTAAAGGTACTAGAGGTCAAAAATGAAATACGAACGTACAGCGATCGGTACCGGCAAAGGCTAGATGGAACTCTAATCGGCTGGCTACTAATTTGCTAGATTATCAGAACGAAGTCTGGCAAATCATTCGGCTAACTCCTCCTCGATCCCCCCTATATTTATTGACTGATAATGATAGTACGGAATGTCGCCAGTAAGGCGATCGTTCCACACGCGTCGTGGTCCGTTTTATTATTCTTCCCATCCGAATTGGTTATTTCAGCTAGATTGCTATTTATATGAAATTAATAAAAAAATATTTCATCGTTGTCTACAAAATGCATACCAATGCAAACATTTAACTAATCACTTTCATACGGAATTCAGTTAAATATTGATTATAAAACAAACAAATTAAATCATCAACTTTTCCAATATTCTCTGCCACGCTACTTTCTTACTTTCTCATTTTTTTGTGTTTTTTTAATTACTTCATCAGTGGTGTTAAAATTTAAAAGGAAAATTACGCTAAACGAATTATATCTCTTACGATTTTATTTGCTCGTATCAATAAACACGTGTATCAAACTACCTGTATATATATATATATATATATATATATATATATATATATATATATATATATATATATATATATATATATATATGTGTGTGTGAAACATAATGCAGCTAGCGAAATGAGAAATAAAAACTATTGCCCCTAAGGCTGATAATACCCCCTTACAAATATAGTGTATAACATTATATATATATATATATATATATATATATGTGTGTGTGTGTGTGTAGTTAAGTGCGCCTATAAAGATGAAAAGAAAATAAACTTAAAGAAAAGGGGAAAAAAAGAGCGCGACTTACGAGAGTGTAAATAATTTAAATTGACACTAAAGTTTCATTGAGCTTAGTGTATAGTAGATGTATTGAACAGCTTAAGAGCTTAAATCTGTCAGTTTTTGAGTACTTCTCAAAATATATAATTTCAATTCGTTCTTACATAAGTATATATAGATAGATAAATAGGGTATAAAATAGTAAATTATTTCATAAAAGGGGAGATGTAATTTCTTTTCGGTAGTAGTATTACATACTTTCTGAAAAGTATAACCTCACCGAACATAAGGAACCTGCGAGGGAAAAAAGGAAATATTGGAAATATCACGCAACTTTTTTCGTTTGTCGAAATATTGTTAGTTATTTTCTGACCGAAATATTAACCCCTTTTTTGTAATTCAAATTTGTGTAGCGGATTTAAAATTCTTCTTTAAAATCCTTAGCTTCCACATTAGCTCGAATAATACAACCATTATACATTATTGAGTATATATATATATATATATCATCTTCTCGATTTTCAGAATGATTTATGTTCCTTTTTAGTTATTTTTCTGGCCATTGTTCCAACGTTAAACATTTATTTACATATACATCCGAGTAAGGCAGTATCACCTCACCCATTACAACATTATATAAGTGCTTTGCATGTAATTATTTCCTTGAAAGGTAGCCCATTCTGTTTGTAAAGAAATAATGTACTGTCAGTTGGTCACGACGTTCGGCAATCAAATAATACAAGGCTGATTATACGATATACATACATATATATATGTATATACATAATTATTAGAATGAATCAAATCAGCTGAAATTAAAACCATTAGACTGTAGTTTGCACCTTAGTGGCCAAACGTGGTAATATTACAAATAGCTGCTCATCATTTATGCATCACAGTATCATCGATATGCATTTATCCAGCCACTCCTGAAAGAATGCTTTCCCTACTTCCATCGAATTTTGTTTCTCGGCTATCTTCGATATATCGCTGTACTATGTTGTCGTTGGTCTATCCAGTTTTGTTTTCCTGTTTATCGGCCACTAATGTATGGCACGCTGTGACCATACGTTGTCACCTATTCGGGCTACGTGGCCAATCCAATTCAACTTTCTTCTGACCATTCGCTCTACTACGTCGCTTAACTTCGTCTGTTCACGTATCTTGGAAATTTTTGATCCGATCTGATAATCTAATGTTTTAGCACACTACGCGTAGTCATCGTGATAAGAATATCTTTAATAAGGCTAGTAATCAACTACGTCGCTTGATTAAAAACATCAAATGTAAAACATTTGCAAAATACCTACAACAATTAAGCCCATCTGCAGATAGAGACTACTCCTTATGGAAGGAAACGCCCGTTTGTGCATATTCCGCCTATTCGTGATGAACTTAATAATTGGGCTCGTCGAGATACTGAAAAAGCTGAACTGTTTGCTAAGCACTTGTCTCAGACTTTTCAACAACATGATATTGTGTCTAATATAGATCCAACTCCCGTTTACAAAACTGAACAACGAATATAACGAATATGGCGGTTTACTCCCATTGAGGTAGCAACGGAAATAGATAAAAATCTAAATTCAAACAAGACTCCGGGTATAGATGAAATATCTCAAGCTATCTTGAAAGAACTGCCGCGTAAAGGTATCGTCCTTATGACATACCTATATAATGCATGGTTACCGTTTAGAGTATTGTTTTAAAGTTGCACAAATAATAATATTGAAAAAGCCTTTCAAACCAGCTAGAAAGGTCGATAGGCCTATTTCGCTTTTGCCGGGCATATCAAAATTATCTGGAAAATTTTATAAAAAATTGTAGGATAAGATTTGCCATTTCACCAATTTGGATTTAGAAAGCACCAGTCGACGATCGATCAAGTGAGGCGAGTTACTAAAATAATCGATTCAGCACTGGAAGAAAAAAATACTGTTCCGCGGTGTTTTTAGACCAAGCTTTCGACAAGGTCTGGCACGATGGACTCATTTTTAAGTTAAGCAAACAACTGCCTCGAAACTTGTGTCAATTGCTTAAATCATATTTAGCAGATAGAAAGTTTCGTGTGGCTCATGATGAAGCGAAGTCGGCTTTTTGCAGAGTACTGGCAGGAATTCCACAGCAGCGTGTCCTTGGACTTCTCCTGTGCCTACTGTACACACGCGATCTACCAACGTCTGATAACGTAACAACGGCAACATTCGCTAGACGACACCGCAGTATTAGCCGTCAGTGCTGATCCCAGCGAGACAAATGGTGAAATTCAACAACATTTAAATCTGATTAAAAAAATGGACCTGAAACTGGAAGATAAAACTAAATAAAGCGAAATCAGTCCATGTTCTTTATACGTTAAGACATGCAGACAGTAGGTATCGAGTATATATTGATAATCAGCCTATTCCGCGAACTGATTCGGCAAAATATCTCGGAATGCACTTGGATGCCAGACTATCACGGAAGGTACACGTAAAGTACACGTAAAGATGAAAGTGTTTCAAATTAAACGCAGAGTACAACATTTGTACTGGCTCATCGGTAGGGGCTCTGTATTGGATGTACAATGCACTATTACTCTATAATCAGGTTATAAAGCCTATATGGACGTATGAGCTTTTATTGCGGGGATGCGCTGCCAAGTCTAACAGGAAACTTGTAGAGAAACGGCAGAAAATTATTTTACGTGAAATTGTGGATGCCTACCGGTACTCGCGAAATGAAGACGTACATCACGATTTACAAATGAAGTTTGTCGATAGTTTGCTGAAGCGCATGAAAAGCGACTGCTTAAGCATGTAAAAATGCAGAATCTCGTCAAGTTTTAGACACAATTTATTAATTATTCAAATTTTTATATAATGTTCTCGGTAATACACCGCATTTTCACTGACATACGGTCAAAAAAAAAATGTATAAATAATTTTTTCCTTTTTGACGATTCAATTTTAATAGTTTTTCACGGGATAAAAATGTCTTTCCTTCTACTAGTTCATTTGACTGTTCTCAGTCGTTGGTAGCAGCTATGGCGGCACTATTTCTCGATATATAAGGTTCGGTCTCTTGCCTGTAGTACAAATCTTCTACCTTCATAGGCGACCATTTTTAAGTATTATCGAGCTAAACAATCGTTCTTCTGCCAATTCTTGTTTTTCCTTCTATTATTCCCACGATTATGGTCTGTGGCAGTACATACTGTGTCTTAAGTACGCTTTTTTTCTTCGTTTGATCTTATCCAACAATTCTGTCTTTTTTTTTTTTTTTAAATATATCTAACACTTCGTTTTTCTTCTTTGCCGTCCACGATATGCGCCGCATACGGCGGTAACATCGCATTACTCTTCTTCTTCTAGTGGCATCTCCGTGGCAGGAGTTAGCCTACATCATGATTTAGTATTTTTCTAGCGTCCTTTATTATGTCGACTACTTTTTTACGATTTCCGTAAGCGGCGGTTATCATTTCTAATCGTTTTCATCCTCTTGGCGCTTTTCCTTCGATCTTACCCTGTAGAGCCAGCAGAAAGATTTTCCCTGATCTTATGCGCCAAATATTTCCGTTTGCTAGCAAGGATGTCGTGAACTATTATCGGTGTTTTGAGGCCACATTTTCCAATACATATTTATTTGTTTTCTGTTCATGCCATGCGCCATATCCTTCCCAGGATTCGCATTTTAAAGGCTTCTAGCCGTTTTAAGCTTTCTGCGCTCACTGTCCATGTCTCACACGCATATTTTAATATAGACATGACATAGCACTGAACCAGCCGAAGTTTTAATATTTAATTTTCTATCCTTAAATATGTATGCGAGATTTTCAAACGCTTGTTTCGCCACGGCGATTCTTGTTTTAATTTCTATTGTATCTCTTCCATCATTAGACATTAACGTTGCTGGAGAACGAAATCGATCCACGTTTTCTACAACTTTGTCCCCAATTTTCAAGACTGTAATTACTCGATCTCGTGAACTTCATCGTTTTAGTTT
Source organism: Coronaproctus castanopsis (assembly GCA_032883995.1). Classification (NCBI taxonomy): domain Eukaryota; kingdom Metazoa; phylum Arthropoda; class Insecta; order Hemiptera; family Monophlebidae; genus Coronaproctus; species Coronaproctus castanopsis. Next base: position 62,383,321 of record CM065054.1, read on the forward strand.
TGTTAACGTTTATAGTCGTATCCCATTTTTCGTCTGATTTATTTAAAATTACTTGCATTTGCTTCACAGATCCTGCTAATAGGACTTTATCGTGGGCGTAACTGATGCAATTAGTTATTTTGCCGTTTACTTTAAACCCTAGGTGATCTATATTAGCGTTGTTCATTATTTCTTCTGCTTATATATTAAATAGTCTAGGGGATAAAGGACATTGTCGAACATCCTTCATTATCTTACAACGTTTTGTGGAATATTTGCTGTCTATTTTTACATAGTGTGTTCCCAATATAATGTCTTCAGTAGTCGTAAATCTCTGTTGTCTATGCCATATTTTTCGAGTGTCTGAAATAATTTCTCATGATTAACTTTGTCGAACGCCTTCTCGTAATCCATGATACACTCTAGTGTTTATTATTTTAACCTTCGCTGTCCACGTTTCGCAGCTATACAAAGCACATACGTAGCATTTTAAGGCTCTAATTTTTACTGAAAGAGATACTCCACGCGATGTTAGTGTTTTCTTCATTTTCATAAATGCTAATCCTGCTCCTAGTCCGGATTTAATCTTTTTGTTCGGATCCCCGGCGTTGGTAATCCAAACTTCTACGTATCTATACTTATTTTCCTTACTTGTAATTCGCAATCTCTCGTAATATTATTATTGGCCCCTATTCGTATCTATCGGCACCGTTACTTTTTGGTTTTTCTACCGCTTTCAATAATATTCCTAGATTTTCCATATTTTCAGCTAATATTACCGCGTCATCGATATACCGTATATTATTAATAATTTCACATCCGACTTAAAAATATGTTCGAAATTATTACTAAAAACTGAAAATAGTTATTTCCTTATGTTTTCGATTATTTCGAAATATATCCGGACGCTGCACTCGATGCACGATCAGATCGTCGCATTTGGTAGATGGATATACACGTGTATATATGCATCGTATTTAAAGTGTGGATGTATGCATTCTTGCAGCGTAATCAACAAGGTTAGAACGCTGCAGAAGTAAAAAATGAAAATAGTAATACTTCCGACAAATCGAGTTAAAAGAAGATAAAAATGTTCTTCAAATCCGCCACAACGTCGCAATGAAAAAAAAATGATGATATACCGTCGCGAGCCCTCGGGGGAAGTCTCAAGATTGCGCAGTTTCAGCTTCATCAATTCGTGAAGGGGTTGTTTTCCGGTCTGTTCCAAATAGAATCCCTTTTTAACCTTTTACGTCGTATTCTCAAGCAGGGGTGAGAGCTTAACTACAACTGACATATTTCACTTAGCCGTTGTGCGCTTTGTTTCTTTTATGCTCTCGTCTCTTGTTTTTTTTTCTTGTTTTTTTTTTTTTTCCTATTAAATCGCCTACTTTCTTTACGCGTGCGTAATGTATACATGCGTACACATATATGTGGTTTACTTTTATTTATAGATACTGAACACGTACACAGTGTGTACAAGTATCGCTATTATTGTAATTTATACGAAGACATATCATTCGGGTTGACTCTAACTACCAGCTGCTCAGGAGGAAATCTCTGGTGCGATAAATCTGCTTTTATTACCCCAATCCTATCACTAATGGGACTAGGCTACTACCACCTAATTTTCTTCCTCATCATCATCGCAAGCAAACGCAAATCCAAACTCCTATCAACGTATTATATAAAACGCATAAGTATAATATTAAACAGACATTTTCATTAAAGCCTACCAAATTCCGATTTATGTGTAGGTATATATATATATATATATATATATATATATATAATACTTAACATATTGTAAATAAAAATTGTACAGTATACAGAGATAATGATATATATATATACATATACACATATAGTTATAGACAGGGTTTTTTCTTTTATATGTATACAACAACAACAACAACAACAACGTGCATAATTTACAGTGAGTATACACAAACCAAAAATTTTAAATAATAATTACGTAACGCCCAGGATGGCTCGCCGTACATCAGAAATAATACAAAGACCCGTAATAAATAAAAGAAGTAATTATACTTATAATGACGGCAAAAAATAATTGAAAAAAAACTGTACAGCAAAAAAAAAGTTAAGATAGTAATAATGAAACAAAAGAAAAAACACGTTAGACATTAAAAAATAAATAAAGAAGGAATATATATAACGTTACAACAGGTTATGTTTGAGCCTCCTATGTTTATATTTACTATACATAAATTGGAGTTAATCGTAATTACCGATGGTAGCAATTAAACTATTATCGTGGACTAGTCATCGCAGAACTTACGCGTTAAATTTAAGATGTACTCCTTAATATAAGACATGTTTCAGTATGCGTGTCAACGATTTTGTGGTATCTAGGGACATTTAGCACACACGTGAGACACCTATTTTGAAATACTTGTAACTTGTTAAAGTTTGTATTTGAAATAAAACTCCAAGCTTATTTAAATTGCAATCTGGCTGATGTAGCCAATAAGCAACTGGGATATGGATCATGACAGAATCAGAGATGTCATTCAGCAAATGACACTCCGAAACACCTCTTCAATCATTCCAACCGGTGAGGAAGGTCTACGGGCGTGCAATAGTTTAATGTGCGTGATTCATTAACATTATCTAATAAATCCACCGCTAACTAGTTAGGGTGACCCTCTAACCTATGCAAGTAACCTTTACAGCTATCCCGAACTAGTTAGCGCACATTCGGTACTTTTAGATTTGTATGCAAATTATCGTTTCGTATATACCAGGTAGCACCGGCTATTATCTTTATTATTTTTGTTTGGGATCGCTGCACCATTTTCATATTCGATATTGATGCTGTCCCCCCACCAGAATGATATGCTATATGTCAATACCGGCTTAATAACTGCCCTGTATAGCAGTAATTTCAATTTTAGAGGTAATTAGGAAATTTTACTCAAGAACCGGTATATGTTCCGCAGTTTAAGTTTTATTTTAAAATGTAAAACGCGTATATTTGGCATTATATTATAAAGTTATAATAATATTTAATAAATGTACCGGAACAAATGCCCTCTCCATTTATGAAAGTAACTAATAATATAAACTGGTAAATAATAAATATACAAGATGAAAATAGTATTGATGGTCAGACAAAAAACCATCACAAATGAAAAGCGGTAATTTAAAAAATAATAAATTTAATTATATAACGAATATGTAATATTATTTATAAGTAATGGAAACGAAAGCAAACAAATTATGACGTTATGGGAATAATACATTATGTTTAATGCGTCGATGCTTATACTTAATATAATACTTAGTTCCCTGGAATCGTAATTTCCTATTGCTGGAAGTAAATTATTACGGTGCGCACTACAACTGAGAAAAAATTTTTGGGATAGTTTGAGGATATAGTCTTTTACATATGGTATCTGCAACTATGCATATTTGAAATTTTAGTGTATACGGGGACATTGAGGATACATCTAAGACATCGATTTTGGACTAATTGCAGTCTATTAAAACTAGCATTTGAGACTGAAGACTAAACTGGACAAGAATATGTTAAAATAGACCTAATGATCGACTTGTAGATTATTAATTTATTATTAATATTTAAGTGAGATTTACGTTTGAAAATGGGATAAATTGAACAGATTTCTCTGTTTGTCTTCAATGATGCATGGTCAATATGCTTAGAAAACGTTAGTCTCTTGTCTAAAATGACACCAAGATAGCGTATCTGGTCAGACCATTCTATATCAACGCCACTGACATGAAGTCTGGTCGGTGAAAACGGTCTTCGACGAGTGAAGAAAATTGCTTTCGTTTTGGAAGGATTAAGAGCAATTTGCCATTTAGAAAAATACTTAATTACACGATCAACACCGGATTGTAACCTATTGCTGATAGTACTTGGCCTGTAGGAACTGCAGTACAATGCTGTGTCATCAGCGTATAAGGTAACCTCAATGTTATTTATATGCGGGAAATCATGCATGAAAAATGTAAATAAGAATGGCCCCAGCACGCTACCCTGAGGCACGCCGGCAGAACAGGATTTACTACTTGATTTCGCATTATTTATAATGGTGTAAAATGATCGATTATTTAAGTAACTATTAATCAGTTTAATTAGATAATTGGGAAACCTGGTAACAATCATTTTATAGATAATACCGTCGTGCCAGGTTATGTCGAAAGCTTTTGCCACATCAAATAATACCATCCCAGTATGTTTATTGAAGTTAAAATTATCTGTGATAGAGTCGGCAACTCTTGCTATCTGTTGTGTTGTGGAATGCTTTGGTTGAAATCCAAATTGACTACTAGGTATTATATTATTAGAATTAGTGAAGTCACATAATCTTTTCAGAATAATTTTTTCAGCGATTTTCCTAAGATTACTAAGCAAGCTGATTGGACGGATATTGTCTATCTGAGAGCAATCTTTACCGTGTTTTGGTATTGGAATTATTTTAGCCACTTTCCAACTAGAAGGGAAGTACCCAAATTTAAACATTGCGTTAATCAAATTAGTTAACCTAACGATGGCTTTTTGAGGTAGCATTTTAATGACAGTAGATTGGATACCATCGTGACCTACCGAGTTTTTCTTCTTTGTTGATTTTACATGTGTAAAAAGTTCGTTGGGAGAAGTTAATTTAATATTAGTTGTTATCTGAGGTGATGCGATAAATCTACTGACAACTTTATGTACTTTGTTCTTCTGATAGCTTGAAGCTAAATGGATATTTCTGCTGTGAACCTCAAGGTAGCGTGCAGCAAGCAATTTTGCTTTATGGGTATTATTATATGCATATGTGTTAGTATGAGAGTCATGAATTGGGGGAAGTGCTTCATGGTGTTGTGTATATTGTTTACATACCTTCCAAAGGCTATTATTTTTAACAGAAAGATTAGAAATTATTTCTTTAACACTGAACTTGATGCGTTCCTTCCGGGTGACGCACTGATCAAGCCACATACCCACGTATCGGACTTTTATTTTACTATGCAATCCGACCATGAATAGTCAACAGGTGGACATGTGTTCCGCCTAGTAGTAAATGTAACATATACTTGACTTGGATGAGTTAATTTCCATTGTTGTGTCCAGAAAGTCGTTCAAACCGCACTGTAATTTTTCTGACGCCGCTAACATTATCTCTAGCAAATAATGCTGTATTATCGGCAAATACGGCCATCTCCACATTTGTACTTACCGGAAGGTCGAACATATATATATATATATATATATATATATATATATATATATATATATATATATATATATATATATGAGAAAAAGGATTGTTCCCCAAAACTGAACATCGTGGAACCCCAGCCTTGACAGGATAAAATTTTGATACGTCATTACCGAATTTAATTTGAAAAAATCTATGTGACAGGTATGATGATAGTAGCGTGTAGTAAGGATGTGGCAGAGTGCGTTTTATTTTAGAAAGTAACCCTTCATATACGATCGAAGGCCTGCTGACCGTGGACGTTTTATCATCGTTATATTCTTAAATACTTATTTTCCGTTGCATAAAGCAAAAAAAATAAAATAAAATAAAACTGAATCCAATAAAAAAAGGTAAAAAACGATAAGCAAAAAATTCTCGCACGTAACTGATGAAATGCCTGCAAAAAAATATTTTTCAGGTATGCGCGTTTTTACGAATAATATATAAACACTTGTAAGCGTTTCGATGTGTGAATTAACCCATGTTTATATATTAATTTAGATTTAAACTTCAATTTAGTTATTTTTGTAATATACATGCATATATGCATGTTCGATGTAAAGTGCCAGGTTTCAAATGAATAACAAAATGGACATCATATTTTGTTGGCTTAGCGGTTGTTTATTCTCGCCAACTCTCGTTTTTCTCTGCGTTTCTCTTTCTTACTTTTTCACTAGACACCGGAAAACCAATAATTTTCGACACACACACATATATATATATATATATATATATATATATATATATATATATATATATATATATATATAACGAAATAACGAAAAAAAATTACGTTTCATTCGGTCAAAATTAGAAATACGTGCGGTGTAAACTACTTTAAAATGGCGGAATTTCTATGTCCGGATTACCCCCGTCAGGGAAGGGATTCCTTGGAACAGTGAAATAAAGGGTATGCGGATATACATATATACACATATCATCATTATTATTATCATCATATTCGTTCGCTCAATCCGAGCATCGAAAGACTTATAAACTCCTCTTCTCTGAGACCCCCCCTTTATTCACCGTAATCCGTCATTCTTGTAACCTGTTTTGTTAATTGCTTTATCCTATCAGCCTACATCGTACTTTTTCCTCGTTGTCTCCCAGCCATCGCTTCCGGAATGAATTTTTTTCATTGCCATTTCGCAGTACTACATGACCAAAGTAATTATTCGTCATATCGCGTAGACGGTACAACTGGTCCCACTTCTTTAAGACGGAGAAGTTGATTCTTTCGTTATTCAGGAAATCCGTAACATTCGTCTCCGACAGAACATTTCGAAAAACCATCGATTCGTCGAAAGTCGCTTGCTTTTGAAGTCCAACATTCTGCACCGTATAGAAAGACGAGAAGTATTTGCATTAAACGTACTTCTGTGCTATAAAGAATATGTCATAATAACTCCTCCTCATATTTTCTGTAACTACCCAAGTGCTATTTTGGCCGTTGATGTTCGTCTTCTTAAACTGCAAATCCTCCGTGTTGGATAGATGAGTTTACTCCTATATTATCTAATTGTTTTGTACGTCGTGCGACTTGCAAACACTTTTATCGATCGCCATTATCATCATTTTATCACTTCCGCTTTTGAGATTACATCTTTTTCTAACTTATTCGTACGAGCAGTTAATTTGTCGTTTCTTTTGTGTTGGGGGGAAAAAAAACGATTCTTTCGATAAAATATGAAAACGAACTCTAACGCGTTAAATCGTGAAAGACGAGATAGATGGCGAGTAAATGTGGAGCCTCTGGATTTCACGTACATCATCGCGGAAAACGTAGATACTTCTTAGGAATCTCAGTGAATGGACGACACGAAGTATCTGATCGTAAGAAACGAGCGGTGAAGTCCAGAGCACCTAGTGTAATAACGTAGTCGAGGATGACTTTAGCTAAGTTACCGGATGGACTAAGCTCTCATTACAGATGAAGTGAGAACTACTATTAAGTCTGTTAAAAATACGAAAGTTGTTGAATTCGTTAATCGTATAGGACCAAAAACGATTAAATTTATAAAAGAGTTGTCTAGATACGTTACTTGGATAAGCAATTTAAAGAAACTATAGTTGCGGCGATAATTAATTCGAATAAAAACGATAACGATTAGGCCGATATCATTATTAAGCGTCCCGTCCAAAATCATCGAAACCACCAATAATATCGAAAAAAGTACCTTCGCTGATTTACAAAGTCCTGTCGATGGAACAAACTGGGTTTAATCATAGCTACGTCGAGTCGGGAACGAGATTTGACACAAAAATTGAAAACGGACGTAACTTTTTATTGATTCGACATCCGGCGTATGTATACAGAGAGAAGTATTACTCTTAAAAGCGACCAAAGTAATTCCACTCAGAAAAAGCCGTACAATTGTTAAATGAAATGCTAGCAAATCGAATCTTTATAATAACGATACGCGATAATAGCAGTCGACCGAGAAGTAGTAATGAGCAGAATCGATTACTTTTAGGAATCGATTACTTTTAGAGAATCGGTTACTTTGTTGAGTATTGTGCACTGATGAACACGAACTAATGTGTATTACTATAGAACGGAAATTCATATAACACATGACGGAAACTTAGTTAATATCGTATGTATCAGCTCATATATTCATATCGTTCGAATAAAAAATAATAATTCGAGTATATATATATATTGTAATTAAAAATCAAAATGTATGTAAAATCAAATTACTGTATTGTTATAAATTAACATTTATATATGAAGTGCTGGACAAACAAATGCAAAAATCAACAACAAAAATATATTTGCATAAATTATAAACATAAAAGAAAATATAACATAAGTTAAATTGTGTACACAATAACGCGGTAAAAATATAATAAAGAAAACGAAACGTTAAATGCTGCAGGAAAAAAGCAAATAAAAGACTACAAAATAAACGAGTTTTCTAATTACAAATAATACATGTTAATATAGAAAGTTAAGTCTAAACTACAAAAATATATTGTTTATTTCGTGAGTTTTTAAATAAATATGCAAAAAAAAAAAAAAAGCGAGTGACATGGGTATCGAGGCTACTTACTAAATAAACGGATCAATATTAATAAATAAATTATAATTAATTACTACATAATGTTATGTTTATATTTGGAATACATGAAACGAAGTTGCTTAGAATCGTAATTGGCAATCGAGGAGACGAGTACATTGTTTATGAGCATTTAATAAAAAAGTCAGTAACTTTTAGAACAGAATCTCTAATATAGTGTAGTTCAGTAGCTTCGTGCATGCTGTCGATTATAGCGAGGTGCATTGAGAATACATCTGAGGCATCTATTTTCAATGACTCGTAATTTGTTAAAGGAGGTTTTTGATATAGAGCTCCAGGAAAGACAAGCGTTTGAAAGTATCGGACGCATTAGTGCTTTATAGAGGATTATCTTGATGTATTAGGCATAGGGTACGAAGAACAGAAGGCATTTCTTGATTGCGATATTACTTACGCGTTTAGTGAAAGCCTATTGTCGAGGATTACACCGAGATAACGAAAACTATACATAAATATTATAGTGTTTTAAGGAAATTATTGTATTGAATTATCCGAAAACTGAAATTAATGTTTAAAATATCATGAGCTGCCCGAATGAAAAGTAACCGCTCGCCACGAATACCGATTACTGCGAAGTTACTTGAACATTAACGACTATTTCAACTATTTTGTTCGGTTTCAGTTTGTAGTTAACTCCGGTAGATTGGATAGAGTGTTCGATAATCGGTATTCAGTACTCGGTACTCGTTCACGGTATAAGGAATTACCATCGATTATTTTAAGAGTCGGTTACTGCTCGAATCCACTACTCGAGTACTATCATCACTACCCGGAAGGACCACTATAGTCTTGCGCACGAGTCCATCTCGAAACAAACGTTGAATACGTGTCTATATGTGTACGTACGATATATATATATATATATATATATATAGATATACATATAACGAATTTTAGAACCTTGGTGGCCTCCAGATAGCACAAGCAGAAAGGAATATAATACCCTAAAAAACCGTCCACGTGTAGGTCATACAGCCGTAATTATCTGTATACCAAAATCGCTCCACCGACAAACTACTATGTAGACATTAAAACAGAACCACCAGTAATACAGTTAATCTCTTAAACTGCCAAACAAGTTAAAACACAAAATACAGGTACACGAAATCTTCTCAAACAATCCTCGATCAATAGTTAAAATCGTGACTTTAGCCAGAAAAAGCAGACTCTTAACGTACACATATAAATTAGATGTCTCCTTATGCTGTAATAGATGTAATAGTTATACAAAAACGGCATACGGAGTTTTACATAAAGTAAAAATTTAGTAACGAAGTTTAAAAGTAATTACAAAACGCTAGAAAGAAAATTACGCTAGAAAGAAAATTACGTGTCCGTTTTGCCGCCTATCTATTTAAACCGGTCTTTTTATAAGTTTGATTTATTTCGATATTTCTACGCATATTTATTTCACTTTCAGACAATTTCCTCGGAGAAAAATTCATCCCGAAACTGCGTCGTACTCACGAGTGAACGATAAATAATAGCGAATCTCGTACTCTATTATAAGTATATCGTAGGGACGTATCCACAGCTCTTTTTTTTTTTTTTTTGTGAAGTACCATTATATATTTATTTTTATGTATTATTTTTCATTTTTTTCATCGTTTTATCATCGATCGACCTAGAAGGAAAACTCACGAGGGAATTCGTTTAGATAACAACGAGAACGATATATCGGTAATAATGGTGATGACGATGATCTGATTCATCATCATTCGTGTCGGAAATTGTTCTACATGTACGTTCACATACATACATATATATATATATATATATATATATATGTAAACGCCAAAACCAGCTTTCTAACGTTAATATACATATAAACATTTCTAGTCTCATCTCATCCATCTTTAAATCCCTTTAATACTGTTGAACCATTGACAGCGCCGCACACGCCGACCAGTAATTTATTTGGCTATCAAAACCAAAAGCTCTTCTTTATATTACCCTCATTTTATTACAACCGTCACCATCTTCCTTCTACGACGTACTGTGTACATACACACACACACACACATACATAATCCCTCGGAATTTCGTTTATAAAATAATAACGACGGAAGCGAATGCCGACGGTTTCTTATCGAATGCGTCTAATACTTTCGTTCGAAGTTTATGGCCATCTCTCTAGCCATAGTCAAACTTACGCGAGACTAGTAACAGCTACCGTCTTCATCAACCATCAATTCTCCCACTACGGTATTAAGTGGCTCAGACGTTTAAATACTATCGGTGGTGAAAAAAAAAACACACGCAAAAATAAGCGGTAAAGAAAAAAGAAAAAAATAATATCGTTTCTATACTACTACTAATTTTTGTGTATTAACAGATTTAGCCTGTTTTACGACGACCACGACCGCGCTATTATATATTACGTTAAACTATTAGAGGGGCGAATAGTGAAACTGGCATTTTTCCCCTTTGTACTTATCGTAACGTAATCAATGATTAATTGATTATTCGGCAACGAGCCGAGCGCTATAAACTTTTAAACCCGTTTGGCAAATTATTTTTTTCTTCAATAATTTTCTTTTTCTATTTCTTTTCTATGCGTCCGTTTATTCGCGGTTGCCCTCTCGTTTTAACCGCCTCGATAGTTCGCGAAACGCGATTACCATCCACGGCTAGAGTAGGATTAATTTTATCGCTTTCCATTAATATTGTCTCTTTCGTATGCGGTCGTTCTTCCGGCTTTAATTTATCTATTCGCCATCCTATCTATATCTATATCTATATCTATCTACGGGGGTCTATCACACTATTTCTTTAGTTCAATTTCTAGATGTTAACATGGAAATTTCCTATTTAGGCGATGGAATTACTTTGTACGTCTTCTTCGTCGTATCGGGAAAATTGGTCATAGTATACATCATGCCAGAAGTCGAAAAAGTTCATTATTTTTCCATCCAATTTGAGCGCGTCCTTAAAGGTACAGTCGTGCGGACAAGCTTTACATTCGAAGATCCAACCGCAGTCGCATGCGAAGCTTTTACTAATGTTCCATTTCTTCATATTGTTCCTTGTACGTCCAACCATAGTGCTTAATCTATTAAGAGATTTTCACTTTTGGTAATGCAGATCTGCGCCTATTGGAAGGTTTTCTGCCGGTTCAATCCAGCGGCTTTGTATAATTTTTGTAGTGTTTCACTTTTCAAGGCGTTTATCTGCTCAGGCTTGGCGCCAAGTGGATTTGTTACGGCCGTGAAACTTCTCCGCTATTTCAATCTCCGCCGCTGCTGGATATATCCAAATAGCAAATGACGACTATCTGCTTCTTGTGCACTTTTCTCTGCACTAGCTGCGAGTAATGCCCGAGAGAAATCTTTCGCTAAACGTATCAACACTATATTAATACGAAGACTCTGATAAATCCATTCGTTCCGTATATCTCGTCTTTATTAGAAAATCATTCCTTAATACAGGCGATAAACTAATTTATAAAAAAAAAAGCTAGTCCTGTATTTACTTACGCTTGTCCTGTTTGGTGGTCGATATCGAAGGTTAAGAATAAATTGCATATCATTCGGAACGGGTGACGTGCATATCCCCCGTTATACTGGAATGGATTATAATACTCTGAAATAACCACGTGTTAATAGATTCTTAATAATATCGCGTAAATTTTTCGATGTATACGTGATAATGAATTTATCACCCGTTAATAGGTAATTACAGGCAGCTCATGTTTACTTATACAAAATATAAGCCTAGACACGTATTATAATTTATTTTAACGAATTACTCACTTACGAATAGTGTTCTAATTATTAATTAGCGCGATGTTATATTAAATTATTTTCATACTTAATCGCTAGTTTTAACGTTATCTAATATTACGTTTCGTAAGAACGAAAAAAAGAGTGAACGGCCTTCAACTTCTAATTCAGCCTCACCTGTGACTGATTCATCTCACGTTCACAGGGAAATTGAACCTTTTGCAGGATTTAGTATGATATTCGTCACTTTCCAGCGGTAGATGATAAATATTTTAATTCGTAAATATAAGTCATGTAGATGTATAAAACTGATAATCATTGTAAAAAGAGTGAAATTATGCTTAACCGAAGATGGAAACTGGTTCGAATTATAATTTTTGTATCCTATTTTATTTTCTGTTATTTTATCGATTTTATATATTTCGAAATTAATATTTCAGCGTTATGTCTATTTACGTTATTTTAGCCCAGTAAAGTGGTAAAAGTGTTGTTATGTACTCCAATCCCGGTGGTCCTGCGATGATGGGACCATTTTTTTTTTTTTTTTTTTTTTTTTTTTTTTTTTTTTTGTAATCGAAAGGTTTAATTAGGTCGCGTACCAAATTTCAGAATTACAGGATTCAAAAATGAGAAAGTTCCAAACGGTAAAATAAAGCTATTTAATACATCGTGTACACCGGAAAATGTCAAACAATAGTTATTAGCTATTATTATTTTCAATTACTTCAAATTTGAGTTATGTATAATTTGTAAATGTTAACTGCTGGATGTAACGCTTTCGATAGAACTCTCGGCATAAAGGTATTATTTATAAAATTATACACAATTCCCTCGTTACGTATATTCACAGCTATTTAGCAGATTATTTTACATTATCATCATTGAGTCCGGGTCTACTATGAAATCATGCTCAACCGGCAAGGCAGTATTGACTTTCTGTTTACTTTATTCTTATTTAATTTCCCTTAATTTGGCTGATGTTCAGATTGCTCTTTAAGCGGACGACGCAATTCTTCTCTGTACTTCTTATGTACACCTAAAGCGATTACACTATTAAGTTACAGACAAGAATAAGTTGAATCTTGCGTTATTACATACGAAATGACAAATTGATTTAAACCGCGATAAAACTGAGGCTATATTTTTCACCCGCGAGCGTCCCGCATTATCCGCTGAAATTAAAGTTAATTCCCTCGTAGTGAGCTGGCCAAAACATGTTCATTGGGATAATCTTGGATAAGAGACTAAATTTTTCCGATCATGTCAATCGTCTTTCCGTGAAACTTAACAAAAGAAAATTATTTCTTAATGTTTTTTTTCCTTTATTTTTAATTGAGTTTAGGTTAAAAAACCATTACTACTCATTGTACACATAAATTTATATAAACTAAACGCTAACGCTAACAAATGAGTTATAAAATAGAAAGATAAATAACTAAACTAAGACATATAAGGAAAATACACTATACGAGGATGTAAAGGTTACAAAATAATATTGGATTTATATATATAAGGGGCCATATTAACACAAGAGGATTATTTAAGGATAGGAGGTATGCAATAGAGTACGGAGGGAAGATGCCTAACTGTAATAATATCTTGATTAGGGTTTCTCTGTGTGCACTATATAGATTACATGAAAAAATGATATGATTAATATCTGCCGTCAAACCACAGGACTGGCAAGTACTGGAACTAACCAGCCCTATCCGGTGGAGATGACTAGGCAGCAGATTATATCCTGACCTAATACGAATTAGAAGAGAGAAAAATTTACCGATTGATATTGAATGAGGAGGCTTAATTAGAAAGAGAGGTTGTTTCGGTAAACTTGTTTGAATTTGTTTATAGAAATTATTCCGAGTAGCACAAAACATGGAGCTCCAGCAATGACGCAAATCCGCCTTCGCAGACGCAGCTAAACATGTGGAGGGAATCGCAAGGCCTCTGGAGGCCCCTATTTTAGCTGCCTGATCACAAATTTCATTATCTTTGATCCCGATATGAGCTGGGATCCATGTAAATTTCACATGGACATTCTTTTGTTGTAGATACATTACATTTTCTATTATTGTCAAAATAACTCTATTAGTTTCGAATGTACGATTTGAATTTTGGATGGCGTTAAGCACACTTAACGAATCAGATAAAATAAGTACATTTGAATGTGTAATATTGACTCGTGCAAATTGCAAAGCTTTAAGAATTGCATATCCTTCTGTTATAAACACAGTTGAAAAACTCGGTAAACGATATGATTTGGTGATTGCCAGTTGAGGTATGTAGAATGCCGCGCCTGCGAAGGGTAAGGTATTGCTCTTAGACCCATCTGTATAAACTAGCAAATGATTCGGCCACTTATGCATAATAGTTGACCTGAAAAGGCTATTTACTATCCTAGAATTACCCTGTCCGATTAGGGAATGAAACTCATTAGTATGTACCTCTGGATCTAAAAGACTGCATTCAAAGGGAATGGAGGCATACTTTAAGGGGACTTTAGAAATGATAAGGTTAATGTAAGGATGCCAATAATTAGCCCTCAATGCTAAGAGGGGAGTTCTATGATGAGCAAACCTCCAATTAGTGTAAATCCATAAGAATTTTGAAGAGTTCGATTAATAGATAATTTATATATATAAGTAGCTAAAAATTTCGGAACTCCAATGTTGAGTAGCCGTGAATATAAGGTGGGTATATGTACATTGTCATATGCAGCTTGAATATCAATAAAACAAGCTGGAACAAATTCTTTCTTGATGAATGATGTGTATATATCAGCCGTGAGCTGACATATGCAGTCCATTGTTCCATGTCCAGGGCGAAATCCATACAGTCCACTGGGGAGCTTGTTATATGCTTCCAACCACCATACCAGGCGATTATAGAAAATTGTTTCAAAAACTTTTCTAATACAGGAGGCAAAAGCAATAGGTCTATAAGAGTTGCAGTCTCCTACAGGTTTATTTTGTTTCCTAACTGCTATAATTATAAACTGTTTTCAATCATTGGGAATAGCACCAGAAAGCCACAATTTATTAAAAATATCACATAGAGTATTAAGCGCAAAATTAGAACATTTTTGAAGAGCGAAATATGGAATAGCATCCAAACCTGGATTGGTATCTGGTTTCCTATAGAGTGCTCTAGATAATTCAGGTAGAGTGATCTCCCTAAGCAGTACAGAAGAATTTATGAAATGACATTGATTAGATGGGATAGGATCAGCATATAATTCATCCAAAGTAGGGACGTGGGAGGGACACACTTTGCCAACAAATTCGTGGAACCAAGATGAATTGAGGAATGAAGGGCGTACTTCTAAAGAGGAATTGCAAAAACGTTTACATCTGTCCCAAATACGGCGGATTGAGGTGTCCCTGTTAAAAGATTTACAATAAGAAAGCCATGATTGATGTTTAATGTATTTCAAATAGCGCCGTGTTTCAGCATCAATTTTCTTAAAATGAAGATAATCACACATGTTTCTCGACCTACGAAATACCAAAAAGGATTGATATCTTCTATGTACATAGTCTGTACATCCAGCACTCCACCATGGAGGAGAACGCTTTCGAGAACCAATCTTCCTTACTGGAGTAGATTGCTGTAGAGCATCAGTCATAGCATTAACAAATTAATCATACTGGACACGTGCATCTGTTTGCAGATTCATGTTCTCCAAATTATGATCCAATGTTGTAGAAAATAATGTCCAGTTTCCTCTCCCTATATTTCATATTCTGGTAGAGTGACTAGGGGCATCACTGCAGGGCAAATTCGTAAGAGTTGTAATGATCGGGTAATGATCTGTTCCCAAGATATCAGGACTAACCATAATGTTAATAATAAATTAAAAAACACTTTTATTCGTCCGGTAATTACGTACTTTTGTCAAGCTTGGAGTTTTATTACAAATATCAATTTTAACAAATTACTAATTATTACAAAACAGGCGTCTCAAATGTGTACTAAACTAGATACTACAGAATCGTTGACAGGCACATTAAACGTGCCGTACATTATGGGTAATACATTTAACACGTAAGCTCAGCTCTGACTAGTTCACGATAATCATTTCATTTCTTCCATAGGTAATTACGATTAAGTTCAATTTATAGTAAATATAAACGTTAGAGGCTCAAACGTAATAACCTTTCGTAACGTTATACGTGGCACTTTTTTTTTTTTTTTTTTTGTTTTTAACGACTGTCATTAATAAGTTAGTAAAATGATGGCTGGGTCATTAACAATAGCTACGTGGAAAAATGGCTTAAAAAACCATAAGGCCGAAATTGAGTTATTTTTAAGTTCAAATTTCATAGATGTATGCTTAATTTCCGAAACACACTTTACTGAAAAAGATTACTTAAAAATTAATAACTATTCAACCTACTGCTGTACACATCCATCAATCAGCGCCCTAATTCACGGAGTTACCGAAAAATTAAAATTAAATCGATCGAGAATTGGTACCTGGAGGGGGTTCTATTACTGATCGAAACTCAGCGTTAGTCGCTTTCCCGCTTCGTTACATAAGTTGATAATTCACCGAACAACCTGCGGATACCTCTATTTAGATGCGGACCACGTTATTCCCGTTATTTTCCCCTCTTAATCCTATAAATATTGTATTTTTCTTGATTATAATACCTTTAAGAATTCTCCATTATCAATATTTAAACTTAGTCGCGTCTCCGGGAAATTATTTTTAGTCTGTCTACTTTTTATTCGCATTATAAATAGTAATGTCTTATTCATTTTGTAACACGAGGATACTATGTGAAAATACGAAGAGCAGAAAGTATGAAGTAATATTTTCTGTCATTTTTAAGGCGTCCTGTTTTTTTGTTTTGTTTTTTTTTTTAATATTTTTTTAAATTGAAACGTTTCAATATACAAAATTTGTTATGGTATTGAAAGTTTATTCATACGGTACAGAGGACAATCGAGACAAACCGTAAATAGCGCGCCTTCTTCCGGAAATTTTCTACGAAATAATATTTCGACGATGGTGTAGCAATCCTTAAGGAAACCCCGGTTTAGAAGAAATTTTATCGGGAATCGCGTTCGGAAAATATTTTCTTTTTTTTCGGTTTTTTTTTTTGGGGGGGGGGGTCGAAATATCGAGAGAAAGAAATTGCAATATAGACGACGAATTTAGTAGGTAGAACGCGGAAAAAGCCCCCCCCCACAAAAAAAATAACAAAAACAAAAACAATCTAACACGAAAGAAAGAGACGGAGATAAAAAATAGGCCATTTGAAGTTTTCAAATTCAACTCTCTTCTACCCGGGCGACCATCTTTGTCGTTGAATAATATTTAGAAACAAGACAGACAAACTAAAGCAACACACATCCTTCCTAAATACTACTGAGAATTACTTGCAGTTGCGTTATTTTTATCGAACTGTTCTTTTTTTCATTTTATTTTATCATTATTATTATTATTGTTCATATTATTATTACTGTTACTATTTTTAATCTGGTCGAAAAGCGAAGCGAAGTTCTCATTTCCGGATTCCTATTTTCGATTTATTTATTTTAATTACTTTAGAAGGAAAACGACGGTCGACATGAATGAAATAGATTGAACCGACAAACGAATACAGATTTTCAATTTAAAATCTATAACAAATAATTGAAAAATGAAAACTGACAAAGCAACATATATATATATATATATATATATATATATATATATATATATATATATATATATATATACTGCTCATAGGCTTTTAATGAAATAGTTCTATTGGAATATTTTCAACATTTTCTACAAATGAAGTATTTAAGATCAAACACGTATTTAAATAACCAGTACAGTACTTCATAATTACGATGTTTATATAAAAATATCAGTCGAGCAGATAGATCAGCAAGGGAAGCTGCTACTTTGTTGACGATGCTAAACGTTGTGTGCGTAATTATGTCAAATCAAGACTTTACGTTTTGTGGCAACAAAAGTGGCAATCGACCTTCTCATTAAATAAGCTTCGCCAAATCAACAATTTCGTTTTACATTGGAAGACTTCACTTCCAAACCGCAGAAAAGACGTTCGTCTTCGGCAGATTACGGCTGATCATACAAGACTCACCCATTCACGCCTGATAAACATAACTCCGACTTCTTAGGGTGTAGCGTCACGCTTTCCGTCCCCCGTTATTCTCATTGACCGTCCTTTGTACTTCTCACTCAGATTATCTGTCAACCTTTCATTTCTCTTCTCTTCAAAGATGAATACTCCTCTCTTACTAATCTAATCACCTTCTTACGCGTGTCTACTCCTTCATTTAACTTCCTCTCTATCGTGTAGCCTTAGTTGCTGCACACGGCACGTTAACTTAGATGAATAATAATAATAATATATTTTAGTGCAACGTAAACGTACTTGTGTTTATCGCGTTGATTTTGTTCGTCAATCTATCGGTTAAATAATCTTCTTAACAATAATCTTCGTGTTGTGGGTTTTTAATTTTATCTAATTTTTATCATTATATCGTATTTACTTCGTTCATTCGTATACTCGTTGCACATTAATTTAACTCGATGCCGGGCCCTTTCGATGAGTGCAACCAAAGAAGGTCATCCGTCGACTTCCGGAAATGAGTTTTCTCTCTCTTCGAATTCGTTAAGTTCAAAGAAATTAAATTTTCTGCGCCTATAACTCCGGATGCGATTAACCGTTATTTAAGCTACGATAATAAAAACAGCGTAATTATTCCCTTTTAATCGTAGCGGCCAATTATTTGTTCAAATTGAAATCTCAGACAAAAACATCGTTGGTTAACCCTAAGCAGTTGCGAAATTAATTCCGATTAGAACTTCCGTTATTAAAGAATTTATAGGTAAGAATAGACTTCGTTTTTAGAGTTTTCCTCTTTATTAGCTGGCTAACTCGTTTTTACTTTCTCCCATTTTAAAAGGGGAACAAAATAAAAGTATTTATTGAATTTAATTCAAAAGGTATGGAATAATTAGAAATATCGATATTAAAACGTCTAATAATGATATCTGGTATGAAAACGCAATGTTCTGTAAATAGCATAAGTAAGAAAACGTCCAAAGGCCCGAATTCCTATTAGCGTTGATTGAAATTTTTCGCTTTCTCAATATATCTATATATGAAAAATGAGGTTCGCTGTTAAACCAAGTGTTCGCTGACCACTTCACAGTGTTATAACTGTCTTAGATATGGACATGCGAAGACGAACTGTAAAAGTAAATCTAGATAAGCTAGATGTAGAGAAGAACATCATACAAACCGGTGTGCTGCCGACTTTCATTTTTCCATATGCGCTTTATGTCATGGAGAAGAGTTAGCTACTGATCGTTCGTGTCCTGCATGCCAACTGTGGCAAAATATTAGAAAGATCGTGTGGCCTATGAAAATGATACCTAACACGAAAAAAAAAAAAAACAAAAAAAAAACGTAGTCACAAAAGTCCATAGTTACAGTAAAATTACTACAAATAATAACCCCGCTTCTGTAAAATATCCGACCTATCCAATCATATTACTATTTAAATCTAAGCCTTCCAAACATGTTAATGCAAAACCACCCTTTCATAATGTCTGAAATCAACAAATTTGTAGAACAATTTGTTACTCATTTCAGGAACGCTCCTGATGATTGTATTGATATCCATACGGGCTCGAATGATTCTGCTGGTACTGTCGGAAGTATCACGGAACTAACTTTTTCTATATATATTCCTTAATGCTGCGTATCATTCGATGAAATGCTAGAACATTCATCAGCAATAAACGAAATTTCAAATGGTTCTTATCGTTTAACATCGTTGACGTAATTCATCTCTCCGAAACTTGGTTTCACCCTTTGCAACAAATTAATATTAAATGTTTTCGTTGCTATCGAGATGATCGTGCAAATGGGTACGGTGGATGTACCCCCATTTTCATTCCTCATCAGGCTATTGTTTCGGTATATCCGTCTTCTAATCATCCGCTTAATGCGGTTTTCATTCAAATTAATCTAAATAATTCTCCATTACGCATCGTGTCTATTTATGGTCCTCTAATGCATCGTCTGATCTCTCAAGAATTTATTACGTCCATTACTCCTTTCGAGAAGAACGTTATAGTTGGCGGTAACTTTAATTGCCATCACTATCTTGTAGGTGATAACTACATCAACCGATCGGTGCAGGAAGTGGAATACATACTTTAGAAAAGAATTCTTGTCTGCCTTAATAATAACGGTGCTTTCATTAGAGTAGTCTCTGCAATGAGAATGTTGGCATTACTAAAATCTTGCAGCTATCGTGCCTTAGTCGGTCATTGATAATTTTTCAGTTAGTGTATATGCATTCATTCAACCTGATTTTATCATATTCCATCTTAGGCTTGGTATTATGTAAAAGCTGACTAGATAATTTTTGCGAAAGAGTTAGTTTCGCAATTGAGTTCATTACAAGATAATTTGACTTCTATCGATCTTAACACGGGGGCCCTTCTTGCCTGCAGACAAAGTAACACATTACAAGTCTCGTTTTGGTGGAACGCAGACGGTTATGCGACCTATAATCCTAGAAATGAGGCATTCCGTTCGTTTAGACGCTCTAAAACAACAGCTAACAATTTATTTTATTAAAAAACCAAGGCTGAAACACGCTTTATCATCAAGAAAGCTAAAAAAAAAACAACCTGGCCTCACGATTACTCCCCATTCAATCGAAATACGCCTTTAACGAAAATATGCAAAATGGCTTAAAATTTCATTGGCAGTAAATTATTAGATAATTTCTGCAATGTAAATAATCAAGTGATGAACTCATTTGTAGATAACATTGCTTCTTCGTACTAAAGAAGAAATTAGAGATAGTACACAATCATCACAATATAAGATATTTCCTTCCTGAAGAATTTACTTTACGGGAATTATAGCTTTGAAGAACATCCACTAATCTCGGGTCTGATGAAATTACTTATTCTGTTCTCAAACATCACTCAGATTTCGATTTGAGAATTTTATGTCGTAATCGGCTTCTTTTAACCAACAGTATACCTAAATTCTCGTCAGAAGTTGTAGTAATTCCGATTAAAAAATCAGGATCGGGCAGACCAACAACGTTTGTACCATGTATTAGAAAAACAGTCCAATCCGTCTAAAAAAAAACAAAAAAGAACCAGATTGTTTAGTGGTTGAAGTCGAATGTTTTGCTACCTGATCGCTGCTTTGGTTTTAGATCGAACAAAATCTACATAGACTGTCTTGCACATTTAACAGCTGGTGTATATACTAATATTTTTTAGACGAGAAGTTTCTGATTAGTGCGTTCTTTCATGTTAAAGGATCTTTTGACGCGGTTTATCTTCCGATGTTATACACCCGATTAACCTTGTTGATATTCCGACATCTAAGGCAGCCTGTCATTGTAATTTATTTACCGTAGGGTGGCATTTAAATTTGCTTCTCCGAACAAGTTAGTCTATAGACGAGTGATACTGTGGTCTTCCTCGGGGCTCTGTGTCTTAAGTCCAATATTGTTTTATATTTTACCTGTCTTTTTTAACCCTCCATTAGTCGCGCACAAAATAGTTTGTTAGTCGCGCGGATGACAGTTGTCATCCAATTTTAACGATCGATTTTTATCTCCAAAATTTTACTTTTTAACATTTTCTTTAACAATATAATTAGTTTAGGCTGTGTATTTAAAGTGTTTATCGTACAAAATTTTAAAAGATTAAAATTTAAGTTGCCTATAATTTTTTATTTAATCCGGCGTGATTAGCAACATTGTTGAGAAATATCGGTGGAGGATGAGCACTATAATTCACGTTTACATGATTACGGTCGATCTGCATGCTCAACTTTAGTCATCGGATCGCTGTTTCTGCGTGGTTAGTTAGAACTGGAAATTTAATAAAGTCAGATTGCTTTGCTTTATTTTTAAATATGCCGGATGATGAAGGTGTCTCCTATTTTCGAATTTCAATGTTATCCGCAATTCCGAACTCCTTTTTATTACTATTACTATTATTAGTATTTTTTTGTATAGTTGGTTTAAATCTTACCTTAGTAATAGACTCTACATAACGAAATTGAATAACGTATGTAGCGATAGTCTAGTTTCACATTTAGGGGTCCGTCAGGGTAGTTTTCTCGGTCCGTATTTATTTTTAATTTATATTAATGATTTATGTAACTTGAAACTCTACGGTAGAATTTTCAGTTATGCGGACGATACAGTTTTAGTGGCGGATTCCCGTTATGCGCATATTTTAGAAAACTTAATTCAAAAAGATATTGATTGTATCACAAAATAGTTGAATGAATAATAATGGATTAGTTTTAAATATGAGTAAGACTAAATATATGATTTACAGATTTCAGCCATATTATACTGATAGTACTTTATCTATATTTATAAATAATAATCCCGCGGAGAGGGTTCATGAAATAAAGTATCTTGGATTGGTTTTTGATAGTAAACTGACATGGCGTGCGCACTGTGCGTACGTAGTTAAGAAAGCGAGAAAGTTAAATTATTTGTTTTATTATTTAAATCGGTATTTTTCTAATAAACATTTATATCGTTTGTATCTCACATTACAACAACCAGTCATTACTTATGGAATTATGCATTGGGGAAATGCTGCTAGATCATATATGCGTTCGTTGTCAGTGCTACAAAATGCTGTATTTAAATTAATACGCCGAGGTTATAATAAGTTCCCTTGCAATCTAACAATGTTAAATATTCGAGAGCTATATGAGGTGCAGGTGTTGGATTTTGTTTTCCAGTTTCGTTCAAGGTTCTCCATTGGTATTAAAACAGGCAAAACTAGAGCGTGCTCAGTTGAATTCGCTACAGTGCCAAAATTTACAAAGCATCATTGTCGGATACAGTCGTCATATATGGGATCAGTATTGTTTAATATTTTGACACCCCAATTGAAAATTGATCTAAAAAATTATAAACGACGTCGCAAGCCCTTAATACGTTATATTATTACTAAGAGATAACTGTGAAAATTATATTTATAAATAAATATGATTTATATGTGCGTTGGTATGTCTGCATGATGCGGTGTATGCGAATATGTGTGTACACGTACCTGATGCATGTATATGTATGTATATTTATCTGTGAATAATGATATGTAAATATGTGTACAAGTGCATTTGTGTATAGGTGTATATATGATTAAAATGAAATATTCTCATATTAATATTTTTGCTTATTTATATGTATGTATGTATATATGTGTAGTATGTATGTATATATTATGTATGCGTATATACGTGTATATGTGTATATATATATATATATTACCTTATGTAATGTTTACCTATTGTATACGGTCGTTCGTTTTTATTTTTGTAAAGTATATCGATAATTTATAATTTATTTTCCATAATTAATTTTGTTTAATAACAATGTAATAAATTAAGACAATCGAATTTGTTATTATGCATGAATTTATTTTCCGCTGCTCGCGTAGATAATGCGCATTTGTGGATTTTATTATTAACTTATTTTCTTGTTTCTGGTAAATGTAAAAAACAAATAAATTGAATTGAATTGAATTGAATTATTATTATTATTATTATTATTATTACTATTATTATTAGCTGATTGTCGTTTACCTATCTTGTTTCATTCCCCGTAATACATTTCCCTTTTTTCAAATTTTGTACGGTTCACTGCATAAAATACGTATATAGTCGCGGATATAGTCTTAATTTCGGATATTCTACTATATTAAATGAAATTTTTATACGGTTGTAATAAATTTGTACTCGGTTTTATCTACTTCTAGAACGTTTGAACTTTATAGACGGCTACTACTATATGAAATGTATCGTATAAATATAAAAAAACAGACTGCTACTACTATATGAAATGTATCGTATAAATATAAAAAAACCGAAAAAAAATTTTCAACTGTTCCATATGGTACCCCCTTCTTAAACATATCTCTTGCAGTTTTTAATACATTGTGTTTTTATCGTTAGAGCGGGAAATTTGTAATTAGAACGAAACACAATACAAATTTTACATGAAAACCTTTATAGTAGCCAATAATTTAAATAGTAAATCTTACGACAGCCAGTAAGTTTCAACCGTTTACTGCGGAAATATTCATTTCTATATAACGTCTATCTTATAAAGCGAAAAAACCGCAAAAAAAATTTCAAACCAAACCCAGAAAATATATTTTTATATATATGTAATATACAGCCGCGTGTACTTATTTAAAATTTATATTTGTTGTAATATATATTATGTACGTACGCATATTTCCGTTTAGTAGGTAGGTTTAAATATATTATATCATATGCAGCCGCGAGTACTTATTTAAAATTCACATTTGATGTTTGTTATGATATAATATATTATGCACGTACACATATTTCCGTTTAGTAGGTAGCCTTAAAAATATTTTTATGTTATGTAATATGCAGCAGCGAGTACTTATTTAAAATTCACATTTTAAATTTGTTATGATATAATATATTATATACGTACGTATATTATATATAATATATATAATATATACATATCGTATTATCGTGTTTTGTAGTCCCCTTAACGAAACAACAAACAGCAGTTGCAGACGAACGTTTGGTTAGTAGGAAAAATAAAAAGTAATATAATAGGATGGAATACAGAAATACTAGAGAATAACACGAAGAGAAATGAATTTCAAGAAAATACAAACAAAATAAAGATAAGCGACTCCATGGATGTAGAACTAAAGTGGAAGGAGTTAAAGGAATGCATATTACAGGTAACGAATAAAGTAATAGGAAAGAAGATATATGAAGCAAAAAAACCTTGGATGACAGAGGAAATCATGCTACTGATAAAAGAAAGAAGAAAACATAAAAGAGAAATAGCAACAAATGGAACAGCGAAAAACAAATTCTTCAAAAACTTAATTACAAAAAAATGTAGAGAAGAAAAAATGAAATATTACGAAGAATCATGTCAAAGAACTGAAGAATTATTAAATACAGGGAAGTTACAACACGCGTATAATAACATAAAGAAACTAACTAACAACGGAAAAATCAAATGTAGAAATAGTGCAATAAAAGATGCAAATGGAAAACTTTTAATTGATAGTGAAAATATAACAAAAAGATGGAAAGAATATATAGAAATACGGTATAAAGAAGATAAACAAAATGAGAAAATAATGATAGGTGGGGAAACCGATGCAGATAAAAAAGGTCCTAGAAGAATTTGATAAAGCGGTGAGAGAGTTAAAAAATAATAAAGCTACAGGAGTTGATAATATTACGGCAGAATTAATAAAAAACATTGGTAGTGAAGCTCAGAAAACATTATTCCAACTCAGAAGCCAAATATATGAAACAGGAGTAGTAGACTTTGTAAAGTCAATAATAATCCCTATACCAAAAGTTAATAATGCAAACGCATGTGAGAAGTTCAGGACCGTATCGTTATTAACGCATGCGAGTAAAATATTACTGAAAATTATATATAAAAGATTATACAATAAAATTGATATTGCATTGGGAGAAGACCAGTTTGGCTTTAGGAGAAACAATTCTACTAGGGATGCAATACTAGGATTAAAATCAGTAATAAGAAAAATATTAAAAGTTGGTAAAAATACGTATATAGCATTTGTTGATCTGGAAAAGGCGTTCGACCGAGTAAACTGGAACATAATGTTTAAAAAGATGGTGGAAATTGGAATAGATAGCAGAGATATAAAAATAATATACGAGATGTATACCAAACAAGAAGGGATATTGAAAATAAATGATAAAGAAATAAAGGCTAGAATCCGAAAAGGAGTACGGCAGGGCTGCCAGCTTTCACCGTTGCTATTTAATCTATACATAGAAGAAGCTATACAAAACGCTACGAAAGGAAAGGATAAAGGGCTTACTGTCAATGGAGAAAATATATGCTGCTTCCGATTCGCAGATGACATTGCAATTGTAGCTGAAAACGGGAAAAGGTTAGAAAACGGATTGAAAATATTAAACGATGAGCTAAAGAAAATAAACATGAAAATAAATAAAGATAAATCCAAAATAACGGTAAGTAGTGCTGGGCGGGATAGAACTATCGATATCAAATTACATGGTGATAAACTGGAACAGGTATCCAAATACAAATATGTGGAAAGTATTGTGTCGCAAGACGGAAACGATACAGAAGATATAAAAAACAGAGTAAACATAGCGAAGCAACAATTATTGAAAATGAAAATTATACTCAGCAGTAATATGGGAATAGAACTGAGGAAAAGATTAATTAAAACATATGTATGGAGTATTGCACTTTACGGAAGCGAAACGTGGATACTCAAGAAGGTCGATATTAAAAAACTGGAAGCATTTGAAATGTGGTGCTGGAGACGCATGATGAAGATCAAATGGACCGGAAAAATATCAAACAAGAAAGTTATGGAAAAAGTGAAAGGAAGAAAAGAATTTTATAATCACCTCTGCACAAGAAGAAATAGATGGATAGGTCATGTGATAAGACATGGTGGATTGGTTTTACGAATATTAAAAGGCATGATAGAAGGTAGAAGAAGAAGAGGCCGGCCAAGGAAGTGCTACATCAGACAAATAATGGATAGCGTAGGAATGGGCACCTATCGCGATTTGAAAATTACGGCGGAAGACAGAGGCGAATGGAAAAGGAGGCTGCAGCGCTACCAGTAAAAAGACTGATGCGATCAATGTTGATGATATATAAATTAACAACATTTTTTTAAAGTAGACCTCCCACTTGCGGAGGTCACTGCTTATACGGCAGCCCCTGCAATGTTTTAGGTAAAAACGTTTGTCCCGCTTTTTAGCAGAAGAAGTACATATCGATGGATATTCGTGGATAACTCGGCGAATTTTAGTCGGATTTGGACAAACTTTTTTTTGTTGTACTCCTATTGAGCCTCCCATAAATTACCCCACGATTGGTAGCCCCCTAGTTTTTTCTTTATGAAAAATCACTAAGTTTTTCGACCGTGTTAGGCCATTAGCGAGTGAATATTTAAATAGAATAAAAATATAAAATGAAAAATACAAATTTAAGATTACACTTCACAAAAAATCAGCAAAATGAAGAAAAACAAATCTAACGGTGAATATGATAAACAACACAACTATCAATAATATACAATTTTTTACACATAGCAATAGCGAGTAAAACAAAAAATAATTGAAAAACCAATTGTTCGATATAAAATTTATCTTGATTTGGCTGATTTCTTGCAAAGTGTATTCTTAAATTAGTTTTTTTTTCATTTTATATTTTTATTCTATTTAAATATTCACTCGATAATGACCTAACCGTCGAAAAGCTTTGTGATTTTTCATAAAGAAAAAACTGATTTTAACTTCTTTTTTGTTTGTGTATTTTATTGAAAATCGCTACATTCCACATTTTTAGAAAAATATTCATTTACGTAGGTTATATCTATCTCTTTTTGAACTCGTTTTGTCATACGGTGCACTACATTGCGGTGAAGCAGCGAACACTCATATTAAGCCATTACGGGTATTATAAAACATAATTACAGGAAATCTAAAATTTTGCAATAATAAGGTTTCGAATGTTTCAGGAATTGTACGAAGTACAGTTGTTGAATTTTGTTTTCAAAAGTAAATTTCTGTTTATTGAAACAGAGGCTGTATATCGCCGTACTTTTACATGTACTTTTACATGTGTTTAACTGAACTCATGTGCTTATTGTCTATTTGAACAGGTGCGCATTAAGGGGGAGGAGGGAAAAAAGTTTTCCATTTACAACGAAATAGGTAGCACATCTAGTTGTCACTTTGAATATTCCGAGTTACGAAAATTTTCATAAATTCCAGCTATTTATAGAGGTGTGCTGTGCTCTTTAATTCACTACCGGCGATTTTAAAAATTCGCTTAATTAATTACCAGCGTCAAAGGCTTTGATACGTTACGTTGCTAGTAAAGGCAGCAGTTCCTCTTAAAATTTTTCATAAGATGTGCGCTCGATTTTATTTCGTTTAATTTTTTTGTAATATATAACAGCGTATATTTATCGGCTATATAAGAAATCGAGTAAATCTGATATTTTTACTTCTGTCTGAGAGCCAGTATGTAGGTTGATCAGTATTTTTTTATTATTTTTTTTTATTTTAACCGTGCTATGCCTTTTTTGAGTAGTTAAAATCATTATATTTAGCCAGTAGTTGGTTGAAGTTCGACGATAGATTTTAGATGTGATGGTATTTGTTTCTGTAAGCGACGTGTCTGTCTGGATATTGGAACACTACGGTGGTGTTTTTGATGGTACAAATTTGTAAATTGCTGGAAGCGATGTGAAATTAAGTAAAATTGATCGGATTTTGTAATGGATAATATCTTTAGCATGAGGTTGATTATAAGATGCAGATGCTGTTAATTTTATAGGTAAGTCTGGAATCGATTGTAAACGGACCAAAAATTCTAATAAAAGACTGTCTCTGTGTAAATCAGTCGGTAGCTCACCTGCTTCACAATAGAGATGAACTATTGTAGTGGATCTGAAAGCTCCAAGAGCCCCAACCGTAAGACAGCGTTGTGAATCAGATTAAGTGAACGAAGAAGTGTGATTTTTGATGAGGAATATGCTGGAAATCCATAATCACATTTGGATCTTATGAGTGTTCGATAAATCTTCAGCAATGAAGATTTGTCTGCTCCATAAACAGTATGAGATAATTTCTTCATTAAATTAAGTCTTTTCATACAAGACATCTTTAGATAATTTATATGGTGTATCCATTTCAGCTTGTTATCGAACGCTGGTCCCAGATACATAATTGAGTCTGGAGTTGAAATTTGTGTGTCATCTAATTTCACTGTAAGATGATGGTTACAAGATCGAACAAAAGTGCATAGCTTTTGTTTTTTGAGTTGAAAGCTTTAGACCATTTTTTTCGGATCACATAGACAGATGTATTTAAACGAGTTTTAGATGTTCATTTTATTTCATCGATATATACGATTATCGGTCATTAATATTTTATTTATAGTAGATTTATATTGTTCTTTTTTTAAGTTAGTTTCGCTGGATTTTGTTTTTTTTTTTTTTTAAATTAATAACGATAAAATAAATTTAGTGAAAAATTTTGTATAAACGTACGTGTGGTCGATGATATGGTGCTGTGGACGTTGAAGAAGATGGACGTCGCATAGCTGGAGTCGTTTGAAACCTGATGCTGGAATACTCAAGATAAAATGGACGGATAAATTTACTAACGAGGAGGTTTATAATAGGATCGAAGAAGAAAGGCAAATCATTAAAACTATTTCCGAACGAAGAAATAAATGGATAGGACATCTGTTAAGACATAGATAGCCCTGTTATTAGAAGGAAAAATAGAAGGTACTCGTGCAAGGGGAAGGCCGAGAAAAAGAGTTTTATACAGCAAGTTGTAGAGATGATATACGCAGTGCCGTATTAAATAATTCGAGGCCCATGGGCGCAAACAGCGTGGGAGCCCCCTTATAAGGCAGAAAAAATTAGGAATTTGAAAATTATTACGTCTACAAAATTATACATATAAAAATACTTTTAAAACATTTATTAATTTAAACGAAATTATTAGTACTCTTGAAAAATTTATGAATTTTTTTTTCAATAAAATAAAAATACATCGAACAGGTTATAGGTAATATACCAACAAATACTTAAACAGATTATACAAATACGAAAAATTAAAGAAAACCTTTTCGAAATACGCTGAATTTTTTTTCCATTACACATGAAAAAACTATTAATTTGATGAATTAAAATTTACGCTTACGGTCACAAAAAAAAATCAATAGTTTTTTTTTTTCGGGGCCCATAGTTGCCCTTATGTAAATCCGGCCCTGGTATACGAATAAATAATTACCAGCAATTGAAGCAGCTGAATAGATGAAGAGCAGAATGAATCACGCCGATTTGAAGTCTTGGTTTTATTGGAAAACCAATCGAACGATTGATACTATTACTATTAATAATTAATAATAACCAATGAAGTTTGATTTGATATTATTATTATTATTCTTTTTCGAATTTAGAATTTGGCCAGCTAAGGATCCCACGGAGAAACATTACACACATAACTTCATTTTATATATATATATATATATATATATATATATATATATATATATATATATATATATATATATATAATTTATATATTTTTTTTTCGTTATTTTTTGCTACCCAATATTCTTTCATTTTCTCGGAATGTTTCTGAAACTCCGTCCACGTTTTCCCAGTCCTCTTTACTGTGGTTTCTACAAACCCATCTAACGAACTGATCTTCCGTTTAAATTTATTTCGGTCTCTTATATCATCCTTAGAAATCCCCGTGTGTTCCATATCTTTTTTCACTTGTATAATCCGCGGAATCCTGCTTTTAGGGTTCCCGTCGAAGAAGTCGAAAATTCGTTTTGTAAGACGGCCTTTATCCATTCGTTGTAGATGACCACAAAATGCGGATCCTCTTTCCTTTGATATTATTATTATTAATAAAGAACTGGAAAAGAATAGTTATCTAAACATTGCGGTAGTTTAGCTTATAATATATATACTGAAAGCAACCTAATATATTTATACGTATATATATATATATATATATATATATATATGTATATGTGCGTATGTTCGAGCTTTCGTTTAGCTGTAACGACGTTGATGTGTAATAAAAACAGATTTAGATGGAGTAGTAAAAACGCCGAAGAAAGGAGTTTTAGTTGAGCAGATGTCACCATCGACCATCTGAACAACAAATTGCGCATTCCTCGGTAGATTCGTAATCATCGACCCCTTATAGCTAGACGGAACATCTGTTTCTTATTTACGAACTTTCTGTTAAACACGTCTCTCTACCAAAGCGTACAAAAACACTTTCCAGAGACGGGTAACGATCAAACACACTGACGTTACTAACGGATTCAACGTTCTTTCCGCGCTAGCTTTAAAAGTTCGTCCATCTAGCATCGTCGATTCCGACCGTAGACGAGATGGACGAGATTGTCGAGATGAACGAGTGGGGTCGGTTAAAAGAACGACAGGAATTTTAATTAAAACTTTCAACGTTTTGTATCAAACGCTATGTTTTTTCCTATTAAAACGTATATATAGCTACGTGGATGCGTTATAACGACGCACGAATTGTTATTACAACGAAACGAAACATATCGAGGAAATATGCAGCGGAATTTCGCCCACACCCTTATAAACATCGGCTGGATTCGAAATTCCGAAACCCTTCGGAATGCCGCTACTAGCGAGGATGTAACGTCTGGCTGAGTAGATTTTTTTTCTTCTAAATCGTTGAACATTGTAGTCGCCAGCACATATTGCACCGCATTTTTTTCTTCTTTTTCCTATACATACGTACATATAGTATATACGTATATGTTTATCTTGAAAATGTAGGGTGAGACGTGGTTCATAGCGCAAGAAGCTTTTCATACAATGTACGAAGAACATCGGCCGATGACGTAAATTAAACATCTGTTACTAGCAGGGTGGTAGTTGAAATCGCGAGCAAATTCCTACGTAAAACGTGATGCAAAGAAGACGTCGATAATATCCGGAGATTCCGTTCATTTTCGGACGGTAACATACCGGACGACGTTATTATAAACAAACTAAAAAAACCGGATGCATTACCGAATTTCGATAAACGATATTTCGCGAACGAGTAAATGTAAACATAAATGTAAATGTGAAAATGTTTTTTTTTTTTTTTTTTTTTTTTAATTATCGGATTACATCGTTCGAATACCAACAATTACTATCGTCACTACTGCAATGGAGAAATGTTACTTCGATCGACCGGGAGAAAAATTTTTCATTTAATCGTTAACGTTATCAGAATTTTTGATAACAAGTCGACGTGAGGAATATTATTGCGCGACTTATATTCGACCAGTATGGGAGTGTACGCTCGAAAAACGTCTTGATTTTCCCCTAAAAAAATAACACCTCCAGTAGATTTAATGAAAATCTTATTAAAATATTCTACGAAGGAAAATTAAAATCTAAACGAAAAATAAATGGACGAAATAATAATGTCTCAGTATGTTGATGAAACAAATTTGTAAATTCAACTTTCGTAAACGTATCGATATATTAAATCATCTTCTTCTTCGTCGGTGCCGTGTACTGCTATTTAGGCCGAAGGCAAGGGAGTAATTAATATTAATATTAAAGGGTAGATTTTAGATAAATGAGGGGAGGCAAGGAGTATTCGGATGAAAAAGAATGTTGTAAAATATTCGAGAGAGTATTGGGGGAAGATTTTTGAACGCTCGGAGAAATAGAGCGAGAAGAAGCAAGGTGAGGAGTGGAACATTGCATGCACATTTGATTTGGTCTCTGTTAGTAAATAACTATTTGTGGGTGAAAACAATTTGTGACTCGCGCGTACACGGCACAGGACACCGCTTCGTTTTTTCCGTTTCAGTTGTGACAAACGATCGACTTTATCCAGTTGATGTTGTATCGCGGCAGATTCGAGAATCTTTCATTCGCAAATACTTATTTATTAATAAAAACCAACTTCAGCGGTAGAGTTCCTTTAACTATTCCTCACTTGCTTTAAAGCGCTCTATTCCTCCGAACGTTCAATGCCAAAACTTCCGAATACTCTGGAAAATATTTGACAACATTCCCCTACAACATCGGTAGACTTCTTAGCATCCTTCATTTATCCAAAATCTATCCGGTAATTTAAATTCCTCCCGCGCATCTAACCTTAATAGTCGTACACGGCGCGGTTACCTAAGAAGCACAAGAAGGCAAACCGCTACTTCTCGATATATATATTAGCAACGAGAAGGTGAAAATTAACATTTATAAGTAAGAAGATACTTCTTGATTCAATCTCGATAATTTCCCTTCTCAAGATAGCGTACATTATTTTGTTCACGAAGTTAGTTTACCGCTGAAATTACAAACTTACACCCGAATGCTCGGCTTAGCAGATGATATGTCAGAATTGGAGGGCGCTGATAAATTTCTTTTTACGGTACGCATCAAGCTCACGGAGGTTACTCTCGGCTACTTACTTTTCAATTATTGATGGTATAATTTAATAATACTAACCGATATTTATATTAATTTTGTTCCCATAACCGATTAATTCATATTTTTATCTCCCATTCAACATGTATTTTCTCTTACATCGAATTTAATTATAAATATCATCGAAAAAGAAAACCCGTTCATTTGTTTGAAATTTTACCATCTTTGTTACCTAGTTTCTTTATATTTATCGTCAAATACATCACGAACTGTTTAACCTAATAATTGATTTATATCTCGATTTCCAACCAAAATTTTTCATGTAATGACAAGACTGAATTCGATAATATGGAATTTTAAATGTAAATTATTCGCAATATTATCGAATGAAGCGGACTATTTTTTCACTTTTCGATATTTTTTATACGGTAAACGAATATGCAAGACTGTCCATGGAGCTTTTGTTTACTTTAAAACCAAAGCAGCGATCAGGTAGCAAAGAATTTCGAATTCATAAACAATCTGTCCTTTTTTTTTTGGACAGATTCGAATGTTTTTCTAATACATGGTACAAGCGTCGCTCTGTCCGATCCTGATTTTTTAATCGGAATTAGTACAAATTCTGACGAGAATTTAGGTATACTGTTGATTAAAAGAAGCCGATTAAAAATATGACATTCATCGAAATCTGAGCGATGTTTGAGAACAGAATAAGTAATTTCATCGGACCCGGGATTAGTGGACGTTTTGTTCTTCAAAGCTAGCTTCAGTTCCCGTAAAGTAAATTCTGATAATCGATTACCGGCCAGTTCACGATAGCAGCTAGATTTGCAGAATTAAAAATAAGGTCGACATAGCTGGATTTTCTCACTGGACAGCCTACAAGATTTGTGCTATCGAATATGTATTACACTTCCTGCACCGATCGGTTGATATAGTTATCACCTCTAGAAGATAGTGATGGCGATTAAAGTTACCGCCAACCATAATGATCTTCGCGGAAGGAGTAATGGACGTAATAAATTCTTTAGACGACGCATTGCAAGACGATAAATAGATACGATGCACAATGTAGAATTATATAGATTAATTTGAATGGAAACTGCATAAAGCGGACGATCAACGTGACGAAGGAACAGAAAACAATCAGATACTATTGACGAACCATTGACGACAACTTAGGACATACCTAGCAAGAATGGAGGGAGGAGGAAGAAATGTTTAAGATTGCCACTTGGCCGGTTTCCCTTCAACCGACGCGGCGAAGCGAGTGGCATATCACGATTTGTCGGTTGTAGAATAGCTGGATTAGCGGCATTTTTTAGTCGGCTAAAAAAAAAGCTTGTATCTTTTTTCGGCTACTTCCGAAACAGTCGGTATCCGCAAATCGGAACACATAGACTGATTTGACACGAGCGTCGTTCATAATTTGGCGTAAGATTTTTGATTCCATCGACTTCCGGCTTAGCAGTGCCACATAGTTTAATTGATTTCTGGACAGTGATTCGAACGGAATCCAAACTGATAAACGGTTTTGATTATAGAGAAGTCTTGACGTTAGTAATCTTTCAAAGACTTCCGACAAAACGGGTAACTGACTAATAGGCCGGTATGTTTCGTTGGGTGGTTTGCCCGGTTTAGCGATCATCTGAAACATTATATTTACATCGCGTCTACATTAGTGGGTTGTGATTGCTCCTCAGCAGTGCCAAAAAAAAAAAAAAAATGTACGGAGAATTGTAGAATTAATTTTGTAAACCTTTCTTTGAAATTACCATTCAAAATGAAATGAAAAATCGACTTTGACTGAAAAAAGAAGAATTATCTCACAAGCGTCAAAAATTCTGTTCGGTACAGAATAATTTATTATTCTGTCGGAAGGTTGTACTTTTATTCCGCTTTGGATAATCTTTGAGGATGACTATTTCTATTCGGTTTACAGCGTTATTAAATCTTATTCGTTGAAACGCTCGAAATTTATTAAAATAATATCCCGAATTTATTTGTAATTTTTTTCACGATACGAGCTAGGATCGTGACCATCATCGGTTTGACAATCAAGCGCTTTGACAACTGTGCCAAAGCGACATATATATATATATATATATATATATATATATATATATATGTGTGTGTGCTCGCGTATGTACATATGTATGCAGATATGAAATATATTTTAAAATTCGTTCCAATGTTACCGGTTTTTTTTTCTGCGTATTTTGAAGTACGGTTGGTTGACGTATTAAATTTTTAATTAACATTAATAAATAGTTTTCACGCTAACCAGGATAAATCAAGCATGGAAAAAATACGGGATGAAAATTAATGTCAAGAATATATAGACCATGAGATTCATTAAAACAAATAACAATATGAATCTCAAGCTATTGGAGACGGTGAAAGAATATTAACATTTAGGCACATTGAAGTCGAGACACAAAGGAAATTAAAAATCGTATCGCAGTAGCTAAACACGTGTTCAGAAACCTAGAGGTCATACTAAAACACAAAAAGTTAAAAATGGACATAAAGATTAAGTTAACCAGCGCTACGTCATGCACGTCCGGAAACATGCATCTGAAACATGAACACAAAATGTAATTTGTGTAGTACATATTTAAGTATATACGTATGCTATAGGATGACCCAGAGAAGACGGACGGTTTCATTGTTTTTTGAATAACTCAAAAACTACTAATTGATGAATGATATTTTATTTTAAAATAGGAAAACCAGAGATTAGCTTACCATTATTTGTAGAACGCAATATCGTTCAGATAACCGTCGTTTACAACGATAAATTCATTGAGTCTTTTTACAACATTTCGAAGATTTATTCGACCATAGGTCGTTGAATTTTTGCAATTTCTTCAGAAATACGAATTTTCACGTCCTAAAGATCTCGTGGACGTGTTTCGTAAACGCGGCTTTTAAGGTATCCCCACACATAATAGAAAAAAAAAACACGTAATTTCGAATTGTTTTCGAAACTCTGTTTGCACCGTCGTGATCAATTCACGTCGAAAATAATGTTCCACACAAAACGCGCATTCATTCTCGTTATAGGATGGTCGTTATAACTTAAATTAGACAGAAACGAATTTCTCGCACGCTGTTTGCTTTGTGGCAGTCTTATCAACTGTGCCATTCGACAAACTAAACTGTCCGTCTTCTGTGGGTCGTCTTATATAACAATATTTCATCGGACGTAAAAGAACTCGAAAGCTTTGTAAACAATTATTATGAGGTCCTTGTTGTTATACATAAATATCTTGAATACAAAGAAGAGAGTGTCGGCACAAGAAGAGAAAAAAAAGAAGCAGAAAATTACTTTTCCGTCAAAGAGTAAACGTTTGAAAAAATTAAATTACAGGCTGATGGAAAATAATACTGAAGGCTCCTATATTCAAATTCCTCTCGTAGGTCTGAAAATATTTATAGTGTTCGTTATACTGACAGAATCTATATGTGTGTGCATATATATATATAAATATTCATTAATGTATTTGAGTTTTTTTTTTTTTTTTTTTAAAGCGGGAGGGGAAAAATCTTCAAAAGACACTGATAAAAAAAGTAATTTTTTTTTTATTAATGCTGTGCATAAAAACATGCACTGCAAGGGAGCCAAAAATCAGCGTGTGGGATTTTTACCCACTAAAAACCCCCTCCCACTATAAAAAAAAAGGGAGTTTAAAATAAAATGATTAGCACAAACTCAGAGACCTCCATACTTAAATTAACTTATTACGATGAAAGAAGGGATGACACAACATAGTCCCTTCATCCATCTAATAAAAGTTCTTAGTTTTTTGTGCTTATTACTTAACCTCAAGTAAATAAGCATTATAAATTAAATCAATAACAAAGAAATAAACAATTGTTCGAAAATAACCAACATAATTTCATTCTTGATTTCCCCAATACCAATCATTTGTGAAAAACATAGCTTCTGACCTCGACTACCTAAGCTTTGCCAACGACTACACCAACGACAAAGAGGGTCTAATACATGTGTTATCAGTGACTAAACTATTCCTAAATGATATGAGTATAAAAAACAGGTGCTCTCGAATCATAAAACACCTTAGCAACATGTCAATACAAAGTGACACTAGCGAGACAAATGCTCTCGTACCAGACGAATAAATTTAAATCAATCAAATCAATAACAAATAGTCAACTATACACGAAATCATAATAAATATAAATGACGCCTAAAAATATAATAATGCAGTGCAGAGGTTTCTATAACACCAACTGCGAACTTAAGCAGCTAATATCATTAAACGACCCGGCAGTCATATGCTTACAGGAGACACACCTCAAATCTTCAGATAACCCACAAATAAAGAACTATAACATCTTTAGGCATGACAACATCCATGGAATTAGGGCAAAAGGGGGAGTGGCAACCATAATTCATAATGCAATTCCTTGCAATCAAATAAACATAAACACCTCACTACAGATAATAGCAGTCACAGTCCACTTACCATCTGTACCATATCCGAATATCACCATTTGTAACTGCTATATACCCCAAACTCTCTCGATAGCGATCATAGAATTCAATCCATACTCACACAACTCAAAGCACCCATAATTATGCTTGGCGACTTTAATGCTCACTCTCCCCTCTGGGGAGCATCTTTCACCAACAAGCACGGTCACATAATCAATGATGTCATACTATCTTATAATTTCGCCACTCTACTCCCAAAGCCACACACATTTTAACTTGTCATATAACACATTTTCCACCACAGATCTAGCCTTGGTTTCACCAACACTATACCCTATCCTCAGTTCTTCAGTGTCTGATGACTTATGCTCTAGCGATCATTTCCCAATTATCATACAAATCATAACACCAAACACTACCACCCAAGTAACACAAACACCGCGTCTACTTTTTCACAAAGCAGATTGGAAATCTTACACAAATGCAGTCAAGGTACCCATCAGACCACACAGTTCTATTAAAGAAAACCTGAACATATTCCTTGAGGCAATCTTTAAAGCCGCTGACACAACTATACCCAAATCATCTTCAAAAATACGCCCAAGAAGGGTCCCATGGTGGTGCAATGAGATTGCAGTAGCAATCCAACAACGCAAACGTGCACTCAGGAAATATAAACACTCACAGTCAATCACCGACCTAATACATTTCAAAAAATTACGCACTATAGCTCGTAACCTCATCAAAACAAAAAAATGTGAATCCTGGCACAATTTTGTTTGTTCTATACCAGAGTCAGCATCAAGCCATTATATGTGGTCAAAAATTAAATCACTTAATGGCGTAAATTCCATACCCACTTCTACGTTATTAAAGACAGGTAGAAAAACTATTCTCGATCCAAATGACGTAGCCAATTCCCTCGCCCAACACTTTGCAAGCCAATCTTCATCCCTGAGATATTCAACCGCTTTCCTTGATACAAAATCAGCGGCTGAGGAAGAGCAAATACATTTTCCACAAGACCATGATGCACCATACAACTCTGACTTTAACATCTCGGAACTAAACTTTCAGCTCAACCAACATACACCAAACACTGCACCCGGTCCAGACTTAGTACATCCTTATATGCTAAAATACCTCCCAACAAGCGCAAAACTATTCCTTTTAAATTTATACAATCAAATATGGAAATCCAGCATCATTCCCAATAGCTGGAATTCAGCTATAGTAATTCCGATACCAAAACCCAACAAAAATCCTTTCTTCCCAGATAATTACAGACCAATATCCCATCTGAGTGTTCTTTCAAAAACGCTGGAGAAGATGGTTAATAGGCGCCTCTTATTTTTCCTTGAAAATAACAATCTCCTTTCTCCTTTGCAAGCTGGTGGGCGTAAGACGAGATCGGCTATAGATCATCTACTCACGTTACATAGACAGATATTAACCTCACAACATGATAAACAGCACTTATATGCTGTGTTCTTCGATTTAGAAAAAGCGTTTGACCGCTTGTGGCGACATGGGCTATTAATAAAAATATAGTCCGCCGGTATAACCGGAAATTTAGGCAACTACTTACGCAGTTTCCTAAACAACCGAACTTTTCAAGTTAAGATCGGTTTGTCAAAATCAGCACCAGTTCAGACTGAAAACGGTGTTCCACCAGGCTCTGCACTAAGTGCAACCTTGTTCATGTTGTATATCAATGACATAGCAAATAATATCTCGCAGCCTGTTACCGCTCGGCTTTATATTGACGATCTTAATATATCCTTATCATCCATTATTACTTGTAATGCACAAAAAATTCTACAAAAAACCATAGATCGTTTGCAGCAATGGTCTGAAACGAAAGGTTTATATTTTTCCACATCCAAATCATCATACATTATTTTCCACAAGAGGCGTCTATCATCTCCCAGTTTTTCTTTAAGTATAAATAACTCTCCCTTAACAGCCAAAACAAGATTAAAATTCCTAGACTTATTGTTCGACTCTAAATTAACCTGGCGTTACCATATAACTGAAGTCAAGAGTAGGTGCCTAAAACTGCTCCCAATTATAAAATATTTATCAAACCCAAAATACAATATAAAAACCCAAATCCTCTTAAATATCTATAAATCTATAATCTTATCACGAATCAACTATAGATGTCAGGTATATTCAACAGCCAGTA
Source organism: Coronaproctus castanopsis (assembly GCA_032883995.1). Classification (NCBI taxonomy): domain Eukaryota; kingdom Metazoa; phylum Arthropoda; class Insecta; order Hemiptera; family Monophlebidae; genus Coronaproctus; species Coronaproctus castanopsis. The sequence continues at coordinate 62,422,999 of CM065054.1, forward strand.
AATCTATATTAAGAAAATTAGATACAGTACACCATACTGGACTTTGATCCATTCTTGCAGCACATCCCTCATCACCATCAAAGAGTTTATGTGCATTAGCAGGATCCTTTCCACTTACATACTACAGAAAATACCACACTTATCTCTACTTAAGCCGTCTGCTCAGCTACAATAAAACATTTACATACACCAAAAGATGTACAACCCCTAACCCCCTTTTTCCAAATGACCCTATACCAAAGCTTCTTAAAATACTGTCAACTTATCACATAAGCTCCATCCCAAAATCAACATTGAATTACAACATAACGATAACTCCTTGGGACCCTTCCGAGACAAAAGCAGATTTATCTCTCACACAGTACAATAAATCCACGCATCCTACAAATATAAAAGAAATAGTATTAAACACTCTTCAAAAATACAACGACTACACACACGCATACACAGACGGAGCAAAATCCACAGCAGGTGGCGAGAATTCACCAGCAGCTTGCTCCTACCAAACTGATAATATACTACACTCTATCCGACTAAGCAATGGCTGCACTTCACTGGATGCAGAGTTATACGGAATTATGTACTGCATTGAGTACATCAGATCAGCTGTACTTCCACATCGCAAAACACTGGTCATAACAGACTCCCTCTCCTCTCTACAACTAATATGCCGTCAAGATAATAAAGACACCTTAATATTCGAAATTCAACACAACCTAAACACACTACATAAGGAAGGATGGGAAATCCGCTTTCTGTGGATCCCAAGTCACATTGGGATGCACGGTAGCGATAAAGTAGACCTCGAAACTCGGTCTATGGTACTTTCACCAGCACCAGAATACTCACCACCTCCACCATCATTAGCTCACATACTCATGAACAACAATAAGCAGGAATGGACGACCGACTGAACCTCACAAACAACCTTCCTTATTAACATAAAACCAACTATAGAACCTTGGTGGCCTCTAGATGGCACAAGCAGAAAAGAATATGGCACCCTAAACCGTCTAAGAGTGGGTCATACAGCCATATCACACAATTACCTTTACACCAAAAGCCCTCCACCAACAAACTGCTCCTTATGCGGACATCTAACAGAACCAACAGTCACACACTTAATATATAACTGCCAAACACTCACACCACACAGGTTAAAACACAAAATACAGGGCCCAATATACAAAATACTTTCAAACAACCCTCAATCAATAGTTAGCATTCTGGCTTTTGTAAGAGAAAGCGGACTCACAGCACACATATAAACTAAACACACGTCTCCTTATGCTGTAATAACCCTGGCAGTTACAAACAGCATATGGAGATTTACATAATAAATAATAAAAAAAAAAAAAAAAAAAAAACTTAAAATAAAACGAATGTGATAAAAGAAAAAGAGAAAAGGTTAACTATAATTTCAAAAAAAGAACAAAAAAAGTAAAACAAACTTCCAAAAAGTAATTATAGAACAGAAGTAAAATTCTTCATAAAAAAAATTTAATCATAAAGTTGCAATAAATAGATGACGAACAGTTGATCAAGCTAATAAAAATTGCACCGGTCTCGGGTTAACGATTGACTTAGCGCTAAAAAGAAGACAATTTTTTAAATTTAATTCTCATAACCTGTTCAGCATATGTAAGGAAATTTTCAAATCTTTTATCTAATGGAAAAATGTCTGTGCTCTCAATACCAAATTTATGACGCAGGGCAGCAAAAGCTGGTCATGCAAATAATGTGTGCTTAACATCATCAACCTCACCCGCAGTACAACAGGTGCAGACTGAATCGCCAGCAAGGTGGAACCTATAAAGATAGGACCTAAACTTGCCAAGACCAGTCAACAACTGTGCACTGTAGAAGTTGATGTCGAATTTTAATAGTTTTAATCGAGATACAATATTTGGCAGAAAATCATAAGTTTTCCTGCCAGTGATAGAAGTGTCCCAACTGCCCTGCCACTTTGCGATCAATAATGAAAAAACATGTTTTTTAAACTTCCGGTTGGTCATTGGTTCCACACAGATACCTTCAAGCAGGTTAAAATGTTTCATTTTTAAACAATTCCCCCCGACCAGCCTATGCTCTCCAGTGAGAGCCCTGCCTACAAGATATAAATCAAAAGGCAAGACTCCACAAAGGACACATGCAGCAGAGGTAGGAGTAGTCCTATACAATGAGCCCATTCGGAGCAAAAACTTCCTTTGCTGCTTATTGACCAGAACAAGTATTTTTCTGTTTAAGTAAACGGCTGCACCGTAACCATACAGGGCCTGAATGAGGCCTTTATACAGTGTGGAACGTTCTTTGAAAGCCAAGCCCCAAGCATTTTTTTTCTATATGTATTAATTTATTAAAAATTCTCATACATTTCATAGAAATATATTGAAAATGGGATAAAAACGTCAATTTTTCATCAATTAAAATACCGAGGTATTTTAATGATGACGTATGTATAACGCTGGAATCAGATAATAATTCCAACTTCTTGACCCGGCCAATAAGTGAGGCATTGCCAAACACAGAAAATCTGCATTTGCCGGGGGAAAACATTAATCCTAATTCAGCCACTATACTCTCCAAGTATTTAGAAATACATGCGAGAAGTGGAAGTGATGAAACTCTCTCTGCTTTAAAGACTAAACACAGATCATCGGCATAGGAAATTAGTTGACACGTAGCATTTACAACAGAACAGAATTTATCAACATTATGATGTATAGTGGAATACAAAATATTCTACAGAGTAGGTCGAAGGACAGAACCCTGTGGGACTCCACAAGTGTATTTGAGTTACGTACGTATATATATATATATATATATATATATATATATATATATATATATATATTTATGTGCGTGTGTGTATGTTTATGCCAGAGAGCGAGAGAGAGTGAATAGAATTTAATTAAGAGCAGGCAACAATGTACGAATCGTTCGTCATACTGACATAATCCATATGTATGTGCGTATATATACATATATATTACTGTATTTGTATATATATATATATATATTTGCGTGTAAGTATGTTTGTGCCTGAGAAAGAGAGTGTGCGAGTGAGTAGAATTTAATTAAGAGCAGGTAACAATGTACGAATCGTTTGTCATACTGACAGAAGCTATATATATATATATATATATATATAAGGTGTTTTTATTATATACGTATATGTATGTATATGTTTATGTGCGTGTGTGGGTATGTTTGTGAGAGAGAGAGAGAGAGAGAGAGAGAGAGAGAGAGAGAGAGAGAAAGAAAGAAAGAGAGAGGGTTGGAGAGAGTGAAAGAATGAGTAAAATTTAATTAAGAGAAGGTAACAATATCGTTTTTTACGCGTAGGTGACTACAGAAAAACGATTATTAGAATAATAATAGCAATAATAATTAATCAGTTTAAAAAATTAAGATAATCTTCATAATCAAACAAATCAGAATAGAATAGAAAAAATTAAAATGAAAACACTAATAAAGGTAGAGGAGATACAATTGAAGAAAAATGAGACAAGATAGAAACGAAAGGCAGAAAGAAAATTATACAAAACTAATAACGATGTTGATAATTGCCTTATTTGGTTCAGATCATAAATAGGTTACAATAATAATAATAATAATAATAATAATAATAATAATAATTCAAATCAAATTTTATTCATTCTTCTAATAATGAACAATTAACAATATATAATATTAATACGAAAATTAATACATATTTCGTAATGCGTATATTTCAGCGATAATAACACGTATAAACAAAGTTAAGCAGTTACAATATGATACAGCATGCAAACACATGGGAAAAAAATAAAAGACTTTTTACAATGAAATAACATAAAATATAAAAACATATTCACCATGACTGACACTAGACACATCCATTCACACAACATTCATCAAACATATTGCAATGTAAAAGGCACAAATAAAATTAATACATACTTACAAGCCTTATTATAAAAGCATGAATACGATGACTGTAATGGCACAGCGTTGTGTACACGCTTCTAACGCAAAATAAATAAAAAGATTTTTTGACCATAATGCTATGAATACTCATTAATACAAACACGTATAACTCATGTTAAAAACACCTTTGATGAATTTTCTTATCAATTTTCTGCGTCTTCGCTTATAATTTAACAAATTAATTTTTAAATAATGAGACAAGATGTTAAATAAAACAGGGCCAGCGTACAAGGCCCGTTTCCTCATCCCTGATTTACTTATAAACGAAATTTTCGCCACTGCTGTTCCTCCTGTTCTCGTTTTACTATTACTGATTGTTATGCTAAACTTATCGGCACTGCTAACTAGAAAGGTCAGCAACTGTAACTTGTACAATTTAACTACCTTTAAAAGCGTTTGATTCTGTGCACGTATCTTTAATACCGCTCGCTGAAGAACTTCTATAGGTTTCATACGATATTTAGACATTTCTCCCCAATTTATTGTTCCATAAGTTAATACAGGTTGGTATAACGCAAGATAGAGACGCCTTATACGAAGGGGGGGGAGAGGAACTGCTTTAAATAATAAAACAGGTAATTCAGCTTCCTAAGTTTATCCGATAAATAAAACGCATGTCCGCTCCAAGTTAATTTACGATCAAGCTGAATCCCAAGATATTTGATTTCGCTGACCATACCGAGTTTAACACTATTGTCTCCTAAATATAATTCCAAGTCATTCCAGTTAATAGAAGCTTGATTTGAATAAACTACATATCTCGTTTTACCATTATTAACCGTCAAACCATTCAACTTTAACCGATTAACAATAACGTTTACATCCTCTTGCACTAGATTTTGAAGTAACTTAGAGTAACGGGAATCAACAACTAATGCTGTATCATCGGCATACCTAAACAATTGTCCATTGACTGCTGGCAAATTGCACAAATCGTTTATGTAGATCAGGAATAAGTATGGACCCAGTACACTGCCTTGTGGGACCCCGGTATTTTGTACGATACTATCGCTGTAATGACTATTTATTTTTACTATATATTTTCTATTATCCAGATAACTTTTAAACCACTTACACATTCCCTCTAAATCTACAATTGTATAGATTTTTTTTTAGTAATAAAGTATGGTCTATCGTATCGAAAGCTTTACGTATATCAAAATCTACCGACATTACAGACCTTCCTTCCTCCAATGCACGAGTAATGGATACATGATCAAATAGAGCTTTATCAGTACTCTTTCCTTGAAAGAAACCGTACTGATTTATACTAAAATAATTTAATTTTTGCAAATAAATCAATATAATTTTTCCCATAGATTTTTCAAAAATTTTGGAGATGGTTGATAATATACAAATTGGTCTATAATTTCCCATGTCCATTTTATCTCCACCTTTATGAACGGGCGTTACAATTCCCAGTTTCAGTATTTCAGGGAAATTGCCTGCTTTTAGCGATTGATTAAATAAATATGTAAGTGGTTTCAGAAAAAAACAAATATTCTCTTTTATCGAAGCAATTGATATTAGATCATGTCCAAAAATAGATTTATTATTAAATGAGAATATTATTTCCTTAACGTCTTCTATCGAGAAATCTATGAATGCAAATGATCCAACAGGCCTTGTAGATAGCGAAACATGTACATCATTTAAAAATGACGAATCACACTCACCAAGTATACGCTTTCTCGAAAGTAATTATTGACATAATTAGCAACAAGTTTTTCATTACCGCAAAATTTTCGTCATTAATTTTAACTACTTTTATATTACCCTTCTCTTTCTCAATAATTCCATTTACGAGACTCCAATAATTTTTTTGACTATCACTGCATTTATTTAGTACATTTGTATAGTAACTATAATTTGCCTGTCTAGTGGCTTTTTGCAGAATTTTTTAAGCTTCTTTGTACGCATTGCAAGCGGCTATATTTAAAGGAAACTGTTTCGTTAACTTGTTTAAAGTTTCTTTGTTACAATCCAAAACCAAAATGTCCTTTACCCATACACGTCTTTGTTCCTTTTGTTCATTCGCCTCATTAAATTCCCTGCACAGTTTTATAAAGGCAGTAATTCTTCCAATAAACCATTCAAACTTTTCGTCTATCGAAATGTCGCTAATATACATATAACGTAAATCAAAATTCATCAAATAATTACCGAAACGCTGTTTATTAAAGGAAAAACAATGTACGTCTAATGTTGAATAATAATAATAATCAAATCAAATCAAATCAAATTTATTTTAATTTCAGTACAATACACCGATACATTTCAAATAGAAGAAATATAAAATAAAAATTAATTATAAATCGAATACGAATAAACAAATAAAATAAAATAAAAAGCCGATAAATAAACAATTAAAGTACTTAATAATAATAATAGTAATGGTATTAATTCATTTGATTGTTCATATGAAACTAAAATAAAGGGAATAAAACCGCCTATACGCAACACTATGCGACGGCTGGATTATTATTATAATAATATTAACTTATAACAATCGAAATATTTATCCAAACTTAATTATTCGTAATCCACATAGCCTTTATATAAACAGTTAATCATAGCACCTGCAGAGGAGTGAACCATGTGAATTTATCGATGCTAGAAAATACAGTCGGTTTTGATGAATGTAAACTTTAATAAATTTTCATAATTAATTAGTCAAAACTGTCATCGTTTAACACTTTTCTCGTCTTTGTAGCAGATGCATTTAGTTAATAATTTCCTTCGCCTTCTTTTGTAATTAATTAGGCTAATTTTTAGTTCTCTAGGCAATTGTACTCCACTGCTCCGGCATAAATTGCCTGCAACTTCATTCTTGTTTTATTATAATGAGGAACTATCGCCTTGGTTGTACCTCCTGACCGTATCTTTCCACTATCCATTAATATGCCAAACTTATTACCATTTTTGAGAACAAACTGCAGCAAAACTAACGTATATAAATCTGATACAAATAGAAGTTTATTTTCTACATTCAAATTCTCATTCATGATTATTTATCTTTAAGACGTGTTTTTGTAAAATTTCAATCGGTTTAATTATCCCAGACATCCCACCCCCACTTCAATATTCCATACGTTAAGACCGGTTGATATATAAATACGTCTTAAATGGTTGAGTGGGAAGTATTGTTTTAGATAGTAGAAGAGGTAATTCAATTTTCTTAATTTTTTAGAAATATAAAACGAATGAGCATTCCATAATAATCTACTGTCTATTTAAACCTCTAGGTATTTAATGTAATATACTCTGTGTAACTTGTTATATTTACCTAGTGATATTTCAATATTATTCCTAATCCTGAAATCTCGATTTGTATACATTATATATTTCGTTTTAGCGGCATTAACAATTAACATATTATCTTGTTGCCAGTTGAGAACTTTGTTCACATTACACTGTGCAATATCTTGAAGTCTATCAGGAAATCTTGAATCAAGGGCAATATCATCAGCGTAGCTAAATATTTTCCCATCAACAACTAAGTTGCATAAGTCATTTACATAGATTAAGAATAGATACGGACCAAGGACATTACCTTGTGGTACTCCCGACATTTGTACATTACTTTCATCACTGTATTCATTGTTTATTTTGACGACATATCTCCTGTTCTCAAGATAACTCCTAATCCAGTTATGTATAATACCCCTGAATCCACATAATAATAATAATAGTAATAATAATAACAATAAATATGGGATACTCTTAATTATACCGATGATAACCATAATGGTAGTAATAATATTAATATATGTCATGTTTATTGTATACGATTGATAATGACGTAATTGTCGAAAAGCTTTGTATTAATAAAAAATCGTTACAGGGATTAAATTGGTTTTTTAGTTTGATTGATTAATAATAATAATAGCTTTTTCTATTTTTGTCATTATTTATGATTAGGATTTTACTTACATTATAATTACGTTACTTGCGAAAATAAGTTTAAGAACAATATAGCGATAATAATCCTCGTAATTATAATAATATATCCTGTTCGCAGCAAAAAATGTTTGTCAAACATTACTGCGGGGATCATTAACGTCCCCGTTAATTTCGAAATAAACGGCCGTTTTTAATGTTTAATTAATTATTAATCGCGTAAAAAGAATTTTCGAAATATCCTTAGAAGAAATTTTTACCTAATCAACGTTGATAATTTATTTAGGGAGTAATTTCAGACTCAGCTTTAATTACCGTTAATAAGCAATTCCTAATCTAATATTTCCTCTTATATACATATTATATATATATATATATATATATATATATATATATATATATATATATATATATATATATATATGTGTACGTATATAATATGTGTGATAAAAAACGTAAAAAAAAAAAAAAAACAGAAAAGCTCGTTTCTTATTCGCAAGTTAGATAATTAATTTAAGTACCCGGATGTGAGTCACAGTCAATGTTGTATATATATAAAAATAATCGGTGGCAAAGTCGTGTAATTTTTAAAGAGAAAACAAGGAATTCTTCTGCAATATACAATGTACGTAATTACAAATATTCACTAACACACATACCCATATCCATACACACACATGCAAGCTTTGTGCGTATAAAAATATAGTTTAAAAAAATTATTTGGTCCCTTTTTTGTGATCGACGAATTTTGTAAACCGAAAATGAATTATTAAATTCTTATTTAGATCCAAACTCATATATATATATATATATATATATATATATATATATATATATATATATATATATGTAAAATAATAGCATATTGTGTATTAAAAATAAGTATCTAAAAAAGACGATAAAAAATAATTGAGGCATTTTGAATTTAGTATGGCCACTTGAACGTAATCCTCTCTGCAACATTTCGTTTAGTCTACTATTTTTTTATTATCTCCTTAATAAATAAGTTTTAAACCTGATTCCATCTTGCTGATTTTGAATGTTCCATTATCGTTAGCGTTAAATATCAATTCCATATTTGAATGTTCTATCCGACCTTCAATGATGGTTCGATTTTCATTAGTTTTTTTTAATACTCCACACTACGCTGGTAAAATCTCCAATATAAATGACGATTTATAACTTGATAATGGTGGTATTGTGATATACCAAGTAATTTGTACACGTCCGCAATCGTCAACTTATCTACGTTCGTAGCAATGTTGAAACAGTTTCACTGAGTTCATTTTCCCATAGCTTCTGTGTGTGAGGTCAGATTAACTCGTTATAAGTACTCCGTATACGCGATCTGCGATCTGCGATCTTATATCCTTGAATACTTCCACGTACAAAGACGTCGGTATCTTTTTCCGTATGTATTTTCCGAAGCGCAATAACGTTCAATCTCATTTTCTTCACCTATGCGCCCTCTAAAAATTCGCCTTTGCTTATCCGATGACAGTTAATAGTACACACATAGTTTTCCCGTAGCCCTCGTAAGGTCTGTTTCGGTAATAATTTCGATTCATTTTAATTTACTTAATTAACCGATAATTAAACGGGTGTAGTTAGCCGCTTAATACTTATATTAGATGTTTCCAGCGGTACCAGCGTTATTGAATTACTGTACTGTTATTATTATCCGTATATATATCACACGTTCCGAGTACGTCTACACCATGCCCATCCGAGTTATCGAGCTAATTAAACGATAATCGTCGCGTCGTTTCGAATTACTCTTTAGTACGGTCGCGAAGTTGCTTTTATCTTCTATACCGGTATACATCTTGTACTCTAAAGCTTTCTTCATCATTCGTGTACCACTTTCGTTATAGTCAGCTATCGGCATTTCATCCGGTCCGAGACTGCTTTTTCCGTTCGTCGCAATAATCGTGACATTCGTTTCTAGGCAAATTATTCGTGTTGTCACGTAAAAAAATTCTTCATATATCAGTTGCGCACTTTTTCTTCTGCGCTAATCGTATAAGTCGTGTTCTCGTAATCTTCGATTTTAGCGCACTTTTTACTACAGTACATTTCCTTTTTCTTCTCAACAAGATTTCTCGATTTCTTCGTTCATTTCTTCGTTCAGTCGTATATTTTATTCTCCACACTTCTTCGTTTTTTTCCGGTTCCGAAATTTCACGCATCATCCATTTGCGTTTTTTTTTTTTTTAACGAAACAATTAGAAATAACGTTTTCGCACAAGGAATTTTGGAATCGCTCTCGGAGATATATTCAGCCAAACAATTCGAGCGTATTCAACCGCTAATTCCTTGCTTCTTCAATCTTCCTAGCAACATAGCAAAAACCGAATTTCGTTTATTCGTATTATTATAATGTCACCTTTGAACGTCAGCAAAATTCCATACATTCTATTTACACAGAAAAATTAGCCCCTTCGCCATACCTATTCGTGGGATGGAGAATCGTCGATGTAAATCATCTATTTTTCAGTTGCAATTATTATAGAATGTATCAATCGAAATTCTTGTCACGTATTGTAAAGAGATCCATCTTCTAATTATTCTCAGATGCCTGCTCATACAAAACAGTTATACACGGTTATATTCGATTACATATCAGCGGGTAGTATAAATGTTTAATCGTATCGTCCATTTATTACAACAGGTGGAATCACCCAAGAAAAGGGAAAAAAAAACACGTAATTTTCCAGTTGAAAATTTTCAATATCAGATCTGGTAGTTTTCTTCATTTTTTTTTTTTTTTTGTTTTCCAATCCTTTTAAATTTTCACAAATTTTCGCTCCGTTTATAATATTCCGTTATAATTAAATTATATTTGTAGGTTTTTTTTTAAATTATAATTCGGAAGAGTTTAGGCGGTATGAAAGTTAACAACGATAATGAACGTATTATAATTAATACAGTCATCTGTAAATAAGCTGTGTAGGCACGGCTTAGAATAATAACGTTGGAGAGGATTTAATTTTGACGGCAAAACCCCTCGAGAATGTCGAAAATTTGCTAGTCGTAATGAAATACACGCGAAAACGTCGAAATGAAACAAAATATCGCAATCGTCGTGGCGGTGTCGTCCTTTAAAGTTTTCTCGAAAATACTTTTGCAGCGTACCCCCGCCCTCCAACCCTTTAAAAAAGACGTCTACGCGTTACTAGTTTTACAAATCGACAATAGGAAAAACTTTTCCGCAAAGTCCCTTAACTTTATACGAATGGAGAAGCGGGTGTGTCGAAGTTAGCGGCCTTTAGTTATACCGCACCTACGGACGGTATATGGCTTATCATTTATTACGACGAACAATAAAACAAATCGAGAAGAGAGTAAAACGTGTGGGTTTCTTCTTGAACGCTCTAATGAAGTATCCCAACATCTTTCGCTAATAGCGTCGCTATATTAAATCTCTACTATAATAAGCGAATGGTATATCGTAAAATCTGACACTAGTAGCTCCACGAAGAATTACAAGTATTTTAGAAGAATATATATATATACTCTTTTAAAGGGGATCTTCTTAACAAATATCAACATGTCAGAAACGCTAACACGTTTCTTCGAATAAAAGGGTGCGCAATACGAAGTTCAAGATGAAAAACGCGCAAACAGATTTTACCGCGTAATCTTATTTAGAACGATAACGGACGCAGGTTGAATTTGAAATTTACGTCATATCTCGGCGATATGTAACGGTACTGTAACGTAATATGTCGGCACGATAAACTTTACCGAAAACCCTAAAAAAAAAACCAAACTACAAAAACATCACATAACAAACTGAGCAATCTCTCGGAATTTCTTATTTTTCACATCTTTTTAATCGTTTCACGTAAATTTTAACTACCGTTCGAAATAATGTACCGTCCTCCGATTTAATGCGACAAACCGAGTTTCGTTTTTCATAAATGCGTGTTAGGGAACGATATTATTCCTTTCAATTTCTGAAACATTTCATTATATAAATTACATACAAATGGGTTTTTTTTTTTTTTTTTCAATAACAATCATATATTTTGGTAAAATTGTATGTATAAATGTGCAAAGGACCGGAGGAGAAAACTACACATATATCGACTGTGTATTCATAAATAAATAAATAAGTATTTCAAACTTGTGTGTGAGGTCCTTTGCAAGTGTACTTATATTTATCGGCAACAGTTAGGATGACATAGTCCCAACAATTACCATGCAGTATATGTACAAACTTAGGACTAAAGAATATTATAAATTATTTTATATTAAAAAATAGGGAAAAAATCTTTATATAAATAATTACAATTGTTGCAAACATTTATACCTTTACAAAGTTAATTTTTAAACATGTAGTGCAGTATCAGAAGATTGATCAGTTGCTCCAGATATCACGGTTGAATTAGTTTTATTAATTTTTTTTTACTTTTATTTTTTTTTTACTTTTATTTTTTATTTCTGTAAGATAAGAGCTAGCTCGTGATATTAAATTTATGTCGCATTCCACTTTCAGAGAACTTAAGGAATGCTGAATGATTATTGCTGTTTAAATGAAGGGACTGCATGTTTACTACTTTATACTTAAGTCGCTGATTATTGATAGATAAAATGTTCAAGGTCATCTATAATATCTCCCGAACAACAGGTACACCCTGGAACATTAACTAGATGGAACCTGTATAAATAAGCTGCAAACTTGCCATGGCCAGATAAGACCTGAGAGCTGTAGAAGTTAATATTTAACTTCTTCAATTTCATTCTGTTAGTGACATTAGGGAAGAATTGGTATGTTTTCCTTCCTGCGATGTCAGCATCCCACCTCCTTTGCCATTCTGTCAAAAGCACTTGGGAAACATGCTTTTTAAACAGGTTCATTGGAATTGTATGTTGAAGAGACAAATTTAAGGGTTGTTAACAAATTCAAGTCACCCAGTATACGAAATTCACTTGTGACTGCTCTGCCTGCAATATATAGATCTAACGGGAGGACACCACTAATGACACAAGCAGCTGAGGTGGGAGCAGTTCGATACAAAAATGACATACTAAGAAGAAATTTTCTCTGTTGTTTATTCATATTTTTTAGAACATTGTAGCAGCCCCACAACCATAGAGAGACTGAATTAATCCCTTATATAAAAGGGTGGAGAGGCAATTTTTTCGATAATTAAATTAAAAACAAAAATAAACGAATTTTTTCTCGATAATTAAATTAAAAATAAATATAAGCGAATTTTCTCGATAATTAAATTAAAAACAAAAATAACAGAATTTTTTCAATAATTAAATGAAAACCCAAATTTTTTTCAATAATTAAATTAAAAATAAAGATAATACAATTTTTTTATAATTAAATTCAATAATTAAATTAAAAACAAATTAACCTAATTTTTTCAATAATGAAATTAAAAATAAAGATAGCCCAATTTTTTTTATAGTTAAATTGTAAAGAAAAATAACCCAAGTTTTTCCATAATTAGATGAAAAATAATCAATTTTTTTCAATAATTAAATTAAAAACAAATATAACCCGATTTTTTCGATGATTAAATTTAAAAAAATTAAAAATAAACGAACGTTTTCCATAATTAAATTAAAAATAAAGACAACCCAATTTTTTTATAAATAAATTGAAAATAAAAATAACCCGAGTTTTTCCATAATTAGATGAAAAATAAAAATAATCAAATTTTTTCAATAATTAAAACAAAAATAACCCAATTTTTTCAATGATTAAACTTAAAATAAAACAGTACCAATTTTTTTGGATAATTAAATTAAAGAATACTAGAACATATATGGATACAAACATAAATATATACGTACCTGTATGTGCGCTTATAACCCTCTGTAAGTGTAATTATAATTTATAATTAAAGGCAATATAGTTGGGATGACACTAACATTGTCCGACTTTTAGCCAAATTCATGCGTAATGAAAGAAGAATCTGAAAGACAGCGCCGAAGAAGGCACCTCTGAAAGAATAAGCTGATAGACGGCGAAAAAGAAAGCGCCTCTTCAGTCGCCTAGCATCCGGTAGCTAAACGGCACACATTTAGTACTTCATTGACTAGGTGTGTACCATTGAAGTAATGCTGAAAGCAGTCGCAATGGTACAGACTGATGCAGTCAATGTCGTGAACATCGTGCTGGTTTTACTGAGTAGAAGTCTCACATAACCAGGCCCTTAGGCGTGATATTCATGATGGATTGTTCACTACAATTCAGGCAACCTGCAACTAGAGATGTGAATTTTTGACTATTTTGCGTTTTAATTACCATCATGCAGTAGAATGACGACTAGCCCATTTGTCGACTTATTTCCACATTACAAATGTAACAATCCATTACATATATATATATATGCGTAACCGAAATTACAGAGTACACGCAAGAAGACGGAACGATTGAAATAATTGTTTCGATATTTATAAGGTAAAAAACCTAGTAAAAAAAATTCTATAAACAAAATTAGACCAACTAGATAATTTCCAACTTGCACGCTGCATTGCAATCAGTCGCGATGTGTTTATACGAATTGGAAAGATTTAAAAATATTTTCGAAAAATTTGTCAAATCAAAATTAGAAGCAGATGATGACGCACGAAAATAATGCGAACAATAACGGCGATGATTGAAAAAAATGACAAAAGAAAAACAAATATATCGGACGAAGTTGTTGATTTTTTGTTAAACTTCGAAAAAAAAAATAAAAAATGTTAAAAGTTTTCATTTTATCTATTAATCAAAGTAATATATGTAGCAGGATGATTGATTACGTTAAATTCTAAATTGAAAACAAAGTGGTCTAACCTTTTTTATCCTACGGGTGGAAGTAGCGCTGACAAGAGATAATGAAAACCGGATGGTTTACACTTTAATAAAAGGTGTGTCCGTGTGCAGCGTCTTTGTTTGTTTTGAAAAAGCCGATTAGAAATACCGATCTCAGTTGAAAGCGTTTTTCACACCCTTCAAGACCATTGTTTTAACAACCCTTAACATTCTACTTATCCTATTACGTTATGTATCCCATCTATAACTACATATCTGCTCGTGTACACACATAAGTATGTACACACACACACATATATTATATATACTTATACATGTGCGCTTCATACTAGACCGTTGATTATTATTTCCATGTTTACAGAAATTTCAATGAAAATAGTATAACGGACGATAAACCGTTAAATGGAACTGCTTTGTCCGTGGAAATATCGTTAACAAATATTATATCTATGTGCAAAATTTATGTATATATTATATATATATGCGTATGTTTTACTGTTTTACTTTTTTAAATGAAACATTTATCAAACATTTAAAATTATCATCACTGATAAAGATAAATAATAAATAAATAAATAAAAAGTGTATTTTTACATTTAAAATAAGAAACAACAAATATCGTCTACGCGTACCGAAATAGTGTAAAATTCTTCCCGTGTATCGCGATATAAAAATATAAAAACAAAAGAAACGAAGCTTAAAGCGAATAAACTGCAGGAAAAACCACCACCAAAACCTGCATGAAATAAGTATATAATAAAATAAAATAATAACATAAAATATAGTATGCGATAACAGACGATCAGAGTAGCAATAAATAGGAAAATAAATAACTATATACATAAAATAAACTTAAACTTAAATAATAACTATATATCATCGGGAATTACGCATCATAATAATGTATGTTTAATTCTTTTATGTTTATATTTCTTATATTATAATCGGAGACTAGTGCGAGTGTAGTCTCCTATATTGTTTATAATGGAATACTCACTTAGGGTACAATCATAAAAAAATTTTTTGGTTTGCTGATTTATTACTTGATGCACGTATGGTAATTTCAAAGTTCTGTGCAAACGATCTATCCTAGCATAAAACGGAGCTTTAAGAATAATTCTGCAACATTTATTTTGCATGGCTTGCAATTTAGATAAGTTAGAGTGACTTGCGCAAGATCACACAGGACACGCGTACAACATTATCGGTCTTAAGATACATTTGTAGATAATTAGCTTATTTGCAGAATTAACGTCGCACTTCCTATTAAAGACTGGATATAATTTAAATAAAGAGGCTTGAGTTTTATTAACGGCGTGTTCGATATGTTTAGAAAAGGTAAGACCTTTATCTAGAATAACACCAAGATATTTGATCTGAGTCTTCCATTCTGTGGGTATGTTATTTATTATTATAGGAGTTAGAGAGTTTGGTCTTCTTTTTGTAAATAATATAGAGATCGTTCTAAGAAAATTACTTTGTATTAGTTTATAATGTATTCGTATTTAATAAATTAGTATATAATCCATTATTATATAACCTATTAGTATATAATCTATTAGCATGTAATCTATTAGTACATAATATATTCGTATGTATTCAATTAATATATAATCTATTTTGATATATGAATATATAATCTATTTTGATATATATGAATATATAATCTATTTTGATATATATGAATATATAATCTATTTTGATATATATGAATATATAATCTATTTTGATATATGAATATATATAATCTATTGATGTGAAATCGAGGACATTAGTACTTTCTTCTATTTCTTTGTACTTCCTGAAATCGTCAGGATAGTTTTGGTTAGATGATACTTGTTAGAAGTGGTCGGCTAGAACGTTTGTTATTTCAACTTTATCATAATATAATCTATTTTGATATATAAATATATAATCTATTTTGATATATCAAAATATATAATCTATTTTGATATATGAATATATAATCTATTTTGATATATTAATATATAATCTGCTAACATATAATCTATTAATGTGTGTATAATCTATTAGATTTATTATCAAATAATCTATTAATATACAATTTATATAAGCTAGCTTTTATTATAAAACGAATACGAGCCTTTTGAATATTATCACTGAATACGTCAGCTTGGCACGGCAAACTGTTCTAGGATTTCCACCTGTGGAGTTCGGTGTTTAGTCTCACGCTGTCGAATGTTCCGAACTGTTTAGTTTATCGAAGGGTTGATAGGTTTCGCAGTGTTATTCTAAAGTGCTGGGTAATTTGTAATAAAATTCTTTAGGTTACAACATGAATGCTCCGAGTCTTACATTTAGGGAGCGTGTCATATTGTACAAAAGTCTTATTCAGTCATTATATAGGTATAGTGCTCCGATATTATGCAAACGATAAAATATACTTCATCTAATTAATCGACAACAGCGCGAGTTTCTTCCGAGCATATAGGCTCACTTTACAGAATCACTCCTAACTCCGCAACTTATGTAGACTATTTAGTCTGCGGGGTTACGCTTTTTGATTTATATTCGATTTGTAGGGCTGAATACAGATTGACCAGAGATTATTTTGCTCCGAAGAACCATTTACTGTTAGGCGGGTATTTTGAATCCCCCTCCTGTTTTTATATATCCTACAATTTTTCGGAAATTTGTTTCAATACAAGTAATTAATGAGCAGCAGAGAAGCTGGGATACTGTCTCCACCGGCAGGAAGACATATCAGTTCCTTCTTAGATTGAATATAAAAGAGTTAAATACAAATTTCTATAGAACGCAGGGTATCAACTGGTTATAGTTTGGATGATATTTACATTTTTTTTTTCAAAAATAGTATATTTGATAGAAATACAACTTTATATTATGAAACTTAAAGTGGCAATCCAATTAAGTTTAATGCCACTCTAAATTCCATTTACAATCTTAACTTTTAATTCGATATAATACTATTATCATCTAAAATGAATAGTGAAAATAACAATATAAGAACATTAAATCTTAGTATATCAAATTATAATTTTTTCTATTATTTATTTCCTCAATAGCTAACATGTTGAATTCTTTATATTTACTATTTACCAATTCTTCTGCTTTATATTCTATTACAATAGATGATATTTACATAGGTTCGAGCTTTCAAATTATCCAGTGTGTACTTGTTGTTAACTGAATATTCTGGACGATATCGAGCACTTATTATTTCAGTGCACTGCTTTGTACTCAGATTAGTCAAAAAATCCGTATTCAAAGAACCTTTTCCATCTCTTCTAATAATCGTACACAACTTTTTCATCTTGCTAAAAAACTATGCGTCTCAAATAAATGTCGTATTAATATAGAAATAAACCATTCGGAGTCAAACTGACTACTTCAGGTATCTACG
This sequence comes from Coronaproctus castanopsis, assembly GCA_032883995.1. Taxonomy (NCBI): domain Eukaryota; kingdom Metazoa; phylum Arthropoda; class Insecta; order Hemiptera; family Monophlebidae; genus Coronaproctus; species Coronaproctus castanopsis. The sequence goes on from CM065054.1 coordinate 62,441,034, forward strand.
TGTTCAAATGAAATTACCGTCTCACTTCATTCGAACCAACGAATCCGCTTTCGGATAACAGTATGCAGACTATATGAACGCATTTTGAAGGCTTATAAAAAAAAAACGATTAATGTTAGCGATCAAGGACACCGCTCAAAACATATCGGAGACGAAATTGAACGATAAGTTACGACAAATTAAAGTTGTACTATTCGGAAACTTCACATCACGCAAGCAGTCGAGAACAGGTATCCGCATCGGCCACACTAAACTAACTCACGAACACTTATTGCGAGTGAACACCTCTATGTTACGCGGCAATCGAAATTTTTCCATTTAACATATAATCTCCATATGTCCAAAACTGAACAAAGAACACGAAAAAATCGTTTCATACGAACAAATAAGCAGAATTTCTGCAGGATACGCACTTGATATCCTGTATACTGTCCATTAGATGACGCCTTGACGTCATCTTTTGTATGTAATCTATAGAACAAGTCGGACGTCCTCTGCTAATCCGTTTCGTCTGGTGATATATGCAAAAAATTGTTGGAGACATCTTTTATATATATATATATATATATATATATATATATATATATATATATATATATATATATAATTGGCACTAATCTATCTTTTTGTTCCATCCTAAGTTGTTGTAGTATGGTCACTCCGATGTTCTAATCATCAACATGCGCCTAGCACATTTGAAGTGTCTCTAGTTTTCTATGCATTTTGTTATTATCCACGATTCGGAACCATATTATAGAAAACACCCAGGAGTCCATTAGTATCTTTTTCGTCATTATATTTATAGAATTGTCCATTCGTATCTTGTTTAGTTTTTCTACTGTGCATTTTACAATCCCAATTCGCAACTTCTTTTTCACGATGCAGTACAAAGTACTTTCTAATTTTTAAATCTACATAGGTTAGAGTTATTTTTATTTCTATTTTAAATTACTAAGGTACACTTATATAGAAGACATAATATTCCGTTTAACTTCTTTAAAATGATCTATAAGTATCTTCGATATATACATGTGATAGAAAGAAGATATTGTAAACTTGTAGAAGATATAATTTCCCGTTTAATTTCTGTAAAATTATCTATAAGTATTTTTGATATATATATACACACGGTAGAATTTTCTATAGAACTCTATAATATTATCTAAGAACATCTATATTTTAATTATAAATATTTATCCACAGTTAGATATTCATTTCGATAGTAAATTTGTATATAATAAATTTTTTTAGACTCTATATTTCAGTTGTTACTTTTCAGTAAGTTTATTTTATTTTGGTCATACGTGCGTGCCTTGATGGAGAGTTTGTTTATATGAGAGTATGGGTGTATGACTGGTATATTTCAGTTTATATGACTGGTATATTTCTGTTTTTTTTTGTGCTTTTCGGATGTGTGCTTGTATGTGGGTATTGTATTACATTAGAATCATTTTTCGGTTTGTATTAGTAATTTTTTGTTTTCAATCTAAATATTATTTATATTAATTAGCGTGTTGTGTGAGTGTGGTTCAGTTTTATTTTTGTTTATACTTTTACTTTATAATTATTCTGTACGAGCGTACATTGTATCTGGCGTTTTGCTGTACGCCGTATTGTTTTGTAAATAAATAAATAAATAAATAAATAAATAAATTATAGACGCAAATCGAGCTTCTTTAAATTAATATATAATTTGAAGGAAAAAAAACTTGTTACAAACTTACACACGAACCGGTAAAGCTAGTTGATTTCTTGGGAAGGAAAAGTATTAAATTCCGGATTCTGTAAGCAGAATGCGGATGAGCAATGGAAATTTCAAGTATTTATTAAATTTCGTACGGCTATCGTAGTTTCGGAGAAACGATTGTATTTCATTTTATCAAATTCAACGGCTTGTGAAGACTTCTAAGTCAAACTTTCTCCATTATGCGAAAAAGTGTTGCATTATCGTCGCTATATTATTGACATTTATATTGCGGCAGCAGTTAATAGCAGCAGCGTTAATATTAGTAGACACAGCAGTCGTGTATTAAACAGTAGTAACGAGGCTGGAGTACCGTTAGTCGTGTATTTAAATCACTCGGTTCGAAGCACTAGATGGAAGACGTCGTAGGAAATATTTTCTATTGTTTGTTAAAAGGATTCACGCTGTTTGTTAACTTTGCGCTTCTTTCCTTAATTTTCACCATTTTCTCTAGCCATATCGTTCGCACAATCGTCCTATAAAAAAAAGAACGTCTACCGGTAAATAGAAACTTATTCGAAAAGCAATGAATGCTGTCTTGTAACTTCTTCAATTTAAAAAAAAAAAAAATAAATTAAAATAAATTAAATCGTAACTTTCCGAATTACCGCAAACTAATAAATGAGCAAATTTTTATAGTACGCTCATTATTATTCTTCTCCTCAACCCGACGATTGGAACACGACAGAAGATCTTTTCGTGCTCCGGCTATAGTTTTTTAATTTCCGCATTTCTTCCCTTGATTTCATCCACGAACCTCCTTCGAGGTCTTCCTGTTTGGATTTTTCCTTCTAATACGTCGGTAATCCACGTTGAATGACGTATAATATGTGCAATTGTGCAATTTCTTCTTATTTCTATTAGTATTTCTCTCTTTTTTCATTAATTCTGAACAGTACTTCGCGGTTCGGTGTATTTTATCTGTCCATTTTATTTTCAGCATGCGTCGCCAACACCACATTTCAAACGCCTCTAGCTTGCATTTTTCTTTCTTAAGCGGCGTCCATGCTTCACATCCGTAAAATGCTCCAAATGAAACTTTTAATAAACTGTTTTCTAGTGTCTAATTCCGAGATGAGAGGAGGCCCATTTTTTGGCCGAAAGCGTTCTTAGCCTGTGCCATTCTGCCATCGTTTGATATTAGGCTGCCTAGGTATTCAAATTCGCTCGGTGGTTAAACACGGCGCTATAAAATAAAAATAAAATAAATTGGCCTTTATAGTACGAAGATTCTTGGAGATCTTGTACAGCTGTGTTTCTATGTGCTTCTTCGTTTTTAGAGGCGCATATAAATTTATTATTTTAAAATGCGCCGACTGGTTAAATAGCAATTTCGTTTTTAATTTATTAATTTGTCTAACCGATTTTTTTAACTTCGAACCCCATGCCGCATTTTGAACCTTGCTGGTAACATGTCAGTCGACACAGTATGCTCTTGGTAACAGATTAAATCTCATTTCTGACTGACGGTTACTTTTAACTTTTGTAACTGTTTCGATTAAAAGTTAAGTTTTCGTTTCGAAACTAACAACAAGGATGTTTTGTTCGCGATGTAAAATATACGACTGACACTTTTATGATTTTTTTATTTCTAATTAATGTAAAATAATTTCGAGTTCATTGAACGGTTAACATGACGGTATTGAATTTGGATGAAAACTTTATACCTTCAAATATGAAAACATATGTGCGATAACAATGTGTCAGTTATAAATGATTGACACTTTTTTTTCTCCGTTCAAGTTAACCGCAGTGATTAGAAATAAGTAAAAAAAAAAAAAAAAACACGGGCTGACACGGTAACGGACAACGTCATATGATATGACTGACACGGTGCTCCGAGTATTATGACACGGTGCTCCGAGTATTATGACACGGTGCTCCGAGTATTATGACTCGGTGTTATTAACGCATTTACGCGTATAAGTGAAACTGAGTAAAATGGTGATAGTTATGGTTACGTTTACTATTATATAAATTTTCTTTTAGATCGTTCAGTAATATTTTATCAGGTTCACCGTAAATGTACATTATAGGATGTGAGATGAAATAAATTGAACGAACGAATTTAATTATTATCGTTGATTTTCGCTATGATTATTTTATATGGTTTTTCTCTTTTCAATTTGTAATATTTGTCATTTGATTTTTAATGCGCACAAATATACAAATAAATTCCGATTTATTTTCACGACGACTACGAGATTATTATGTTTATAATTATTATTACTCGTTTTGTTTCAGCACAGACATTCGGAAATTCGTTTTAGTCGACTAAGCTTTCTACATAAGAACAGAACGAATTCGTCGAACAATACAACCTGTTTTAGGTTATCGTAACTTTCAAAAGTTCGACGATTAGTTCTCTTGCCGATTTTGAAATCATCCGACGTTTTAAGTCTAACGTCAACTTGACTAGGTCGTTCTCTGCGGCGATTGTCTTGTTCGTACGAAAACTTTCTAAAAGTTCAGATGATGAAAAGTTTCTGCACACAATTGAGAAATAGTCGTCTCCAGTCGTTCCACTTTTCTGTTTAATTTCCTATTGTTGTCCGAGATTGTTCTTATAATTTATCATCCTTTTCGGTTGATTAACGTTTTTTATATATATATATAATATATATATATATTATATATATATATATATATATATATATATATATATATATATATATATATATATGTATATATGTCTGTATTTAAGAAAAAGAAAGAAATAAACAAATTGATTATCTCGTAAGCAGTTCAAGTCGGTAGTATACACACATTTTACAGTTGATTAAAAGTTTCTTAGAAAATAGAAGAATAAGTTTTGTTCGATGAAGAAAACAAATCGTTCATTCAATGTGTAATCCTATCGTAGGAGTACCTCAAAGGTCTTCACTTTCACCAACATTATTTAACGTCGCTATGTCAGCTGTTTTTGTAAAGCGGTCCAAGTTTTACTGGTTAGTTTTTTCCCCCGTTAATTTTCGCCGCGAAAGTTTTCCTATCGGTGGAAAAAGGATTTTCAATTTAAGATATGATGATGACAATGTTAATAATATATTTAATATAAAAAATAACGATGATAAATATAATAATAATAATTAATAGTAAAATAAATAAAAAATCGCCGGTCTATAGCGACAAAAATTAAAATTATAAAATTAAATAATAGAAATCTGCCTCTTTTAGGGATGAAATTAAAATTACCTCGGACTAATGATAGACGAAAATCTTAATTACAATGGACACGTGTACAACATTTATAACCCTTAACCCTCCATTAGTCGCGCACAAAATAGTTCGTTAGTCGCGCGGATGACAGTTGTCATCCTATTTTAACGATAGATTTTTATCTTCAAAGTTTTACTTTTTAAAATTTTCTTTAACAATATAATTAGTTTAGATTCAAAGTGTTTATCATACGGAATTTTAAACGATTAAAATACAGTACAGAAAAAAGTATGTATAATCAAAATTCTAAGATAATTTCATAATTTTTTTATATTCTATTTTATTTGGTATTTCTTGCTACATTTCAGTTTTAAATTTGTAATTACGGGTGTGTTTGCGTTTTCTAATAACTAAAACAATACTACAATAACTTATTATAAAATCAACTAGTAGTTTCTAAACAAGTCAAACAAATGTCTTTCGAGTGATTAGGACAAACCCAACTTTTACATTTTATGCACCATTTCCGTGTTATTTCGTTCCGTTTACGACCGCAGGTGTAGCATCTTCTACGTGATCCGGAGGGTTCTCGAATTTCTGTCGAGGATTCTTGCCCAAAAAACTAATAATTTTGCTCGTCGACGTAATTCTCTTGGAAGATTATCTGACCTGCGCTGTATCTGAGGCTTTATTAGTAACCAGCTTAATGTCTGAAGGAATTCAGCTCTGGATGTCTTTTCATTGGATGAAATTTTATGGTGTTTATGTACACAAAAAGCGTTAATAGCTGAAACATTGAATAAATTGTAAAACAGCACCGTAGGCCATCCTCTAGTACATCGTGAAACATCATTATTTCGACATAACTGATCTAATAAATCCACTCCAATTTTAGTTATGTTATAGAATGTAAGAATTTCAGGTTACTACTTTATTTCTTTTTTGAGCAATAAGATACCAGGGTACAATCTTCTTGAAATTCGAATATTGAAAAGCTTTGTGTTCTGCTTTTGCTTGGTAAAAACTCTTTAGGAATTTCACATCGATTTTTGCGTACGGTTCCAACATAAGTAATTTTTTTATCTTTTAGTATCTTCACTAATGACAAACTAGCGAATCAGTTATCGCCAGTAATATTTCTATTTGTCCCTTCAACTGGCTCAACCAGCCTGGTGACAATATCTTGAGCGGAATTGCTCATAAAATAACGCCCACTAGGCTGCTTTCCAACATATGGCTCTAAACTTAATGTGTAAGCTGTTTTTACATCAGATAAAGCGAACACCTTCAGTCCATATTTTGCTGGCTTGCTAGGTATATACTGTCGAAATGGACAGTTTCCATAAAATGCCAATAACTGTTCGTCTACAGTTAGATACGGTGATGGAGTAAAGTATTTGCGAAAATTATTGACAAATAATTCATGTATCTCTCTTATTGCGGCTAGTTTATCTGCAGCTTTTCGGGAATCTCTGTCATGGATATTATCAAATCGTATACATCGCAGTAAGAATCTAAAGCGCTTTTTACTCAAGTAACATGATTCCAATCCGCTACCTTTTGAATTATCCCATAATTTATCTAATGCATTCCTTGAGCATACTCCCAATTAGATACAATAACCCAATAAATGACCGGATTTCTATAACATCAGTAAGTTGGACATCCCTTTCACGTGCAAATTTCGTACGTACATGGTCAATATAAATGTTAATTCAACAATTATGTTCGCAATATTTTCATCAAAATATAAATTGAATATTTCAGTTTTTTTGATATGGCGAGCTTTGTCTTTCGGACCCGTTAAGTGTATTATAATATTACAGGATCTAGTCCTAACATTCTGAGAAGATTTTGTTTTTCGCCATTTAGTAGACTCATTTTTTGAAAAATAATAATTACTAACCAGACTGTCTTCATTTCCATTGTCACCATCATCAGCTTCCTGTTCTGAATCTGTATTGTGATCACTTTCACTAACACGATCTTCTATATTACTTTCGTCAGAACTGAATAATTCTTCATTATCAGGTAGATTAGTCTCAGGTTCTTCATACCATTCAAGCTCAAGCCATTTATTTGGATCCGTACTATATTCTCTACTTTACGTTTTTTATTTTCAGCCATTATTTTTACTATTTTACACACAAGAGAATTTACAAAAGTTGACAACAAAATTTGACACCGTACAAACTAAAATGTACTCGAATGTTAGCCTTCAGATTACACAACAAAACGTTTACACATCAAGAAAACTGGAAACGAAATAAACGTATACACACACAGAATGTAAAACTTCTTTTCTGTTAGGAAATAACCGTGAAAACAAAAAGAGATAATTAATTCAGCAAACATTCAGCCTTGAAACACATACTTTATTGGTTGCTCGCGCGGATGACAATCGTCATCCAAGCATGTTTAATGCACTTTATTATTAAAAGTATACATACCACAATGATGTGACTGATTATTGCAATGATTTTTGTTAAGGTTTATACAGAAGGTACATAAACGGATAATGTTCAATTTTCTATATATTAAAAGTTATAATTAAAAAAAAAAACAAAACAGTGGATGACGTATGTCATCCGCGCGACTAATGGAGGGTTAAAATCAGAAAACTTTATAATAAATTAAAATCGTTAAGATGCAATAAATTGGGGCATGATAAAAATAATAGAATTATACTTTGTAATATTATTTTTTACATTAATCACATAATACTGATCCTGAACATACTTTAATAAGATTAGAAAAAAAAAAAAACCCATGTCAAATAAAATCCTTAGAAAGATTTATTCTCGTAAACGTTATATCAGCATATAGAACATTTATCTGAACATGTATTGGGATAACTCTGGTAAATCTCCGTCCGAAATAAGTCAATAAAAAACTAAAAAAAAAAAAAACGAACAAAGGTATTCAACAAATTACCGAAAATTATAATAATAGCTGAAATTAAAAAGAAACAACGCATATCTGGGACAAAAACAATATAAAGACGTACGGAGGCCCTATTACTTAATATTGAAGCGAGATTAAAAGACTAAATATTTCGGTACTTTTTCCGAACACAGTATTTTACAAGTCACGACAGTTATACCCGGTTATTTAAAAAAGTCCCCCAGTATCATTGGCGACAAGCATTCATCGAAATACACAAGGAGAAACATATATCATAATAAACCACGAGAAAATTGTTTCTTTTTTACGTCCAACTCTGAATGAAAAATTATTGCAACAGAGTGGGGTTTTTACGCATTAAGTTATCTAATCGGTATTTACTTAACTATTAAAAGAATTCGTAACAATTAAAAAAAAAAACAAGTCAGCTCTCATTCACACAGACAAATATATATATATATATATATATATATATGTATGTTTGTGTATGTGCACATATATACGTATATAACAGTATGTTAACGTAATCGTTCCCAATCGATACTTTAACGAATGGTGTGATTCCAGAACACAATTAAAAAAAGGAAAATAATACTTTTCACGGATTTAAGTTTTTCATTCAAAAAATTCCTTTTTATAACGTTAACTAACCTACTCACGACTGGAATCAAACTTTCGATCAGCGTAAATTAACCGCATCACATTATACCTAGCAAAAAACTTAAATACATTTATTTTCGTTATTCAAATGTATATCGCTGAGTACATAATTAAATTAAACTAAAATTTGATTTGATTCGAATTTAATTCAATTTGATTTTATTTCATTCTACAAGGCTGTAAAAATTCAATTGTATAACACATTTTTTAATCTCACAAAATTACAAAATACTTTCAATTTCCAATACATGTACACTTCGCACTGTGTATCCAATAAATTACGCCACCTATAAAAAAAAGAAAAAAGTGTAATACCTGCTAAAAATAAAAATAGGGCTTGACAGCTCACACCGGGGTGTCCGTTTTTATGTGTTAATGGCCTATAGGGAATAAATAAAGATAGAAGGAGGATCCTAAACGTAATAATAATAATAATAATAATATTAATGACGGTAATAATAATTGCAGATAATTCTCCCGGATAATAGTATTATTATAGACGGCAATTTAGCCGACAACGTATGAGTATCGGGTAACTCCACCCAACTTTTAATTAAATAGCGGGTAATTAATATTTAAAGACAATACGAACCTGCTGCTACTTCAGGCCAGTTAAAATATTACCGTCAACTCCGTCTTTGTAAACTACTAGCATACAACACTTGTGCAAACTTAGTACAACTATCTCTGACCCAACACTAATAACCGCGACCATTTTAATCGTCATTCCGCGAACGTACATTTTCAAGCGTTTATATAACCCTTCGCCAAGGGATTTATTTCGTACCTCTGTTATAAGTCTTCTTCTTCTATCACTGTTAATGTTCCAGACCGCGTCAGCTGTAACCAACGAAATTTTGACCGACAACAATTTAGTACACAAATGACGCCGTGAATTGTTGCCGTAATTATTAGTTCGCTGATGATATCATATCATATCATCGTTTCAGTTCTCAATCTCAGTAAAAAAAAAAAATTAAAATATATGTACTCTTGTGGCAATGTAGATGCAGTGTATTAGTAGTGTTCTTATGTACGAGAATCAAATTGATAACAACAAAAATTCCTTTCACTTTCTTCTTTGTGTTATCACGTATTAAGCAGCGATGAGAGACTTTTAAAGGGGGGGTAGTAATTTAAAAAAACAAAAAAACAAAGAACTATTTTTTCCTTGTACTTTCTTTCTTTTTTTCTTTGTTGTTTCTTTTATTATTATTATTATTATTATTATTTTTATACGGGCGCCGGCTGCGCTAACGGGCCATATGCGCCCACAGGCTTACTGTGGTCCTAGATCTGATTTAAGAGGCTCAGTGAATCCAGGAACAGGCACACATTATGAATATGGTCAGTAGATTCGGATAAAAGTTGAGGTAAAGAAGGAGGAAGGCTGTGCTGGATTCTTAATGTTGTGAGAGCATGACAGGATGTTAGTATGTAGGGTATGAGCAGTTGAGACATTTGGCAACAGGGACAGAGTGGCGGGTCTGTGCCATGAAGAAGATAGGAATGGGTAAGGTTTGAGTGGGATATACGGAGTCTTGTAAGGATAACATTTTTCTTACTTGTTTGGAAAGGAAATGGCAGTTGGGATAGTGGATTAGGTTTGATTAAAAGGAGGTGGTTTTGTTCATTAGACTTCCATGCACGACACCAAGATTTAGTTACGAGGGATTTCAGGAAAGCTTTTTATTATTTTCTTTTCATTTGGTGTTTTTTTTATTATTATTATTATTATTATTATTAAATGTCTCATTACGAAATAAAGTTTCTTCCTCTTCTTCTTAATATGGTATGTATGCGCGTGTGTGTGTATATATGTATGTGTATTATGTAGCTCGTATATTTTTGTTTTTCTTTTACCGTATTTTATTTATGTCCTGACGGGTTTTTGTTTGTTTTTTCATGTAGCCTAACATTTGTTTCATTAACTATAATAAATAAGGGGTACTTAACTTTATGAACCCATTGTTACTACGCGTGTCTCATTATGAAATAAAGCTTCTTTCTTCTTTTTCATCTTCGTTATAGCTCAAACATAGAATGGGACAGCAGAGTACTAAAAGAATCTATACGTAATGTAGATCTACTCAGGGTCAAGAAATACTAACCGCGCTAGATCTTTTATCGATCGAAAAAAAAAATTATTAATGAAACTGATAGCCAAACGCCAGAAATTTATGATAATATAATTAAGCACTTTACAACAAAGACGCGTCCAATGGAACTCACGTTGAAATGAGAAGATTAATAATTTGTATATATATATATAGTAAAACTTATTTTAACCGTCACTCTCTGTTATTCAACACTGTAGCAGCAGCTACGGTTAATGACCTGAACTGATAGCGTTGTGGCGAAATCACGAAGCTTCGCGATGATAGTCTGCCTAACAATGACACACTAACAACTGTACAAGTAACAGATTGGTTAGAGTGTTAGAAACAAGATGAAAGTTTGGCAATTTTCATATTTTATGTAACGTTCAGCAGTCCAATAATGATCAAGAATTAGAATGCAACCAAAACATAGCAATCAACCCTAATCAAAAGAGGAAACAAAAGCGCATTGATTGATTTGAAACACAAGAGTAGAATTGTGATAATGATGAAGAATCAGAATGCAACCAAAACTGAGCAATCAGCCCTATTCAGAAGCGGAAACAAAAGCGCATCGATTGATTTGAAACACAAGAGTAGACGCGCGAACTTTACAAAAAAATACGGTCCGTAAAGAAATTTCAGTTTTTTTAAGGTGTAAACAATTTAACGTACAGAAAATTTTTTATATATAAGTAAACTAATTTTTTTCGTCTAATAAAGCGCATTCTCTCCCGCAAACGCACGCGCGTTTTTTCTTGAACTCGAATACGGTAACGATTTTTTAATCGGTTTTGTATTTCTTAAACTGAAATGAAAGTTTTCTAATTTTTCTGTATTAGGCATATATACTATAGGCATTTAAATATATATATACACACACACACACATATATATATATATATATATATATATATATATAATATATCAATGGCGAATGCTGAAATTAAGTTTGGCTTGCGTTAAGCTAATTTATAATGTAATATTTATTTTAAAATCGCTTTGTACATTACGCTAACCGTAAGACAAACTTTTGTTTACATCATTCACACTGATATATATATATATATATATATATATATATATTATATATTTGTCTATATCATCTCCACATTCGATAAGTTACCGTTATAGCAGTTCCAGTGATATTATACCCCTTCATTTACTTTTTTCCAAAGTATTAGGACTTAGTCAGCGAATGGTGCCTACCGATCATCTCGATATTTTGGTTTTGCTCGTTTTACCTTTTAAATTGTATAGAAGGATTTCGCGAGGTTACCCGCAAATTTCCGCATAGTATGACTATATTAGTTTAATAATTTCCGTTGGCACCAGCAGGTGGATAGACGCTTTACAATTTTCAACTTTCTCGAAATCGATACATTTGTTCTTTTCATATATATCTGTGCATAAATATACAACGTACGTATATATATATATATGAAATACAGATGGCGAATCTCATGGAAAGTCATGAGTACAAATAAAGAAGTACATGATCCTGGTAGATGACATCATGAAGAGGGAAAGAAAATATGTTGCACACAAAGTCTCAGAGAGGAGAAGGATTATTCTCGCTGGCTATACTGTGAAAAATCGAATGGAAACCTTCAGCGTGGATGAAGAAGACTGGAAATGATAACATCAAGAATGGAGCCAAAAAACCGTTAAGGACAAGTGGATGACGCGAGGAGCAGACGACGACTTAAATGTGCATAGATATTGGTGTATACAATCCCTCAAAATCCAAATAGGAGATGATGATATATATATATATATGTCAATTTTAAAATACCTTTTCATTATACGTAAAATCCACTTTCTCGAACGATTTTTACTTTTAAATTCGACCTTAGGAACATCGTAATTGATAACGATATCCGTCGATATTTTAATGAAGTACTTTTTTCGTCGACGACCTTCTAAATTGCCCGTATTAATTCGAGTAAACTGGCATTTTTGAAGTCGATTTAAATTAAAAACTGCTTCTCTTTTTCGTCTCTACCGAAATGAAGAAAAATTCATCCATCGATCTCTTCGTCTGAGAGACAGACTCGTTTATTTAATCGCGAAATCTGAAAGTAGGTTAAAAGCTAGCTGATTAAAAAAAAAATATATATATATATTTACTTTAACGGTTCAATTAAGCTTAGAGCGCACATTTTCGAGAATGTATAGTCCCGTAAGAGAGAATTCGATACAGTTCAAGGTGGTAATCGAATGAAAGGATCGGGTGGTGAACGAGAGGTAGATAAAAATTTGAAAATGAAAGAAAACATTTCGAACTAGACTAGGCCGAAAATTGGAATACGAATTTATTAGTAGCCAGAGTCTGGTGATTAGGTCTTGATCAAACGGTAAAGCGAATAGAGAATATAACGAGATAAACGTAGTAAACGAAGATAGAAATAGCAAAAGCAAAAACTAAAAGGTCTAATTTTCGTAGAAAAATTGGGGTAGGTAAGATAGAAATAATATAATGGGAAAAAAAAGAAAAATTATAAACGGATAATAAAAAAGAAATGAGGATAGTTAGTTGCTGAGGGTGGTTGCGGTGTGGCGGTGGTGCAGTCTAAAAACGGAAATTAAAATGCGTAACAAGGCGGAAAACGAGAACTTTAAAAGAAGTAGGCGCGGACCGACCCACTTCAACGACGTACGCTTTAAATTTCTCTTTATGGTCTTCTTTTTATAACGTCGAGATGATTACCAGAGTTTCAATAAGTTTGTAAGTAAACGACATTGTGTTTGTAAACACGACAGCAACAGCAGCAGCGGCAACTTATGTCCGAGATGGGGAAAAAGAAAATATAAAAGCTGGGGAATTATTTTCCCCTCTAAATAAAACGTAACCGTTCTTTTATATAAATGCGCATATCTATCTATCTATCAATCTATATATATATACATATGTGTATGTGTGTAGGACTTATCAGTTTTTAACCAAAAATATGGTGAAACTGAAAAAAAAAATACGGTTTAGCATCTCATTTACAACATTGAAGAGAGGCCAAGTTTTTCTTCTTATGATTATTATACTATTATTATTATTATTATTATTATTATTATTTATTTATTTTTTTAACTGGAATTCACTAAATCCATCTTTCACTCGTTTATCTTATCTACACGAGAACATTTTCGAATGATTTCTAGAATTCATTATTCTAATGGCGAAACGAATTATAAACTTTGATATGTATATTTGAAATATAAGAAATATTACACGAACCCCCAGAAATTACAAACCCAAAATCTCTCATATATATCGCATTGTGTAAATATAAAAGCTAGAATATTTTACGAACCCCTCAATCGACATATACACAGATATACGTGTATTATATTTAACTATCCTTAAGTAAAATTACTAATTATTTCTAAATTAATAATAAATAGTTAACTATTCTTAAGTAAAATTATTAATAACTCCTAAATTAATAATAAATAGTTAACTATTCTTAAGTAAAATTATTAATAACTCCTAAATTAATAATAAATAGTTAACTATTCTTAAGTAAAATTATTAATAACTCCTAAATTAATAATAAATAGTTAACTATTCTTAAGTAAAATTATTAATTTAGGAGTTATTAATAATTTTACTTAAGAATAGTTAACTATTTATTATTAATTTAGGAGTTATTAATAATTTTACTTAAGAATAGTTAACTATTTATTATTAATTTAGGAGTTAATAATTTTACTTAAATATAGTTAACTATTTATTATTAATTTAGGTTCCTTTATATATAATATATATATATATATACGCATCAACAAAGTGGATCATCGGGATGAACAAGTCTGCTTTAACAGATGAAGAGATTATACAGACATTCTAGACACCATTTGAAAGCGAGGACGATGAAGAATTTAGTGACGAGGATGAGGTTAATGGTCTTACATAATGTCGTAAATAAAATAATCGAAAATGACGAATTGTTCCTAAATTCTAATGAGAGTGCTAGTAATATGGAATCGGTTTTAGCACGTTCAAAAAAAAGGAAATCGTTAATTGTTAGACGATGTGACAAGATTAAATGGCGTAAAAAGTCTTTAACACCATTTGATGCGACTTTTATTGAAACCAATTCAATGCCATCCGAGGTGCACGACCTTGTATCCCCCATTCAATTTTTCAAATATTTTTTTGATCATGATTTGTTAGATCATATTTTCGCTGAAATCTTATGTTATAGTATTCAGATGGATGTGAACAATCCATTTGTTATCACGCGATCAGAACTGGAACGTTTCTTAGGTATCTGCATAATGATGTCAGTGGTTCATTTACCCAGTGTTAGAAGCTACTGGTCTAATAATATGGGCAACCATATAATGAAAAATGCAATGACTGTTAATAGATTTGAAAAAATCAAATATTTTTTACATTTTAATAATAATAAGTTAAATTTTGGTTTGGATAGATTATATAAAATAAGACCTCTCATTGAAACATTGAGAAAAAAATTTATTTCTATTCTACTGGAGGAGTGTCTCAGTGTAGACGAACAAATTTGTGCAACAAAAAAAGCACACTATTTGAAACAATACGTTCCATGCAAGCCGCATAAGTGGGTTTACAAATTATTCTATTTATGTGGAACCTCTGGCTTTGCTTATGATTTCGAAATTTATTCTGGCCAATATGATCCTGATTTGAAAGAACCTGATTTAGGAGCATGCGCTAATGTAGTTGTGTGGCTGGCACGCAAAATACCAGATGGCTGTCGATATAAGCTTTATTTCGACAATTTTTTCGCAACAATACCGTTATTTATATATTTGAAAAAAAGGAGTATTTTATCTGTAGGGACGATGAAACGAAATAGAATAAAAAACTGTAAGTTGTCAAAAGAATCGAATTTGAAGAAAAATGCTCGTGGTTCTTTCGAAGAATTTACAGCAAAAATTAGTCGAGAAGAAGTCACGGTCATTTCTTGGTTGGACAACAAAATAGTTAATGTTGCATCAACGTTTGCTGGCGCTAATCCAATAACAACTATCAAAAGAACAGAGAAGAAAACTAAAAAACAAATTAAAGTAAACTGTCCTGATATTATTCGACAATATAATCATCACATGGGAGGTGTTGACCTGTTAGACGCTCATAAGTTAAAATAAAATCTAGAAAATGGTATTTACGGATTTTTTTCCACTTATTGGATTCACTATTGTGAATGCTTATCTTCTACAAAAACGTAGCAATCCTTCAGTAGAAAGATCCTACAGTTTAGCTCAGTTCAGGGAAGAATTGGCGGTTATTTTATGTCAGACTGGATCAAAAATAAAAAAGGGCGACCATCGGCAGTTGAAAAATTGTTGCAACAAAAAAAAAAAAACAGATGCCCTGTTCTGGAAATACCTTTTAAAGATATTCGTCAGGATCAAATTGGTCATTTTCCGATATACTTCGAAACAAAGAAAAGGTGTCGATATCGTCAGTGTGGAAAATCTACATTGATCGTACGTAGAAAGTGCAACATTGGTCTTTGTTTAGTCAAAGAACGAAATTGTTTTCTAAATTTCCATACTCAGTAATTTATTGTAATAAGTAGTTTGCACATTTTCTTGCCTTTGTAATTGCACAGCAGATAATATCATTGTTGAAATAAATAAAACGAAAATAATAGGAAAATTTTATTTTTAATTTCGTGTTTATATATATATGTGTGTGTGCATATATATATATATATATATAATATATATATATATATAATTTCTAGAAATAAATAAATTACTTTGAACGTACGTACTAGTAAACATCGCATTTATAAAACAAAACAGGCCAGTCGTGTTCCTTGAACACAATTGCCGATAACTGCATAGTGTAGCCTATTTTGGTCAATAACATCCCCCCCACTTAAAATACGGTATTACTAACTTCAAAACTGCTTTTAAATGATATAAAGAAACAAAAAAAAAATTTTCCCCCCAAAAAAGTGAATAAAATTTTTTTCATGCATTTAAGGGTGAAATTAATATCGCGGGGGTTATAATAAGTTTCCTCGCAATAATGTTAAATATTCGACAGCTCTATGAAGTAGCGCAATTGTTGAATTTTGTTTACCGGTTTTGTTCTAGGTTTTCCATCGATATCAAAACCGGCAAAACTAGGACGTGCTCAGTTGAATTCGCTACAGTGCCAAAATTTAAAAAAGTATCATCGCCGGTCGTCATATAGGGAATCAATATTGTTTAATCTTTTGCCACCCCAATTGAAAATTGATCTAAAAAATTATAAACGACGTCGCAAGCCCTTAATAACGTTATTGTATTAGTAAGAGATAACTACGAAAATTATATTTCTAAATGGAATACGATTTATATGTGCGTTGCTATAGAGGCGCGGAAGTAGTAGAGGAATTAGATTAAGGAATAAAGTCCTGATTTATGGAGAAACAAGATTAAATTAGAGAGAGAGCATCTTTGAAAAGCAGAGAGAGTGTAGAAGGAAGGTTAAGCGATAATCTGTGAGGATGGTATAAAGGACAGTCAATGAGGATGTGGGAGACGGATAGAATAACTCCGCACACGGCACATTCCGGAGCAGAGATCCTGTTGATGAGGTATGCGTGAGTGAGCCGAATATGTCCCAACCGCAATCTGCTGATGATGACATCTTCTCTGGAATTTGGAAGAGATGTTTTCCAAGGCTGAGCTCTTGATGTGACGAAGCTTGTTCGATTGAGGAGTCAGTTGCCACTTTTTCTGCCGCAGCTTTTGAAGTCCATTTTTTATTTGTTTCTTCAGGTCGGATGCTGGAACTGGGATGTTGAGAACAGGTAAAGATGAAGCAGCATTTCTTGACGCTTGATCGGCAAGTTCATTCTCATGAATCATACATATATATATATATATATATATATATATATATGTATGTATGTATACTTATCCGTTAGTAAAGCGAGTAAACTGTTTAAATCTAAACTGTCAAAGGACTTTGTTATGTCAAGTAGTAAGTACAGTAATTATTATTTTTGTACGAAATATTTGTGTCATATTGTATATCGCGCCACCTGGCAACGCTCCGTATTGATTGACACGAATTATTCGTCTATTTTCAACAATTCTTTTAATTCATTAAGAATACATTTTTCATCGATTGAAGTTTCATAATGACGCTATCTATAGGAGTAGACGTATTAGAGGTTTTTATTCTTTTTAGGTGTTATAACAGTTTTAAATCATTTCCACTCTTCACCGACAAATAACTGTATTTAACCAGTAAGCTGATAACTTTCAGAATTACATCCGCGATTGAATTATGAATCCGTTTACTTTATTTTTAAGTAGTTACGTTTACTTATTTTTTAGCGATCGATATATTTACGTTTGAATACACACGTGTGGTTTGAAGGTTTTTTTTGTTAATATAACGTTTTGCCATATTCTAACCTGTTCTATACAAGCGTAATTATCTAAAATTGGAATGGGTTTTTTTATATTTTTAACTTTTTTGGTTAGTAATTTATAGTTTAATCCATAGATATTTTTTAGCATCCAGCAATTTTTTTTTCTTTTTCGTATTCGTTAAAATTGCTCTATAATCGTGATAATAATTACTTTTTTCACGTGTACTTTTAGAATTTCGTGATTTTTTATTGAAATTATTTAATACCGACGACCTGTTTTTTGAAATGCGAATTATCTAGAACTGTATTCATTTCGATAATTATTTTTAGCGTTTTTTTTTTATTTTTTGCGTTATTGTTGCAATAGACTCCAATGTCAATCGTGTGAATAAATTTACCGTTTGCTGTCTACTTATTCTAATTGATTACTATAATAATTGATTCCTACGTTTTGCCTACGATCATACTTATATTATATAGGTGATGTGGTCGCTGGAGCATTTAGTTTGTAATTGATTTTCCATTTACGGATTCGAATTCGTTAGTTAATCAAGTTAGACCTTTTGCGTTTTTTCGCTTATTTCTTTTAAAAGCGTTTTAATTTTAAATGTTTAAAATTTGTAAACTATGTGCAATTGTATTAAATTCAATAATTTCTTTCTTCTTACACACCGTGTTTAAACGTCGAGAGTTTAGATGTCCCAGCCATATAAATGTAGTTAAAATTTATTCTTACAAATATACGTATGAATAATTTAAAAATATCGTTCGGATATATTATTTGACGGTATTATATGCGATAAAATACATATATAACGTCGTCAATTTGGACAGATATAATATAAAAATTATTATACATAAAAATAGTTTTTATAATTATTCCTAGGCGGTAAATTATCATTGGTTTTTATGTATTATTTTCTCATAATTTACGGGTATATAAATTACTTATCGCAGATAAATAGGATATGTATATTTTTAGGAATCATTTTTGCTAGTAAAACATTTCTAGCTACTTTAGAGCGATTTTCATTATATTTATCATATTTAATTACTTATCAAGGCAAAAAAATTGTATTTTTCACATTGTATTTTACGGTATTTCATTTTGATGAATTTTCTGAATTGTAATCTCGAATTCATGTATTTCATTTTACATTTTTTTTTATTTTTTTATCTGTTTAAATATTCGCTCTATAATGGCCTAATAACGGCAGAAAAGCGTTGTGATTTTTCGTAAAGAATTCTTTTTTTTAGCCGATTTTAACTTCTTTTTTATCAAAAAAATTGCTACATTCCACAAAATAATAATTATATTTTTTCACTTCATTAAATTGAGAATATTTTCCTATTACTGCGTATATGGTAATTGTACACGAATTGAGTGAGCTTTAGATATTTCATTTGCCACTCGTATCTGTATGAGAGTAAAAATATGTGTTTCAACGAGTATATGAGTATGCGTAAAACTGTGCAACTGTATTATTATTATCATCCGTTATCATAGAACATTCGCTGATTTATGAGTTGCTTGTTAATGCGTTGAAATTTTTGAAAATGTTTTGTAAAATTAAAATAATCATCCCTTATTGTATAAACGGTGCGAAGAACAAATAGGTAATACACAATTTGGGTTTTAAAAAAGTGCGAAGCTTTATTTGCAATGCTTACACAGCGCTGCCGAGCCCATAAACAAAGACGTATATGCATGTGCTATCATCGACTATCGTAAAGCCTTTGCCTGAATCGTGAAAAACTCATTGATATATTCGAAGATTATTCCGATCGACAGAAATGACTTATGTATTATAAGCCAATTGTACTGATTGTACTGTGGGGGGGGGACAAACAGCGGAAGAGTCGAAGGAGTCGTATCATAAAGTATGACCGTTAAAAGAGGGGTTCGCTAAGGGTGCGTACTTTCGCCCTTGCTCTTTAATTTATATACAGAAAAAATCTTCAAGGAAGCCCTGAATAAATACGACGAAGGAATTAAATCGAATGGATATACGATTAATATCGTACGGTGTGCAGACGACAGCTACATAATAGCGCATAGTCAGGACGAACTACAGGAAATAGTAAATAAATAGCGAAGACTTTCGGGCTCTCGATCAATAAACATAATACAAAAGTCGATTGAAAAATTAGTTATTACACTCAATTGATTTTTTTTATAAAAAAATTACTACATTCCACAATTATAGAAAAATTAAAATAAAAGCGACGGTATTTTCACGGAAACTAAGGTAATGCTGCACACGGATAAACGCAACCGGAACAAGTTTCAATTATTAACTAGTTGGGCAACAAAAATTAAGAACTAGTTAAACGGAATCTGGATTTACGATTAAGAATTTCCAAATGTTACGTCTTCTCGGTTCTGTTCTACGGTTGTAAAAGTTGAACGCTGGATGCTAGCTTTAAAAAGCGCGTCGAAGCTTTTGAAATGTACCTGTATAGAAGAAAAATTCCTTGCGTACAAAACGTCACAAATAAAGGAGTCCTCGATAAAATAAAAGTAAAAGTAAAAAAAAAAACATGCAGAATTATTAAATTGTGTTAATGAAAGCAAGACTTGGGACACATTTTGAGAGGACTCAAGTATGCGAATTATTAAAATCGCACCGATGGGAGATCTACGACGCTGGTTTGGATATTACTTCTTCGGACTGCTGTGCCAAAAGAGATTGTCTGATCGCCGACCTGTGTAACAGAATTGAATAACGAATAGAGAAATTGACACTAACAGAGGATATACGGAGAAACAAAAGAAAATACGAAGGGCTATTTCAGCTAACGATGGAAGAACAGACTGAAGGAAAGCCGCCAAAAGGAAGAAAAAGTATGGAAATCATAACGACAGAATTCGCGAGAAAGCGAGTAAACAAAATATTACGAACGCTGCCAGCGAAGGCGTAATAATAGTACGGTTGAAAGTTGTTTCCCGTTATCTTTTGCTAAAATGAAGCCATTATAATGATGGATGATCGTAAATATCTATACATATATATATATATATATATATATATTTGTGTAGACGCGTAAAAGAGTAACGTTCAATTAGCAAGTGATTACGAGTTTGATCTAGAGAGTTTAAACGGGATAAAAGGTTGAAAAAAAAACAGGTAAGAAGTAAATGAGGTGTAAAACTCGTCGCAGTTAATGTGGGGTAATTATTAATATAACTAATTCAATATGCCGAGCACTTAACATCTTAGAAAACAAACCGCGCTAAGTAAATAAATATAACTATCTGTAATTTATACAATTACGAATAAATGCAAACTAACTCTGATATATATGAAAATCCTTACAAGTTTAAATGACCTTTTAAAATCAAAAACCACGCTTAGCAAATAAATCAACTAACTCCGATGTATCCAAAGTCCTAAAAATTTCGGTACAGCTATTTAAAAAAAAAAAAAAAAAAAAAAATCCAACTCTGATCTATATAACTTTTGGAAGCCAATAAAAATTTAATACGCTGATCCGTTAACACCTCCAATTAGAAACGTACTAAGCAAAATTAATTCTGATGTATACAATTCGAAGGTCTTTAGAAATTTGACACGCTGTTCTATTAACACATCTGAAAGAAACCACGCTAAACAAATACAACTAATCTGACGTATCTGAAAATCTATTCAAATAAGAAAATACAACTAACTGCGATTTATACAATACGGATAGTCTCAGAAATTTAATACAGCGACCTCTTAAAACATTATTAAAAAGAAAAATGTAGCAAATAAATGCAACTAACTCCGATCTATACAATCCGAAAGGCCTTATAAATTTAATACGCTGATCGACCACTTCTTAAGATGTTTAAAAACAACGATATAAATACAACTATTTGTGACGTACACAATCTGAAAATGTTTAAAAATTTAATACGCTGATCTATTAACACCTAAACAAATAAATGCTACTAACTCTTACGTTATACACAATCTGAAATGATTAAAAATTTAACTATTTCCGGAATACGTTATAAATTTTTTTAACCGTACTTAAACAACATTTTGTGTCTATAATAGCGATTTTTAGATAATTGTAGAGAAAATTTTTAGCGTATCGTATAGATTTTACAACTGAACCATTCTTTATCAATATTAATGTCCCTTTTATTATAAAATTAAACCTAGTTTATGTACCGTGTAAGGATTAAGAGTTAAAGAGTTAGTATTCGAAAATACCGCGCTAATCAAACGCGTGCAAATAATTTCGATATATAAAATCAAACGTCTTTAAAGACACCTCGGTCAAAATTAACATTATCTTATTAATCAACCTAAAAATTTGAAATATTTGAAAATGCGGCCGACTACATTAATTTCGTTAATAGCTTTCTGATAACGCGTTGAAATTATAATAATGATTACACCGCAAATTCTAAGAATTACGTAATATATAATAATGTATGCGATTCCCTGTTATTAACGATGAAACCGGAATAAGTAATATAATTAGGTACGAAAATGACGCGAATAGGAATAATAGTAAAAGTAATAGAAATGTACCAAAAAAAAAAAAAAAGTGCGCTGAACTTTTACTTGGAAATGCACAGTATGAAATAATGAATTAAAAAAAAAAACCGAGTACAATCGATTATAAACTTGTCTATCTTGAAGTGGTAAACGCATCGAGTTGTATATGACAAACTGATTCGAATTATTCGCAATAATAATGGGCTTCAGTTTAAAGAAAGGGGGATACTATATATAGGGGGGGGGCTTAGTCAAGCCATTTATGGAGTGTGCCACTTACGTAAATAATAAAATCTTAAAAATAAAGAAAGTTGATACTACACATCTTCATTATACAAGAACCTGTATGCTTCTTGCCTCTTGACACCTATTTCTAATTGACAGGGTCATTATTTTTTAATTCATAATCACTCTGGTAACTTAAAGTTAAGTTAATAACTTACCCGGATAACAGATATCGAATCCGGTTTAGCGGTTAAAAAAGTTATTAAAAACAAAATCTACAATATTTGGCCTCACGCTCTTGGATTTAGGCAACAATAGAAGAATCGCTTTTCCCTGATATCCTGAATAAGAGCAGTTATAAAAATATGAATATAACCATTTTTAATTCAAAAATTTTAACTAAACACGATAACCTTAGCGAATGTCTGCGTCGATTCAACTTTACCAACACACCAAGCTGTCAGTAATTCGAGACAAATACTCCCGATACGTTTCGTCATACTATACATCTGTAATTTAAAGAATAAAGATATAACTTTAAACTAACATAAATTCCCCACTTATCTTTAATAAAAATAAAACTATTCACATCGGCTTCGATTCTTTCACTTAATAATGCAGAAAAATTGGTTTCAAAATAGGTGATCAATCCTTTTTGGACAATATCCCAAGTAATACAAATGTAATTACATTATATAAACGTATATATATTTATAGATGTGCAATATATATTTTTTCTTTTACTAATAAATAATGATGCGTTTTTATCAATAGATGCAAGAGTGATAAGACTAATAATAATAACAATATAATAATAATTCACTGACAAGCAATGTAATCGTTAAGATACTTTTTTTCCTTTTAATATAAACTAAATTATAATATTCATAAGTTTTAAGTTTGTACATATATGATATATATATATATATAATGGATGGGTTATGTTTCGTCATCCTGACTGTTAGCCTTATATATAAGTACACCTTGCAAAGAACTTCCTACACCCAAGTTTGAAATACTTAAAAGATCGGAACGGAGTACTCAAGTCAGGCAAGGATGTCCTCTCTCGTCAAGGCCGTTCAACATATATGCAGACGAAATGATTAAAGAAGCGCGAATTGGAAAAATGGGATTGAAGATCAATGGGGAACGAATAAATAGACGATAAGGTAATAATTGCTGAAACAGAAACGCAAACGCAGAAGATGATCGACCGAATAAATAGCGCTGGCTTGAGATACGAAATGAAAATCGATGTAGGCAAAACAAACGTGATGCAATTTACAAAGAATGACGACAAGAAGGTTATAATCAAAATTGGAACGCATGAAATTGAAAATGTAAATTAATTCGGACATCTCGGCACGCTGATAAATAACGATGGTCGAGACCGCAAGGAAATAAAGACACGAATTGGTATGGAGAAAAAGGCCTTGAATAACCTAAGCAAAGTTCTTGAAAATCGAACGATGAACCTCACCCTACGTAAGTGGATAATGAAATGTTATGTATGGTCGGTTTTGAAGTATGCCTATGAAACGTGGACTATGAGCGCGAAGTGCGAAGAGAAACTCGCTGCTTTTGAGATGTGGTGTTACCCGAAGACTGCTCCGGATTTCATGGAAAGATTAACCGATGTGGCAGTTTTATCAAAAATAGGAGAAAAACGGAGAAAAACATGGTAGGCGATGTTAAGAACAGAAAAAGGAAATACGTAGCACATAAAATTCGTGAAGATGGAGTCTTTCTGCTGGCAGTACACGGAAAAATACAGGGAAAGCCAGCAAGAGAAAGAAAGCGGATGGAATTGATGCCAGGAAATCCACCGGATGACTCACCAAGCAGAATCCTGATGGAGATCATTAAAGACGCCAGAAATCATATGAGAAAGGATGTACGCAATCTCCTGTAAAGGGGGAGCGACTACGATGATGATGATTATATATATATATATATATATATATATATATATATATATATATATATATATCCTTCGTACACACAATTTTCCTGAAATATACGATTGTTATTAAAAAAACAATCCTACAATATTATCATCACTTAAATCACTAGCTCTAAGAAATATTTAAAATCTTATAACATTACGTTATCAAATAATTCATCCGATATATTTACTATAATTACTGACGAATTTACTCATTTAAATATCCACTTATTTCAAATTCACGATAATATAAATAGTATCAGACATTATTAATGCAATAATGTCTTCTGCTTAAAGAATGATATTGAAAAATCGTTAGCTGGAATATAAATGCGGTTAAAAAAACAAAATGCGAAATTCGATCACTTTTTTATCAGTAATAATAATAATATATATCTAAATATTAATATTCTCCCTAATAGGAGATTCTTTTTTTGAATTAAAATTATTGTAATGACTACGTGTAGTCTTTGACAATAAAGATGATGAAGTTGAAAGCACGTGTGAACAGTCACGCTTCCAAAGAAGTGATTCCGACTTAATTGATTACTTCACCGAATCATACGGTTTTCGACGTTTAAATCGTTTTAAATCTTTACAGTTGGCCAAGAGCTGTATGACTTCAGCATCGGTCTGCTTCACCAAATTTTTTGCGTGTTTTCAAGCAAACCTTCACCGATATTGAAATTTTTAAGTATCTCGGTGTAAGCCATTATTACGTTCAGATACGCACTCGTACGTCTTTGTACGGAAACTATATTGGAAGTTACAGCCCCACAATTGTATTCCATAAATCGAAATAGGTGTTTAACAATGGCCACATAGAAAAGCCGTGTTTATTTTCATAAGTTAGCGTTGAGTTCTTTCCTATTAGCCGATAAATATTTCTCGTTTTTGATTTTATTTCTAAACATTTCTGCCGAGGCTTCCAATTGTTGACGCGAATCGACGCGCATCCCTAGTTACTTGGCTGACTCTTTTCGTGAGATTATCCGCTGTTTCAGTATCGTTAGAATATTTTCTATTTTCCGCAAGGTGGTCCTAGTGGCTGTGTGGCATTTAAAATATGAGAAATTATCACAATTACTCGTAACCCGAAATTAGAGGTGACGTTGTTTTGTTTTAAAATACACTACCTAAAATAAAATTAGAACAGAGGTAGAAGCGGTTGCGACTATTGCGTAGAAAATGAGAAACCGGTTAACATAATCTTGGCATAGACGTTATTGAAATATAACGTGTTATTTAGACGCGAATATTAACATACGTTTAAATGCGAAACGCGCCTACACTGATTATATTTAAATGCAAAACGCGCATGGAACTGTTATAATAAAAAATCGAGTTTGCAACATTTTATTATTCATTTTATTTATAGCCGTCCCGCGATTTCTAAATTTGTTATATAAGCGTACCTAAGATGATCCATCCTGCGACTGTCAATTAGGAGATCGGACAATAGATCACATCCTCAACGTATCGTAGAACCCTTATATGGGCGTTTCGAAGGATATTCGAGTAGTATCAGACGCGGCGATAACATGGCTACGAAACCCTAAGCTACTCGAAGACACAATCATCAACACTTACGCATTTTTCATGCAATCCGCATGTTAAAACCGAGCGAAATATAAAAAGAATTTTAAACTGCGGGTGTTTCATAAACCCGCAAATTCTACATCAGTCAGTTATCCTCAGATCGTAATCGGATCATATTTGTAACAAAAGATCCGAATCATCAATTTAGTTTTCGAGCTGGCCACTCAACCGTGCAACAAGTGCACCGACTGGTTAACAAGATTGAAGAAACGTTTCAAAATAAAACAGTAACCTCGGCTGCCTTCCTCGATGTGCATCAGGCTTTTGACAAAGTTTGGCATTTAGGAATTCTTTACAAGTGTAAAAAACTATTGCCGACTCAGTATTTCAATATCTTGAAAAATCTTATTTAACAGACAGGTATTTCCGAGTGGTAGTAAACGGAACTGAATCACAAATACAACAAATCGAGGCCAGTGTACCGCTGGGAAGTGTACTCGGTCCACTATTGTATCTACTGTTTACCTATGATATGCCAGATGCTGATGATGCACTAACAGCAACGTTTGCTGATGATATGGCAATTATGTCAACACATGCGAACCCACAAAAATCCGCAGAAAATCTAAAAAATAATTTAAATAATATCCCGACATGGTTGAATAAGTGGAAAATTTCAATAAATGAAAATAAAAGCAGTCACATCATTTTCGCAAAGAAGAAAATTGAACGTAATA
Source organism: Coronaproctus castanopsis (assembly GCA_032883995.1). Taxonomy (NCBI): domain Eukaryota; kingdom Metazoa; phylum Arthropoda; class Insecta; order Hemiptera; family Monophlebidae; genus Coronaproctus; species Coronaproctus castanopsis. The sequence continues at coordinate 62,467,897 of CM065054.1, forward strand.
ATTACCATATAACTATAAATAGCAAACAAATAAACACATGTTCATCTGTTAAATATCTTGGAGTACACCTAGATGAAACACTTACATGGCTGCAGCATATTAAAATCAAATTAACAGAACTCAATCTAAAAACAAAGCAACTCCATTGGCTGCTTGGACCGCGCTCTCAATTACAGGTTGCAAACAAAGTGTTGGTATATCGCATGGTACTAAAATCAATATGGTTGTACGCAGCCGAACTATGGGGATGTGCGTCCAAAAGTAATATTAGTAGAACGCTACCAAAACAAGACGCTGAGGTGGCTGGTGGGAGCACCTTGGTATGTATCCAATTATACGTTACATCAACGAATCAAGTACGTTACAGAAGAAATAAAATTAGCTGCCGCCAATCATTTGTCGAGACTGCAAGGACATGAAAACGTTCTTGCACTAAACCTTTTACATCAACCAGTAGGACGACGCAAGAGATTGAAAAGGAGAAACGTTGTTGATCTGGTGTAAATAATTCAATTAATAAAATCGAGATCGTGCTGATGGGCTGATCTTGATAATCATGATCCTGTCATCACTACTATCTAGTAAATGACTATTATTAGTCAGTTCTAGATGTGAAGAAAAAAAAAAAGGAAAAAAAAATGCTCCCGTAGTGCAAGTCCTTCTGTATAATTACTCGGTAAGCGAACGCCGATATGATAATCAAAGTTTGATAATACCCGTAACGTGCTCGTCTGAGCCAAACTTATATGAGAATAAATACTCGATTATTTCAACTGCTGTTTGAAAAAAATGTCCCTAAAATATCACCGCGTAACCCTTTTTCGATTTCTCAATGTTCTTCGTTTCTAAATACCTATTTTTAATTATTAACATCTGATATTATCACTGTGAGAATTTTCGTACGCAACGATCTTATTCATACAGATGGATTGAAACGGGCTCAGGGAACTGCATCGTCAGTTTTCATCCTATCTCTTAATATTTTCAAGGTACGCAGATTTTATTTGATCATTGTTCCGCATTTACCGCTGAGTCTATAGTTATCATTCTTAATTGATACGAATCTTCCGGGTAATTTTATCACCGACTAATAAAATATTTTGGAATGAAAACAACGGGAAGACGTCAGATACGTTGATTTCGTTCATCGTGATAAAACTTAATCATGTGTTATGCTTGGGTGTATTTGTGTCTTTCTTATCGGTACCGAGACATCGAAGAATCCCCGATAACGAAGTTGTAGATTCGTTAGCTAAAGGTGGATCTTCTAGTGGTGCGGTATTATCTTTAGTTTCCAAACTTGATATTATAAATTTTATACAGTCGGAACGTGTCCGGGAACAGACATATGTGGAGTGTATACAGCAGTCGTCTCTTACTAGACACTATCAATTGTAACCGTCTCTTCCTAGATTTCCGAAATTTTGCATTTTTAAAAACATTAAGCAGAATAGAATTATACTTTTCAACAGATTGCGGTTAGGGCATTGCTTGTTGCAGGACCGACTGTTCCTCATGCAGCTTAGAGAAACTCTTTATTTGTCCTTTACACATACTGGACGTGCAATTTGCAATCCTGATCACGTGTTCTTCGACTGTCCTTCCTTAATAATATTACCTCTGTACTGTACCTTAAATTACTGCGCGTCTCTCGTAACGGTTCGTCGTATAATTGTCCCTTCTTCGTCTTGAGAATTGACATCTATTACCGGACATAACGATATGGAGAAATGGTCCGAATTTATAGAAATATTAGTTAGTAAGTACAGCATCACGTTGGGTAGGCTGTAAGGCACCTCCGTTATAGAGGGGGAAAAAAAAAAGTTAAGATCAAAAACTTTTGTCGTGAGATGAGTCGAAAAAATTGTTTACCCACTTCTATCTCGCGCGTAACCGAATGTATAACGACGTATCTAAAATCCGTTGAAATCACGAACACTTCGCGGTAGAAATGAAAAGTGGTATACATATTAACAGAACTCGTCCTATAAAGATGACACTTTAGGGAACATGTACAAAAACGACTACGTACAAATCAGATTGAACTTCCTCTTAGTAATTGTTAGTAATAGTAATATCGCGTATACTATTAAAGATATAATTAAAATGCTCGCTACGTACTTTGATAATAAAAACCTGAATATAACCAGCCGTCATCAGCGATTAAGCAGATACCGAATGGATGTCTTGGCCGGACATCTTGTAGCTGAAGTCCTGAAGGTCACATTCTACGCTAGTAGCCGGGGTAGTAATTCCCGAAAATTTTCTCCAGTCTGCAGGTTTTTTTACACGATATTTATAATTTTATAAACATATATTTTTCTGTCATTTCAGATATTCTGCCGTATAATCAGGAAGGTTTACCGGCTACGCGTGAATTTCTGTTGAAAGTGATCGATTTGTTGTTGGAGTATGTAAAACAGGTGAACGATCGTAATGAGAAAGTACTCAATTTCAAACATCCTTCGGAGATGATGTCGTTAATTGATCTGCAACTACCGGACGAAGGATTAACTTTGCAGAAATTAATCGACGATTGTACTTACACGTTGGAAAATCACGTTAAAACTGGTCAGTATAGAAAATAGATATTTCTTTTCTAGTACAAAATTCTTACTTGTTTTTCCGGATAGATCATTTATGTTATCAACAAAATTTATATATATATATATATATATATATATATATATATATATATATATATATATATATACTTAATCACAAAAAACAGTTAAAATCACTAACCTTTATTTAAATTCGGCAAAGCTTTTCGGCAACTACGCCATTGTCAAGCGATATATAAATACAAAAATAAAATATAAAAAACACAAATGATTAATTTAAATATAAGTTCACAATTTTATACATAATAAATGAAATATAAATACTTAAAATAATCTGACAGTGACTGTGGTAAAGAACACAATCAAATATCAGTAATATAAAATTTAGAGAACAGTAGCTAGAAAATAATTATTTTATAAAATATGTATTTGAACAATGAAAAACATACGTTTTATAATAGAAATGCTGCAGTCGCCAGCACAGAATACTGTGCAAAAAAAATATATTTATTTATTTTATTTACCGGAAACTAAGCTTCTTGGCGTGGAGCCAACAACTAACAAATTTCTCTACGGAATGACTAGCGTACGTTACGAATTTGATACTATTTATTTTAATTATTACGATGGTTATTTTAATTTTACACGATTCAACATAAAAACAATTTACTAACAATTATTCACATTACCATATAACATAATTCACAAAATATATACATAAAATTCATTAAGACGTACAAAAGAAAATATAAAATATAAAATAACGTAACCTGGTGGTACCACCGGTGAGATCGATGGCGGCTTTCAAATCGTGGTGACTTACCCGATATTCCGCTCGTTGTATCTCCGCAGTAAGGTAGTATTCAGCTGTTCGGAATTATTTTTTACTATTTCAAATTTAATTCATTATTTTGATTTTATTTGATCGCGGACGAATGTATTATGTGATAATTACTATAATTAAAGTAAGCAATTATTCTCTTTATTATTCCGCTCGATCTCGTAACGGACGAGCAGTTCGATCGATTTACAACCTTTTCAACGAAGGTACGATCTCTTCTTAACAACGATACCGATTATAATATTAAACATACACACTTATCTTTATACGTCACGTGTATCTTATACATACATATATATATATACATACATATATATACATAAAACGCGATTATCGGTTGCTGGCTCCACGTGCGACTTTTTTCCTGAAATTTCCCCGTTAATCTGGGATTGATCATTACTATTATGTTCTACTTGTAACTTAATAGACGGATAATACCGACATATATATATGTACACTAATACGTCTCGCACGAGCCTATAACCATCGCTAACCTGTATTATTTTTACACATATATATATATTGGGAACTAAACTATAATTCTAAGGTAATTCTGCATAAAGGTTCAGTACAGCACTATACACATATTGCGCTGGTGTCCAATTTAAGCATTTAACCGAGCCGAGTCAGCGAGTAACCATAAATTAAATCGTAATATTTTTTCTATCTATTTTTCTAAAATCCTGACGGTCTACCTTATTGCAATTACTCATACTTATTATATAATTCGAAGTTTTCCAAGAATATGCAGTACGTTTTATAAAATACTTCGCTTATCCGTCTTTCTTTTCCAACGTAAATTTAGAATCATTCGCTTTTCTAAGCTTTAACTAGTCGCGCACCATAAGATTACATAACTAGTCGTGCGTTACTACACTTTGCGCGACAGCAACTGTCAACATTTTAAATTATTTATTTATGTAAATACAATAGAGGTTTATTTAAAAATAAATTTCTATAATGTAAAATGTGTTAAATGGTTGTTAGATAAAGATTAATAATGTACAAAAAAAAAAAAGAAAGCAAACACAACGGAATCACATAATATTTGGGAAATTTTTATACAGAATATAGGAACATATCACCTGAAAAAGAAATATAATTATTGCTCAAAATCACCACTGTGGTTGAATTATCACAACGTTTGCATTTATAAATGTTTTCCACGATATGATTCTCTCGCGTAAATCTTTTTCCAAGTGGAGCAAACGTAATCGTCATTGTAATACTTTTCCCACGACCACAAATGACACATTTTTTTTTTATCTGGAGTGGTTCTACAGAATCTGTTTTGATAGTTAAAAAATTGCATATCGTTCGGTAAAATTTTTCATTTCAGATAAATCAATATTGTCACTAGAAATCAAACATTCCAATACTTCCTCTTCATTACTAAATCATCATGGACGTCCATACATAACTCGAACAAATTAAGAAGCAACAAATAGCATACAACTCGCTGGAAAACACCTCCTAATTTATCAAGGAAAGCGGGAATAACTTCAAGACAGTTCCGATTCGGCCACACATTAATAATAGATGGGCGCATTTGTTAAGACGTGAACCTACTGTCAGTTGTTCCAACGGGCACCGGGAAATTACTGTCATGTTCGACTAACTACTTTCATCTCTCAACGTTCTCAATTAGCATTACCAACAACAATTAGAGGCCTACTAAACTCGAATGGTAACGCGTACCTTCAAGTTCTTCGATTCTTGCACGATAACTATCCAACATGATCCGAGCTCTACTCATCTGTGCCACCAGCCTAGCAGCGGTACATAACACATTAGTGGAAAAATCAATCAAATCAATCAATCATTACAAAAATTTTAAACGAATTTAACGTAAGGTACAACATATTAACGACAGTGAAATTAATAAATAAATTCTTTCCTAACGCAACAAATCGTTTTCAAACTAGCAAGATTACGGTAAATTACTACACGACCCAGATACTTTCTAGTCGTTGTTCTATCGGATATTATTTAAATAAATTAAATATAATCGAAGATAATAAATGTTGCAACTGCAAGAGTAAATAAATAGAAAATGTTCAACATATAATATGTAAAAGACGCTTCGGTCGGTTATCGTTAATTGTGTTCTTCGCGTTATCTAAGTATAGATTACAAAGATGAGATTATTCGAACGTAAGTTATAATAATAATAATAATAGCAACGTCACAAGAATATTATCCTCATTCGATGGTATACTTTAAATTACTGTATACGTATATAAATTATAAATATTTATTTATTTCGTATTATAAAACTGAGCGCCGGTTAAAATAAATGAAAAACAAGTGTGGCAAATGTAATAAATAGAGATGGAACATCCGGTTATTTACAGTGCTCGCAATGTGAAAAACAGTATTGCGAAATAAAATGTAGCGGAGAAACGGAAAATTTATTAAAAACTAGAGTGGAAAAGAAAAAATGGAATTGACTGCAATGAAAAGGATCGAAGGTTTGAAAATAATATAATCATGGACAAAATAAGTACAGTTTTAGAAACTGTTCAAGAGATACATAGAAAGTGTCAAAATTAGACGAAATAGAAAGGTCGGTATAGTTTTTCACCGAACAATATCAGAATCTGAGAAAAATATGAAATTAAGAACAGAATTAAAAGAAGTGAATCAAAAAGTTGAAAAGTTATTAGAGAAAAATAAAGAAAAGGACGATAATATTTGGAATTTAACGATAAAAATAAATCAATTGCAACAATTGGCAAAAAGAGACAACATCGAATTACGTGGAGTAACGGAAAATAAAGACGAACATATAAACGACATATAGCAGTAAAAATGGGAGTGGAATTGTGAAAATATCCAAGCGGCGGCCCATAAGGCTATTTAGCAGAAATGAAAATAAACCGAAGCCAATAATTGCAAAAGTTGGTCGTCAGAAATTAGATGATAACATAATTAAAACGGCACGTGCCGTCGTTCATCATGACGAGCACACAGCCAACGTATAGTGATATTATTCAAACTGAAATCTTTCCTACTCGCGATCAAGCTATTATTCTACATGCGGTAGACAACATTAAGTTCGTAGAATATATCACCGCTCTCAGCGAAATTATTCATCCATCTAATATTATTTTCTCCTCTCGAATATCGAACAATCGTATTTGTGTATATTTAAAATCAAAAGAAATTGTTAATAACCTCGTTCAAAATCACTCTACTATTTCGGTTAACAATTTACTCGTTCGTGTCCGTAAGTTAATTAATCCATCTAAACGACTGGTCATTTCAAATGTTTCCCCGCATATCCCCCATATTGTAATTGAAAAAGCTCTAATTTCGTCTAATTTTAATTTAACCTCTCCAATCTCCTTTATGAAAGCTGGACTTAACGATAATGATTTTAAACATATTAAAAGTTTTAGACGTCAGGTGTATATACAACCGACTAATGATGATATGGACAATGTCCCTGAATCATTAAGTGTCAACTACGATAATGAGTCCTTTAGAATATTCTTATCAACAGATGAGCGGTGGTGTAGCTCATGTAAAACGAAGGATCATTCTAATAATAACTGTCCAGAAAGAGGGGAAAGAGAACAAATGGAAGCGGTTGAATTTAAACCCATTAGCTGCAATAAGCCAAGAAGAGGTAGTTTAGTACCCGAAAGCCTTTCCAACTCTGATATAAGCACAAGTAACGATGTAGATCAAAGTTTGACGGATCAGACTACTTCCAGTGGCCTAAAAACATTAAAACCAAACAAATCCTCGACTTTAGAAGAAGTCCAATCAAACCCGACTGATCCAATGTTATTAAACAGCAAAAGCTACAAACGTAATTTATCTGAGAACTCTACATCTTCCTCAAGTAGTGTCCAGTACAGCAATGAATTTCAACGACAAAAAAAGAAGAAAGAAGAAAGTGATGAACAAAAAAAATTGAGAATCAATTTATTGCCGGCTAAGCAATGCATAGAAAATAACCTAAAAACACTTAAAGATAGTATATCCTTTGAAAAAATACTTTCATTGATCCATGATAATAACAAATCCTTATCTGTCCAAGAATTATTTATGAAATTGAATATCCCACTTAGTTCGGTGGATACTGTATTTATCCAATTAAAGTCGGTGTACTCTGCCATTAATGATCATTCCACAAAAATACGAATAACAAAACTCACCAACAAAATTGCCGAGGATTTAATAGGTAAAAATAATGATGATAGATAACTTCCTACTTCAATGGAATATCAATGGTTTACAGAATAACTTAACTGAACTTCAACAGCTAATTGTAAAGAAAAAACCTATCATTATCTGTTTACAAGAAACGCACTCCCAACCAGCTCAGTCTATGTCCCTAAAATATTACAACCATTTCCGCTATGATCATACTACAGGATCGCATGCGTCCGGGGGTGTTGCAACTTTTATCCATGAATCAATACCAGTAATAAACGAGCTCAGAATAAATACGTTAATACAGAACGTTACTGTCAATATGCAATTTTGCAAATCAACTCCTTTCCATCAACTTACTGTTTGTAACATGTATTTGCCTCCTGATTTCACACCATCATTCCAGGAAATAAATAAACTAATATGTCAGTTGCCTAAACCGTTTCTCCTACTTGGCGATATGAACGCACACAGTCCATTATGGGGATCCAATAAAACAAACAGGAAAGGGAAAATATTTGAAAAACTGCTCCATTCAAATTTACACATTTCATTACTTAATAACAAACAGCCGACAAGACTCAACTCCTTTAACGGAACTCTATCGGCTATTGATTTAACGTTATCTACGAATGAAGTTTATTCAAAATTTCTATGGTCAATCCATCCTGACTTATGTCACAGTGATCACTACCCAATTTGCTTACAGATGAATAACATAAACAGGGAATACAAAATAAATAAACCTCAGGGTTGGATTACTAGAAAAGCTAATTGGGATAAGTACCGTGAGCTATGTAATTTACCCTTCAATTCCAGTCTCACAGACATCGATTCCGCGGTTAATAACTTTAATAACCACATAATTGAAGCGGCAGAAAAATCTGTTCCAAAGACGTCCCCATTTATATCAATGCGCAATGTCCCCTGGTGGTGTCATGAAGTAAAAGTGGCTATCCAAACCAGAAACAATGCTTTAAAGAAATTTCGTGCTACAAGACAGAATGCAGATTTAGCTAACTTTCGACTCTGTAGAGCTCGCACACGTCTAATTATAAGGCAAAATAAACGGAAAAGCTGGGCGGAATTCATTTCCGAAACTGATTCAAACTCCAACATTCCACAAATGTGGCATAAAATAAATATCTTAAATAGAACCAGAAGACCATCACCAATAATAACATTGAAAGAATCAACAGGTTTTACTCAAGATCCGGAAGAGGTAGCGAATATCTTTGGAAAATTTTTTGCCGATGTATCATCAAATAAAAATTGTAACAAGTATTTTCTCTCTTACAAAACAAAAGAGGAGCAGAAACCATTACTAATAGACTCAAACAACCATGAAGACTTCAATTCACTTTTCACTGAAAAGGAACTAAATGAAGTGATCAACAGAATAGTTAAAAATTCTGCCCCAGGACCGGATGGAATTTCCCCTCTATTCATTAAAAATCTGCCTCTGGTTATGAAAAAACATCTTCTAAATATTTTTAATAAAATCTGGGCAGATAACTGTTACCCCCGGCTATGGAGCAAAGCAGTCATTATTCCTATTTTGAAAAATAAGAAAGAACATACCGACCCATCGTCATATAGACCAATCTCTCTTACCTGCGCTGCAGGAAAGTTGATGGAAAAACTTGTGGCACGTCGTTTAATGTGGTATTTAGAACGAAATGAATTGATACCGGAAAATCAGACAGGTTTCCGCAGATATGGGAGCACACTCACGCAATTGTATAATCTGCAACAGGAAATATTGAGAGCTTTCCGGCAGAAACATTACCTTATATCAATATTTTTCGATATACATAAAGCATATGATACAGCATGGCGTTACAAAGTAATTCAAATACTGCTGAAGATGGGCTTGAAAGGCCGATTAGTTCAATTTATAAGGAATTTCCTTTCAAATCGTTCGATCAAAGTTCGAATAGGAAATAAAATTCCCAAGACTTTAATTTAGAAAATGGGGTGCCCCAAGGCAGTGTATTGAGTGTGTACTGTTTTTTGATTTTAGTAAATACGATTGTAGATTATATCCCAGCACCAATTTCAACGAGGTTATTTGCTGACGATGTCAATATAACTCTACTAACAGACGATGTGCTCTACGCTCAAAATCTGTTACAGAAGTGTCTAAATAATTTACACGAATGGAGTAGAACTACTGGTCTAGAGTTCTCCCCCCAAAAGACGAAGTACATGGTTTTCACCAAAAAACGAAGCCAAATTTCATTAAATCTAACCGTTAGTAACTCCATTATACAATGTACAACGACGTATAAATTTCTTGGTCTACATTTAGATCCTAAAATGACTTGGCGTAATCATATAATGACACTTAGACAAAAGTGTCAGCCACTACTCAATATAATGAAAATGATAAGTAATAAGACCTTTGGTCCAAGAAGTTCAACATTACTTCGGATTTACAATGCTCTTATCCTTTCAAGAATAGACTATGGTTCGTTTATATATTCATCCGCCAGCAAACGGCTACTAAAAATACTTGATATGGTACAAAATTCTGGACTTAGGATCGCGTTGAAGGCATTCCCAACCTCACCAACAGCTAGCCTCCAGTATCTTAGCGGTACTCCGCCTCTCTGTTACCGTAGAAAAATACTTGCTATTAAGTATGCAATGAAGGTAGCTAGTCTTCAGCAGCATCCAAATCGAATCCATTTACAAAATCTGCTACTACAGCTCCAAATCCAAAACCCATTAAAGACACTACGCAATACCTTATGTAGAATACCGGTTATTGTACCGCCTTGGAGCCAATTCAGTCCGGATATCTGTTGGGATTTATTTTCAACAGATGTTAAAATGAAACCGATGGTGGAAATCCATGGGAAACTTAGGATTGTCTTGCAACAGCAACCGAACGCAGTCGTTTGCTTCACCGACGCATCAAAATCATCACGATATGTTGGCGGTGCCTTCTCAATCGGCAGCATGATCCATTCTTTCAGTTTACCGACCATGTCATCAGTTCTAGCGGCTGAGATGATAGCCTTGCTCCAGTGTTTGTTACGAATTGCGGAATTACCTGCTGGCCAGTATGTTATACTGACCGACTCAGCCATGGCGTTACAATGCATTGAAGCGAGGAATTCTACTGTGTCCATGGTAGACCAAATATGGTACAGTGCTTACAAATTAAGTGAACTTAATACCGTCATCACTTTTGTCTGGGTTCCAAGTCATCGAGGGATAATAGGCCACGATGAGGTACACCGTGCTGCACAACGGCCTACCCAAGCTTACCTGCCGACAGTACTGGAAGAAGACAATGCAAAATATTATTGCCAGAAAATTCTGGACGCATGGAATCGGTCATTCCATTCTCGACCGAGTAAACTTGGATATATAAAGAAGGATTTAACAACCTGGCCATCAAAGATTGGTAAAATTTGTTCACCGAGGTTGGAAACAGCCGTCAACCGAGTGTATATTGGTCACACGCTGAGTACGCACTCCTATCTACTGAGTGCCCAACCACCACCAATATGCGAATTGTGCTGTACTTCATTAACAGTCTACCATATCGTGGTTATCTGCCCGAAATTTGGTCAATATCGGTGCAATCAGCTGAAGAAAAATATACCGAATGTAAACAACCTCCTCCTTCTCACCAACTTCATAATAAATTCGAAACTGTGTAATAATATATAATTAATTCATATTTCGAGTAATAGCCTTATAGGCAATAACTACTCGTTAAAAAAAAAAAAAAAAAAAATTTTAAAAAATAAATGAACATCAATATACGAGAAAGAGATAATAAAAAACGGAGCCGGGGGGGGGGAGGAAAATATGTGTAAACGAAAATTTAACACGATACAATAAGCAGTTACTGTATAATACTAAAATTCGAGCTCGGCAAATGAGCTTCAAATATGTATGGACAAGGAATGGATTACTACGCAAGAAAAGAAGGAAGCGAAGCTATTAAAATATTTGATAACGAAGAAATCGTTGGGAAATTATTTTAACTACATCGGTGATCAAGTTATTCTACATCTATCAGTAGCTTATTGTAATTATTAAATGTTTATCATTAAGTATTATAATTATTGTATTCATGTAAGGATATGTGGGAATAAAAGGGAAAGGTATCTATATAGATAGAAAAGGAGCTTGAAGGAAAAAATGCGAATGGCAATATATCAGTTTTAGATGGGAAAGACGAATGTATTTCAGAATATAGAACAGCGGATGGAGAATGATGAGAAGGAAGGAATTAACATATTGCGCTTGAATGTACCATCATTAAATAAAGCCCGGTTAGAATTAGAATGGTTTCTGAAACATGCAAATATTCAAGTAATGATAATGACCGAAACCAATGTCAGGGAAGAGGAGAATTATAGAATGTACGAATTGGAAGGATATAAACAATATTATATTAAAAAGGAAAAACATTATGGAGGGGGAATTATGATTCTCGTGAGAAACCTATGTATGTTTGAGTTAAAGCAAGTAAATAATTTTGAACAATATCAAGCGTTCATAGGGAAAATAGAGACGAATAGAACAATAACAGTTATGGCATGTTACAGATATCACCGAGTAAAGATCAATGGAAATTTATAACAGAATTTCAATCAATGTTGGAGACCTACGGCATAAGGAAGGCGTTATTAGTGATCGGGCGTATAAGTATAGATTTAAATAAAGTAATATAGTTAATAGATATGAAAATATAATTTCGGGAAATGGATTAAGTCACATAATAAGAGAGAATACAAGAGAAGAATACGTAAAGGATAGATGCACAAAATCTTGTATCGACCACATAGCAGTAAGAGTCAAAGAAGGAACAAAAGTAAATTCATTGTTAATAAACGCAAAGATAAGCGATCATTTACTAATAGGATGTAAATTGGTAAAAATGAACCAAATATAAAGGAAGAAAAAATACAGAAAAAAAAGTATCGATGAGGTGAAATTAAAAGGAAATTTGAAAAATGAGAAATGGGAAATAATGGAGAACGTAAGTCACGAACAAATGTATATACAAATTAAGGAAGAAATTGGGAAGAGGAGTGCACTAACGTGCATAAAAGTAATACAAAAACTAGGAGACAAGTGGCGAATAAAGAATGGATGAGTAAAGAAATTTTAGAACTTATACGAGAACGAGATATTTTATTTCAAAAATGGAGGAAAAGACGTAGGAATAAGAAACTGGAGGAATTATATGAACAAGCGAGAAATAAAACAAAAATTAAAATTAAGGAAGGGATAGGTACTACAACAACAAAAAATTGGTGAATTAAGCGGCAATGTGAAAGAGACATGGAGGACAATAAAGAATATATTAGGCGGTCATCAGAAAGAAATAGTGGATGAAATAATTAAAAAGTATATAGGAGATGGCGAAGAAACGGCAGATAAAATATTGGATACTTTCATAGAAGTAAATCAAATCCACAATTATGAAGAGAAATTATGCGAAACGTACACAGATAACAAGCCACCGGAAAGTTATTTATATAACAGCAACAGTAGAAAAAATTAAACGAGTAATAAAAAAATGAATAAAAAAAAAGCTACCGGGTACGATACTAATAAATAAATCTATTAAAAAAGGAAATATACCGCAAGATATGAAAACCGGAATTGTAAGGCCGGTGTATAAAAAAAAAGGTAATCGCAAAGACTTAAATAATTACAGACCGATAACGATAGGAACATCCTTAAGCAAGGTACTAGAGAAATATGTAGGAGAATATTTAAAAAATTATTTATCAAATAACAGTATGATAGATTCGTTTCAGTGTGGATACCAAGAGATCTACGACAACATTACTGATAAATTTTTCTGAATTGATAAATAAAAACGTTGGTTCAGGCAAGCGATGTTTAGTAGTATTTATAGATTTTACAAAGGCATTCGACACAGTAAGACATGACATATTAGTCAAAGATTTAGAAGTGATAGGAGTAAAGAAAAATTATTTAGAATGGTTTAAAAATTTCCTAAACAACAGGCAAAATGTAGTAAAAGTTTGTGATAATATGAGCAGTAAGAGAATAATGGAAACAGGCAAGGTAGTATACTGTCACCAATATTATACTTGATATATACGAATGAAATATATAAAGTACATTCAACAGCCTTTGGATATGCAGATGATATAGCTATAGTAATACCACGCAATGATATAATAGAAGCTGATAACTTATTAGAAAAAGATAAAAAACGAAAATGAACAAGTGGGCTCACGATAGAGGATTAAAAATTAATAGAGGAAAGACAAAACTGATGTGGATAAAAAAGAAAAATAGTAAGATGGAGCCTGAGGTGATAATACATACTGAAAAATGTATACATAAAATGGAAAGGCGTAAATGCGTAAAGATTGAAAGAGTAAAAACGTTCAAATATCTTGGAATAGACGAAAATTTCAGGTGGAATGAACATATACTTTACATATCGAAAAAATTGTGATCCCGATAATGTATAAGTTAAAACGTTATCTGAGTGAACAAACACTGAAAGTAGCATATAATATGGCAATCACACGTAGAATATGGTATATTAGTTTGGGGCCAAGCGGAAAGAAGTAAGTTTAAAGGAATAAACTACTTACAAAAAAAGGTGCTTGAGAATTATATGTAATAGTAAGAAGAATGAAGAAATACCTATAAAAAATCTTCTGGTAAGGTTAAATACATTATTACCAAAAAATGCTATATTTTTACAGAAAACTGTTGTATTGTAAAGTTAAAGAAACAGAAATAAATAGTAAACAGAAAAACTATAATATCAGAAAAATTAGAAGATATGAAGAACAATGCCGGACGAATAATAACTTTATATATAGAACAGAGGAGTACATATTGCCTATATTATATAATAAAATACCAACCGAAATCATGAACGAAAGGAAACTAGGAATTTGGAAAAAGAAATTAAATCATGGTTGATACATAATGAGGATATATATACCTTAAGATGAAGAAGAATTTTTTTTAGTAAAAAAGAAAGAAAATCGCCGAATGAGGAGAGAGGAAAGAGAAAACGAACACTGATAGCCGATTAAAACGTTTATTACTTTGTTTTTTCATTTTATTTTATTTTTATGTTGGAAATGGAGAATTAAAAGAACGGAGGATGATAATGGATTAAATAGATGTATGGAAAGGGTGAACAGAAGAGGAAAAGGAGAAAAGAGAGAAGAGAAGAAACAAGAAGCGTAAAATAATTGAAACAAGATAGTTTTATTTATCTATGTTGGATAATTACATATTTTGAATATGCGTGTGTGTATAACTTAAACTTATATGTAATATGCTCGTAGTATGAGGAATTATTGTAAAATTTAAAAAATTGCAATAAACGAAAACACCCTTTATATGTCGGTCTACCCGTTCGCAGCAATAAAATAGTAGTAGTACATAAACACATTTCACACAATAAGAACACGAACCTTGGTAATACACACAAGAGGTCACATAACATAATATCCACATTTTCACAACACCACAGTAACATAAACATAACAACGCAATCACAACACACAAATGAGTAGAGTAGTTGAGAAGTAATGAGAATATTCATTTTAATAACATAATATATTTCACGCACACCATGGTAGTACACACACAAATAAATATAACAAAGGCTTGTCTGCCGATGGGTAAAACCGGCGGAAACCCATAATGGGAAAGGGATTGTTAAAAAATAATAATAATAATAATAACTCTAACAAATGCGATCACCTGCGGCAATTGTATAGAATTGACTATACACTCTGAATGGGACTATTTCAGCAAATAAATTTAAATTAAGCATATATATAAATAATCGTTACAGGTAACCCCATAAGCTAACATTTGCAGTCTACTACATTTTTGTTTTAAAATATATATATATAAAGAGTGAGAGAGAGAGAGAGAGAGAGAGAGTGAGTGAAACAGACAGCCACATACACGAATAGTAAACATATTATTTGAATCGCGTATATATAGCGAGAAAAAAACAAATTAAACTGTCGATAATCGAGATACAAGACTTATAGATGCGTTGTATGAAAACGGAATGACGAAAATAAAGATAGCAGATACGGAAAAAGAAACGAGAACATGTTATCACAGAATGTCCGAAATTCGATCAACAACGTTATCATTAATAAGTGGACTAGATATAAGAGAAGTATTACAATGAAGACTCGGCCTAATATACTTTCTTAAAATAACCGGTTTAATGAAATTATTGTAGACTAAATATTGTATTGTAAGTAGAAAATAATTTTTCTTTTGTAATTTATTGTATTTAATCTCGGTGGACGACGCAAATGACCTTTGTAGTCGAGCGTCCTAAAATAAAATAAATGTAATGTAATGTAAAAAAAATTGACAATAACAGAGAGAGTTAACATTTAAGGTGTAAGTTATCGATACGATCGAGATTCCGACGCGTGTAACAATGCTAAGCGCGTAACGAACATCGAAAGCCAAATTTTGAAGATAAATTTCAAATTTAGTTCGGCCATAATGGAGTTTTACAAACGTTTCGATACAATCTGAACAATTGCCAATAACTCCAGTCGCAAAATTTAAGTCGGTAATCTATTACCGACGTGAGAAAATCCCATGATAAATGGTTAATTGTAATAAATATAATAATAATTATAAGGTTTTTAATAAAAGAATAAAATGATAAAACAAAATTTTTATTATTACGAATTAAATTGCTATATTAAACGACAAAAAAAAATGGTTAAAATCGCTAAATTTTTATTTATATATAAATAGACAGCGTAAAGCTTTTCAGCTAATAAGCTATTATCGAATAGACATAAAAAAATATATAAAAATATATACTTTATAAAAAACATAAAAAAACAACAACAAATAAAATGTAAGAAAATACTAATTTAGTTGTATAATATTGTTAAAAAAAAAAAGAGAGAAAATTCAAAATCAAATTATTTTAAAAGTAACTTTTTTTTTCACTTTGATAATTTTTTTTTATTATTTATTTATTTATTTATTTATTTATTTAAATTTTACAATAGGCCCGGTACAACAGCTTTCGCCAATTACTGCACAGCGCAGTATAAGAAAAAACAATAATAATGTACATCTAAATTAAGTATTTTCTTACATTTAATTTTATTTTTCGTTTTTTACCTTTACTTCTTTTATAATGGTATATTTGAATTATTTTTTTATTTATAATGGCTAAATACCTGATATATATATATATATATATAAATATAAATATATATATATAAATATAAATATATATATATATATATATATATATATATATATATATATATATATATATAAATTAAGATTTAAAGATGTGCTATGAAATTCCATCAAAAAGAACGGTCAAAGAAAAATAAAACTGGAAAAATGGGCGTTGAATAGAATTGAATGGAGAAAATTCATGGGTGACACAGCAAGATTAGCAGGTGTTCATACCGCCAAAAATCGCACAAAAGGTTGAAGAAGGAACATAGCAGATCAATATGAATGTGCACACTGCAGTTATAAATCTAAATATAAAATTGGATTAATATCATGCATAAGATTCAGACATTGAATTATTTAACAGAAACAGATATCATTAGAAAAGGCACTCGTACTCGAATAATAATTATATTATATATATATATATATATATATATATTTAAATAAAATAATTTAATAATTTTAACCACTTATTTGATGTTTAATTATTTTTTTTCGAATCACTATATTCCACACTTAAATATCAGTATTATTATTATTATTAAATCGTTTTTTTGAGACGCTTTGTGTTGGAATTACTCTAGATATTACATAAATCCGTAGAGTTGTTACGCAAATTTGTTACATAAAAATAAAATGGGAAATGTCGATATTAGAAAGTTAAACATCTGACTTTTGTACTAAAGGATTATCTATAAATTTAACTAATCGAATCGATGTAGGAAAAACTAAATTAGCGGGGGCGTGCCTCAGGCGGTGATCCCGATAAAATTCATGCGAGATTCCAGTTTATTCATCAAAGAACCTTTATATTCAATTATTTACCTCGAAAACAAAAAATTAATCTTCTCAACTATAAACGACGGTCTCGAAAATTGTTAACATGTTCATTTTGTGGCTAAATGAAATAAGAAACAAAATCGTACGAAATAAATAGGCGTAGTAAATACGTTCGTCCAAAGAATAATGGGGAGAATTTGTTCGCAGTTTTGAAGTTCGTCATTACGTACACATTTAAGTGTCGTGCGCTGTTATTCGAATTGATGTACGCTGGCTGGGGAAGGTGGATGGCCTTTCAAGTGAAATAAAATCGTTGCTATTACTCGAATTATCGTCTGTGATGATTGATAGTTGTAAAATAACGTGCAGATATTTTTTTTAAATATTTTATCGGTGCGAATTAATAATCACACCGATCCGAGGATTATTAAATATTTTTAAAGTAGCAGATTTTTCAGCACTAAGAGCATTAATAATTACACCGATCCTAGGCTTATTAAATATGTCTAAAGTAGCAGATTTTTCAGCGCTACCGTTTAAAATCGCAGAGACGACGGACAGATTCTCGGTTGCTAGTTGAAAATTATACGCTTTGTTTACGTCTGCCCCTAAGAGATAAAAACTATAATAGGCCACGCAAAACGAATGTGGGCTAATTTCTATACACACACCTAATTATATATATATATATATATATATATATATATATATATATATATATATAAACGCCTATATGTGAATACATTCATATATATATATATATATATAAAAACACCTATATGTAAATACATTCATATATATATATATATAAAAACGCCTATATGTAAATACATACATATACAATATACATATATATATACACCTATGTAGGTATATACCCCATTTACGAACCTTAATGAAAAGTCCGTGCGTCGTGCTATATATATATATATATCTAAAAGGTTTAATTCGAAACAATAGATGTTCAGCGAGAAAATGTACCGATTCGCAAACAAAGGTCGATTTAGAAAACGTCCAGGTGATACGGTCGGAAAAGGCCTTTTGTTCTAAATTCATTCAAAGGCGTTAAAATGGTCCTTTTCGAGAAACGAACTCTATAGACGAGCGTAAACAAAAGACAAAAGCGAATAGAAACGTCGGTTTAACACCTCTTTTTATTTTGTTTATTTTTTATTCAAATTATAATTATTAAAAAACCGATTAAAATTATCCTATGAATGTGATAATTATTAATTTGGCCAATGAAGAATGTAGTGGATTTATTCTTTAAAAATAAACAAGAAATGAGTTAAAATCACCCAACGTTTTTATAAAAATCCTGAAACTTTTCAGCTATTAGTAGCCGTTATTAAGTGAACATAAAATGAGTTTTTTTTTATAGTTTATATTTCTTTTATATATATATATATATGTTGTATATATTTATATATTCGTATATTTTATGTTCACTTCTAAATGACTTAATAGCCAAAAAGCTTTAGTGATTTTAAATCGTTTCTTGTTTATTTAATAATTACGATCATTAAAAAAAATCTTTACTTGAGATTGATTTTTTTTTTTAGTACCATTTTGTCTGTCCTCCAGATAATAAGTGTATGTGTGTTAGAACTGAGTCACGGCTTATTTGCTTCTTCGTCTGACCCTTTTCCTCTGCCTCACTCCCCTCTGAAACCACACGAGATGCTCTATCAAAAATTTGTTCATCTCTGAGATGTTCAAAGCGAGGATCATTAGCATCGCAATTAATCCACTCAAAAATATTTACTTCTTCGATGTCACTCCTAAATGTTCCTTCCAAACCTAGCGTCTGTAAAAACTGTTTTGATGTTTTCGCAGCAATAATAGGCCCTGAAACAGGAGTTCGTTCACTTTTCAATTGACACATCCACTCTAAAAGTGCCGCGTTTAATTCTTCGTAACTATTCTTTTCCACGGCGAAATGTTGTCTGCCGTGGATGCAAATTGAATTAATTTATCTTTTGGTTTTAAAACGTCTCTAACAGTGGCTACTCCTATTCCATACCGCAAGTTAATTCACTTTTTCAAAGCGCTATTTTGAATTTGTTTTATTCATTCGAGTTTCTCTCGAATTGATAAAACCACTTTTTCCTTTTATTAGTCGTTGTAGAATAAAATAGAATTACGAACCACGCGAGACAAGCACACTTTTATAATAAATTTGGTAAAACTAAAACCACGATTCGCTAAAAAAACCAGCTAGCTGCTACGGCCAAGTTGACAAAACTGACGTAGACAGTGAAATATTGAAGCGAAAAAAGTAAGATGAGAGTGTAGTTCTGAGAGTTGTGTTTCCGGTAACGATGACTGGTACACTTGAGTAAACAAACATTTTTTTATTCGTGTTTTTTGTCTTTAGAGCAAAAAAAAATACATCCTAGAAAGACGGCGGATAATCCGCAAAGCGGATGATCGAAAGTTTACTGTATATATTCCAATATATTAAAAAAAGAAAAAAGACCGCGACAATTTTCGAATTAATTATATTAACAAAATCATACTCTGTATAATCGTGAAACGTCTAAAACCGTATATTTTGCTTTAGGTCGCGCCAGTGGCAGAAAGGACATACGCCTGTAAAAAAAAGGTACAGGAGAATTACTGCTTAATATCAGACGAATAATTGAAAAAATCTACGGATGTAGTCGTCCAGATGTAGTCCGTTTGTTATATACAAAGACGATTTAAAACGAATAAGAAAAGCTGAAACTGGACACGAGAGAATGATGCTGGAAATAAGATTATCAGATCATAAAAAGTGAACAAACAAGGTTGGATTATGCAATGGAGCGGATGGCTATAACAAAATGGGTTTGGTCTGACCACGCGACACGAACAGAAGACAAATAGTTGGTCAAAACGGATCTTACAGTGGTGGACGATGGACAGAAAAAGGAAACAAGAGCAATGACGCGGTAGCACAATGATATAGCAAAGGTAGCTGGGAAAAATTGGTTGAGAAAAGCGCAGGACAAATGTGCATGGAAGACGTTGGGTAAATCCTTCATCCAGGAGTGGAATATATATATATATATATATATATATATATATATATATATATATATATATATATATATATATATATATATATATATATATATATATATATATATATATATATATATATATATATATATTGATGCCGATATGGAAATACGAACTCGTATCGGAATAACTAGAAATACATTAATGGAACTAAAAAACACCCTTTGCAACAGGAAGTTAAGCTCAGGGATCAGAAGAAAGTTACTGAAATGCCACGTCAGTGCTCGTATTTGGAGGCGAGACCTAGAATATAAATGAAAATATGAAGAAGCGGATATCATCATTTGAAATGTGGCGCTATCGAAGAATGTGGAAAATACCTTTGAATAAAAATATCTGAAATGAAAACGTTCCAAAATTAACGGGAATGTTAACGACAATAGTGAAAAACCGGAAGATAAGTTTTTTTTTTTTTGACATTTTCGTGGTTCGATAACATGAAAAATAAAAAAGATGATGGAAGAATTAGAGTAGAAATAAGAACCGGCTACAGCAGATTATCCATTCGAACGCGTGATGATGGTTAAACAATACCCGAATGTAGAAAAATAAATAGTCTACGATGCGCTGACGATATCGCGATAATTGCAACTAGTGAAAGTGAAATTGGCACCACCGCCATGTATTTCAGTCGAAAATTTAATCTCGCATTAAATCGACCACAAGAATGGCCATCGATATTGGAATGCTAGCCGAAAGGTATAAGTAACGCATATTAACCAACAACCTAGAGCTATATATCTCGGTACATATGATTGTAACTATGAGTGGGAAATCAAACGAAACGGGGCAAAAAGTGCTCATGGTAAACTTACAAAAATCTGGAAGAATCGTCAAAAAAATGATCGATATAAACTGGTTAAAGTTTTTATCCCTGTACAGTGTAACAGCGATTCATAGACGCATGTTAAGAATATGTCGGATTAAACAGAGAAACAACTTTTCAATTCCGGAACAACTACGTATAGAAATTTGTTTTTGCTTCTTTTTTTTTTTTTTCGAGGTAATCTGCTAAAGTTAGCATTAAACATCGTATATGACACAGTATATAAGGTGTTATCCAACGAGACTCAACTTTAATTGTTACGTTATGTGTAACGGTATTTTCCTTTGTCTGTTGACGGTATTCATTAATTAAGCCTGTTGCTAGCGGATTCACTGTGTATATGTTTCACCGTATATTCTTATTACATCTTTCACAGTATCTATATTTTGGTCTCTATATATTTCATCATTTCTAATATACTAAGGTGCGTTGATCGGATTTTAAATTACAGCCTTTCAGTTTTGGAAATATTTGAAATATTTCAATCGGATGCCGTACCCCATAGTTGAATGCCAACATATCGAACTAAGATAATACCTATTGTAACGTATAGAACTAAGACAATGACTATTATCTGTTCTTGTAACACGACAAGCACTACAGTTGGTCGGTCAGAAAATAACGGTAGAACGACTTTTTTTCATCATTGCTCATTATATGAATTTAAACGTTCTTTAAACCTCATTGCAAATTGTCCACACTCCTGTGTATTCATTTTTCACGTTGATTACAATTCGATTTAAATACTCCTGAATATTTTAGTACATTTCTATCTTCAATTTTGTGGTTACTAATCGATTTAAACAACTAGCTACGTGAGCTTTAATTTATTTATTATATGTATGCTTATTATATATATATATAAATATATAATATATATATATATATATATATATATATATATATATATATATATATATATATATATATATACTTGATTACTAAAAATAGTTAAAATCACTAAATTTATTTTTAATTATGCGAAGCTTTTCGGCAATTACGCCATTGTCAAGCTATATACAGTTAAAATTAATTAATATAAAATCATAACATATTAATTTAAAACTAAGTTTACAATTTTACAATTATGAATACTTTAAACTATCGGACCCTGACTGTGGTACAAAACACAATCAATTGTCAGTAATATAAAATTTACAGAACAGTAGCTAGAAAATAATTATTTTATAAAAATATATGTTTGAACAATGAAAAATATATATTTATGTGATTAAAAACTTAATAGTTAGGAATAATATTTTTACAATACACTTTTTAAAATTAATTCTTCCTCAAACTTTACCATTGAATTTAATAAATTATTTTTATCCCTTTCTTTTATTATTTCCATTTTTTCGAGTAGTTTTCTTTTTTTAAAATGTTTTTCTGTATGTAGAATTTTATAATTTTGATTAATATTATTTATTTTGTGTTTTAATTCTATACAATGTTTTCCAAATAATGATTTTTCATCATTATTTGTGTATGAGTTTAAATGTTCTTTAAATCTTGTTATGAATTGTCTGCCTGTTTCTCCTATGTATTCTTTTTCACATTGGTTACAATTTAATTTATAGACTCCTGAATTTTTTAATATATTTTTATCTTCTATTTTGTTATTATTTATTGATTTTAATAATGTATTATTATTTCTTATTGCTAAATCGATGTTGTATTTGTTAAATATTTTAATTATTTTATATGTATGACTACCTACATAATTTATTGAACCTAAATACTTCTTTTTTTCTTTTTCTATATTTATATTAACTTTAGTTTTGTTCCATATTTGATCAACTGTAGTAGGGTTATATTTGTTTCTTATTGCTATTTGTTTTATAATGTTTTTTTCCTTATTCAATTTATCCTTGTCTGTTAAAATTGATTTTGCTCTATTAATAAGACTTCTTAAACTTGCTAATTTATGCATTTTTGGGTGAAATGAATCTTTTGGTATTAATGTATCTGTTTGTGTAGGCTTTCTGTATATATCTATATCAATATTTTGATTAATAATGTTGATTTTTAAATCTAGAAAATTTATTATTTTACCTCCTATTTCTAATGTAAATTGTATGTTTTTATTATAATTGTTTAAATTGGATACAAAACTATTCAACTTATGATCATTATCATCATTATTACTCCATATTATTAAAATATCATCAACATATATTTTCCATAATTTAACATTATTTATAAATATATTATTATTTTTAATGTTATTTTCTAATTTGTTCATATAAATATCAGCTAGAATGGGTGATAAAGGAGATCCCATAATTAAACCACTATTCTGTTTATAATATTTATTTTGAAACTGGAAATAATTTTGATTTAGTACTGTCTCCAATATTCTTATATAATGATCCTTATGAATATTATGATTTAAATTGTTATTCTTAATATATTCTATTACTTTGTCTGTAGGAATGTTGTTATACATGTTAACTACATCTAATGATATTAGTATATCATTGTTCTGAAGCTTTATTTCTTTTAGACACTTTATTAATTCTATATTATTTTTTATACTAAATTTTTCTTCAAATTCATAATTTTCTTTTAAAAAATTTGCTATATTTCTTGAAATTTTATAAGCTGGTGTATTTATACAGTTTACTAATGGTCTAATTGGTTTATTTTCTTTGTGTAACTTTATTAGGCCTGTTAAAATTGGTGCTTCTGGATTCATTTCAGTTAAATTTTTGTGGAATAATTGCATACTTGCATTATTATTATGATCATTTGTTTGGTTAATATTAGATTCTAATTGATTGATGGATTTTAATTCTTTTTTGATAATTTCATTAAATCTAATTGTTGGATTTTTTATTTTCTTTAAATTATTATTATTTATGAAGTTATACATTTTTTCCAAATATTCATCTTTATTTATGATTATAACTGTGTTACCTTTGTCAGCTTTGCATATCATTAAATTATTATTTTTTAATTTTTGTTTTAATTCTATTATATCTTTTTTATTTTTGTTCTTATTATTTGTTTCTTTTTTTTTTTTTACAATTTACATTAGAAATAGGAGGTAAAATAATAAATTTTCTAGATTTAAAAATGAACATTATTAATCAAAATATTGATATAGATATATACAGAAAGCCTACACAAACAGATACATTAATACCAAAAGATTCATTTCACCCAAAAATGCATAAATTAGCAAGTTTAAGAAGTCTTATTAATAGAGCAAAATCAATTTTAACAGACAAGGATAAATTGAATAAGGAAAAAAACATTATAAAACAAATAGCAATAAGAAACAAATATAACCCTACTACAGTTGATCAAATATGGAACAAAACTAAAGTTAATATAAATATAGAAAAAGAAAAAAAGAAGTATTTAGGTTCAATAAATTATGTAGGTAGTCATACATATAAAATAATTAAAATATTTAACAAATACAACATCGATTTAGCAATAAGAAATAATAATACATTATTAAAATCAATAAATAATAACAAAATAGAAGATAAAAATATATTAAAAAATTCAGGAGTCTATAAATTAAATTGTAACCAATGTGAAAAAGAATACATAGGAGAAACAGGCAGACAATTCATAACAAGATTTAAAGAACATTTAAACTCATACACAAATAATGATGAAAAATCATTATTTGGAAAACATTGTATAGAATTAAAACACAAAATAAATAATATTAATCAAAATTATAAAATTCTACATACAGAAAAACATTTTAAAAAAAGAAAACTACTCGAAAAAATGGAAATAATAAAAGAAAGGGATAAAAATAATTTATTAAATTCAATGGTAAAGTTTGAGGAAGAATTAATTTTAAAAAGTGTATTGTAAAAATATTATTCCTAACTATTAAGTTTTTAATCACATAAATATATATTTTTCATTGTTCAAACATATATTTTTATAAAATAATTATTTTCTAGCTACTGTTCTGTAAATTTTATATTACTGACAATTGATTGTGTTTTGTACCACAGTCAGGGTCAGATAGTTTAAAGTATTCATAATTGTAAAATTGTAAACTTAGTTTTAAATTAATATGTTATGATTTTATATTAATTAATTTTAACTGTATATAGCTTGACAATGGCGTAATTGCCGAAAAGCTTCGCATAATTAAAAATAAATTTAGTGATTTTAACTATTTTTAGTAATCAAGTATAAATAAAAATCACTACATTCCACAATCAATAACTATATATATATATATATATTGATGTATTGGAGAGTAGTGATTTTATGAATTAACAAAAAAAAAAAAAAATCGAAGTTAATCACTAAAAAAATTTTTTATTATATAGAAAAGCTTTTCGTCTGTAAAGCTTTGGCAAAAAACATTCAAGTTGGTAATAGCATGATAAAGACTTTACAGTCGAAAAGTTCCGCTATATAATAAAAAAATTTTTTAGTGATTAACTTCGATTTTATTTTGTTTTCTTTTAATTATATATATAAATCTTCTACAAAACTAACTTGCTAAAACATAAGTCGAAATCATCAAATGACTATTCTTTTGATCAACCGTATAATAACAAAATTTTGATTTATCCAAATTAAGTGCGAAAACAAGTTAAAATAAAAATACAACTTGGGATACAGCGAGGGAAAATGAGTAGCCACGCAATAAAATAGGTCTAAATCTTTAAACAACAACGCTAAAAGAAAAAATGCTTTTTCAAAAACTCATCTACGTATGTTTATCTCATCTGAAAAGATTGGTAATTATTTATTAGGAAGTCTCCGAAATATCGTAAAAAAAAAAAAAAAACGAGTAATCCTTAGAAGAACTTGGTAAATGGACTATCGATGAAAATATTAAAGCTGAATTATTTTCTACGTATTTGCAAAAAATCTTTCAGCCAACTGAAAACAAATCAACAGTTAACAGTCAAATCAATTAGAAAAAACTGCAGTAATTACGTTCTTCCGGAGAAGTTAAATATGCAATTAAAAAGTTAAACAACAAGAAATATGCCGGTGATGTGTAATTACCACTCGAAATTCTAAAAAAACTGCCTAGAAAACTGATATTCTTCTTCATCTTATCGTGTCGGTCATTTATATTCCTTTCCCCCCCCCCCAATATTTCATTATCTGATTCCGTCTATTCTTGTCATATCTTCCATCCCGCATCGCACTGGCAGTAATGAGCAAGTTAATAAGCGCTCCGAATCTCTTGTACCATGCCACAATCACATCTGTCATTATCTGTATTTCATGTTCTTTGCTGTTCTACCTGTCAGAGTTCTTATTCTATTTAGAGTTTTCCATGTTGACCACGGCAATTTATTACCGATAGGTAGATGTTCGTCCGGTTGTTTGCATAATTTTAATCGGTTTTCTTTCAGTCTTCCTTTCCATAATTCCATCTTAGTGATTTCCGGCATTTGTGTCTGAGCGTTTGCTGTTTCTTAACTTGAGTCGACTTATCGCCGCATCTTTTGCATTCAGCGGATGTCTTATATCTTGTTCTTGTTTTGTTTTTCCTTTCCAGCCATCACTTCTCGTCTATTATCGGTGAGGAATGGGGGTTGTAGTGAGAACATTTTAGCGCAGAGAGACGGCTTCTAGAATCTGAAAAGATTACAATTTTCTTAGATATTTGACTAGAAAGGATGAAACGAAGAGAATGAAGAATAGCTATAGCCTCTGCAGTAAAGATAGCAGAAATTTTCGACAGAGACAACATTTTAACAATTTGGAGGGCTGCACCAACGTGTGCGATTGATTTAGAGCCGTCTGTGTAGATATGTGTGAATTCAGAGAAGTGGTTATTGATATGAGAAGGTAAAAAAGGCGTTAGCAATAGAAGGAGGAACAGAAGATTTGAAAGTTTTAAAATCATCTAAATCTATATGTAAGGATAAATCGTTATTAGTAAGAGTATCCCCACATCGTGCTGTGGCTATTGAAATTTCCGATTATAATCTTTGTACTTGTATTTCCATAATTCACAGGTTTCCCATGAAGGATATGTTTTGGGGTTGATAAACCGATGTAGTGCATTTCCCTATGTCTACTGTGATTATTTTTATGTCATTCTCTTCTGTACGTCCAGTTGATGTAATTTCCAAGTCTGGCCTAGTAAGTATAGCATCACAGTGTTTTTGTGTGACCTTTCCATCGCGAGTGTTTCCCAATGTGTTTTTCATGTATGCAAAGCACATCGCATTTAGTTTTTTTGCATAGTTCAGACAAAATATTCTCCTTTTCTGATGCCAGTTTTTAGATGTTTATTAACATTAAACTTGGTTTTGGTCCTAAAAAGGACCTTTTCTTTTGACCGTGGTTAGTAGGATTAGCCAGCGAATTCTGCATTGTTTTACGCATAATTAACTCTCTGTTTCCAGAGGTACCGCGTGGAGGTTCCTACCACGAAACCAAAGTCAATATACGTATTCAATGCAATTCTGAGATTACAATACATTTCCATATTACGAAAATTTGTAAACATAATCATGATAATGAAACCACGAAAAACCCCTTGAATAACTGACTTCCAATGCTCTATGAAATACTTGAAAAATTCTACCGAAAAACCTACACAAATAATTTATAGATATATATATCGGTTTTAGATCCGGGCATTCGACAATCTTGCGGGGTGTTTAAAAAATTTGAAGAAAATTATGAAAAGAAAAAATTATCGCTGTACTATTTACGGATCATTCAGAGGCGTTTGGTCGCATTCTGGAATATCTTCAAAATGAAAGAAGATAATCAATATTAAAATGTTATTAATGTTTTTTTTTGGATGAACGGTACAAGTTGTGATAAATTGCCTATCATCATTACTCGAAATTCAGGCAGGTATCGCACATAGAAGTGTACTACGGCTTCTTTTGCATTCTGTATTTACTAATGATATCCCCGTTACTAATAAAGTAATCGTAGTTTATCTGGTTTACATCACAGATCTGACTTAAACATTTCCCAGTGTTCTATGCTAAGCCTGACAATTGGCTTATAAGCGACTCTATCCTTGTATGATGTATACAAATTTCAGTAGATGATTTTATTCTATTAGTTCTAGACTAGATTATAACAACTACACACATATATATATATATATATATATATATATATATATATATATATATATATATATATATATATTTAAATTATTATATATGCTTTGTTAGATTATTTACGCGATTTCCGGCTGTTAATTAATAGACTGGTAGGAAAGAGTTAGTCCATACGGTTTTTAACTCTACCGAAACTGATTAAAGTGATGTCGGATCAGAGATGACGAACTCTTAGAAATAGAAATTCAAAATAAAAATACAATAATAAATATAAAAGCAAGCCGCGTTGCGGTATTACAACGACTTTACACAATAATTTGATTGTGATGAAATCAAACATAATGCACCGACCGCGATATTTCCGACTGACTCGATTTTGGGTAAGAGTAATAATAATAATAATAAAAATAATAATAATAATAATAGTAATAAAGTTTAGTCGCGATTTCGAATTTGAGGTCGTATTATTCACCTCAAATCTAATTAAGGTTTAGTGACGCGTGACTTCTGTTGCGTTACGAGTTAGCCCGTCCGTATATTATGTATAGCTTATAAAGGCCGTAGACGACATGGCTAAACCACCCTTCTTATTAGAATCGAAAATATACCCTATCTTTTTACACTTGTCCTCTTTGCCATCTTTTTTCTTTTTTTTACTAACATTTCTTTGTCCTTCCGTCTATTTTCTTCCATTCTATTTTTGCCTTTATTTCTCGCTATTCTTCTATATAAATTTCTGGTCTTTACGTTTCAAAAGCGTGATCTGAATACTTTATTTTTTTTCCGCGGTATTTTCACAAAAAAAAAAATGCAAAGAAAAAAGAATTTTTAAAATTTCTATTTATTTTTTTATTAAAGAACGGATTAAAACCGAACACAACGAGACGTAATTCGCAATTACCTATTTCCTACGGAGGACACATCGTTCGCATTTTATCGTAACGCGTATTTTTCGATAATTCGTGCATAAATTTAAGACAGAATGCGCGAATTATCTTTTCTAGCGCATTACGATGCGCGCATTTTAGTGACGCGCTAGATCTAGCAGCTCGTTCATCGATATATATATATATATATATATATACTTATATTTAAAATTGCAAAACTCTTCGAACAAAGTGCATGAATGAGTATCAAACTGGAAAGTTAAAATCAATGAAGAAAAATCAGCGCATATAACTTTCACATACCGACGAACAGATATTACCAAGTGTATACTTAGGAGGTAAACCTGTTCCACAAGTCAACTCAGTCAAGTACCTTGGTATGCACCTGGATAAGCGGCTGACCTGGGAAATACATACCAGAACGAAATGTAAACAGATAATGAAAAAAACTCAACAGTTGTATTGGCTTATTGGACGGAAATCGCCTCTAGACGTAAGGTACAAATGTCTACTGTATCAGCAGATCATAAAGCCAATATGGACTTATGGTCTGCAGTTATGGGGACTGTACCAGCATGTGTTCTAGAGCAAAGATCCGAGCTAGACAAAGCTTAATACTAAGAGCAATTGTCAAAGCATGCCGTTATTCGAGGAATGATGAAAAAACCCAGCTTGTAAACGAGGAGATTAGAAAATTCGCTACAACACACAAAAAGAGGCTGCACCAACATGTTAATGTGGAAGCTACCAATTTACTAGATACTAGTCGAGACATCAGGCGTCTTAAATGGCGCCACCCGGCAGACTTATTATGAAATCATTAAATCTATTAGATAAATAAATAGATTAATATAAACTAATTTTCAGTCGACTACTGACGTCAACCCATAAGCTGGCTAACAGGATGATATCTTGTTAGTAAGCTACACTTTACTAAATTTGATACTTATTTAACTTCAATGAGTTAAAATCGTATTTTTATTTAAAAAAAAAAAAAAATTATTAATGCGAGAAAATTCGCTATAACCGTATAACTTAAAAGCAGTTACGAATAAAAAAGTATGCCACACTCGTCACGAATAATTTTTCTAAAAAGCGTCAAAGCGGTCAACGATCCACCCCTCTTACCGGCACTTAACGGCATTAAAGCGAATACTGTCAGTGATGGATCGTCTGAAATAAATCGAGATATAACCGTCGCAAACAACCCGTGTCATACGGGGCATCTTTACCGAATCAAGAGTAACGCGTTCTATAGATGTTAAAAGCTCACATGATAAGAAACATAAAACGCTACGCGAAATCCATCTCCCCCAAACGTTGTCAAAAATCGTTAATGAAAATCTTAAACAAGCTCCGGTAATACGTATAAAATATAATTATTAATCCGTAATAGCTGCATATTTTTAAGAGAAAAACACGTTTCCTTATTTATTTGATCAGTATTTCTGTTCGCTGTTTTAAATATTTCATTCAAATCCTTCATCATCCTTTCCCATATCCTATTCAGTAGGTTAGATCGACATCTCGATTTTCTATATTTTTCTCTATCTAGTTTCTTTTATCATTTCCGTGGCTGGTTTTACTTCTGCTAATCCGTGTTTATATGCGTCCTCTTCCTCGCGCTCTTTACCCCACAAATTTTCCATCGTATCGCGAGCGTAAATAGGTGCACTTCTCGGATTTTATGACCATAGTACTTCTTTAACGATTCTTTAATCATATTTAGCAGGATTAATTGGCTTAATTTGTATTTGTTTAGTACCTCTAAATTCGTTACATTTTCCTTCCGCGGTATTCGGTGCTGGAACACGCCATCTTCTAGCTGAAGATGCCGCAATCCTTGCTGTTGCTAACATACAAGCAGAAGCCGATTACACATTACAAAATGCGCTCGACAAGGCCGCATTGTAGATGGAGAATTAAAAAATTAAGTTTAACGAGACGAAGTTCATGTTACTAACGCAATCCAACAGACATACAACTGGATGTCTACGTTAACGGAAAACAGATACCAACATCTGCTTCAATCAAATATCTAGGTATGCACATAGACGCAAGGTTAACACCTGAAGCTACCCACATTAAGGATAAGTCCGATCAAATTAACCACAGAATCCGCCAGCTTTATTGGCTACTGGGACAAAACTCGAATTTAAGGTCGCATCATAGAATACTGATTTATCTGTTTTTGATCAAACCGATATGGACCTACGGTTTCGAGCTATGGGGATGTACCGCAACGTCGTGCGATCATCCAGAGAGAGCACAGAACAAAGTTATACGCCTGAAATCACAAGAGCGAGATGGTTCTAGCGTGGGTTCTGCAGTTGAAGAACGTGGATGAAGTAATTCGCGATGTTGCATCTGTGTATGAACGGCAACTACAGGCTCGTGTAAATATAGAAGTACAGAAATTCCTGAATACTGGAAAGCGTAAACTGCAGCGGCTTAAACCGCATGGTTTATTAAATTTATAAAAGTCACTAATATCCTGTGCATTATAAAAACATACCATTGAGTTGTGCTTCTACATTATTTTGTTTTCGTGTATACTTAAATATTTATAATTATTACTTATTTCAGATTTTTTTTTCTTAAGATTGTAATACAAAATATGTAAAAAAAAAATAATTTCAAAGGTAGTGATTTTTTTGACTTCCGATAATGATGTTCAGGCTTTCCGATAATGTCCAGGACTTCAGAAAATGTCCGGAATTTTTCAATTATGTTTTAAATAAGGATATGATTTTAGTTCTATACTCCTTCGGTAAGGCTTTGTTCAATAAAATGCAATATTTTTACTAATTACTATACATATATGTATAGTAATATATATATATATATATATACATCCAGTAAGCAAAGAACATAAAAATTGACAGTGAAATAAAAAAAAAACGCGAACGTGCCATAAAAAGAGAACCTGATTATTAATAAGATAACATTTCTGTGAAAATTATGATAGGGGCGGAGACAGGACGGTATCAACGATTAAATCGCGTAAGAATTACACACACACGTATTATGTATATGTAGAGAGAGAGAGAGCAACATACGTTTTAGGTTGGAAACAGAATAGAGCTACTAAGCTAGCAATATACTGGACAATCTAAATTGAATCAGTAAACGTTATATAAACAAAGCGGAAACACGCTCAGCAGCAAGAAAGAATACATTGAGCAGGAAGGAAATTCGTTGCAAAAGGGATGAAGAAATGCAAATATCGCGAGAAGAAGTGTAAAGATATGTTTTCGAGGGTATACGAAAATGTCGCAGGGTTATCATCGTCGGAAGTTGCGGCATTTCGTGGGGTGAGTTTTTGGCAAAGTGATGAATTAGGGATATGCCGATAAGAGGAGTCATCCGAAAAGTGAATAAAAGAGAGAATAAAGAACACGTCGTCTATAATACTAATAATAATAATAATAATAATAATAATAATAATGGTAGTAGTAAAAAGCAGCAAACCCTTCTTGTTAGGTGTCATTAACAGGCGGCGATAGTAACGGTCGCGTGCAGCTTCAAACTGTCACATAGACGAAGCCCACGTTCGCGAATCCCTTCATGCCTCTCGTCGTCATTAGTCGACTCATCAATCATGTATTAATACCTAATACAGATTCTTTCAGCCGTCTCCCCGACTAAAAATCACCATCTTCAATATGTCAGCATTCATTTCTTCTTCATAATACTTTTTAACTACTGCTACGTAGTAACCGTCGCTCGAGATATTTGAATAATTCTCATTTGTCTCATGTTTGTCCGTTTCGATTTTTCACTTTGAAGAGAAAAAAAGTCTTTATAAATAATTTGTTCATCCATCAATCGAATTAGGCAATTTTCCAACATTTTAAATAAGAGCAAATTAAACGATATATATACATACACACAAATACACACACATATATATATATATATATATATATATATATATATATATATATATTTAGTGGCGCACCCATGCGGGCTACTGGACTTAAGCCCCACTCCCGGAGGTCTTAGAAAAGTATAAAATATATATCAAGAAGGTGCGTAACTTGTATGCTGCAAACAAATTAGCAGCTAAAATGATAGTTGAAACAGAAGAGAATATATGAAAGAACACCCATTACCACTAATAAAACCTCATCTTAAAGAGCGTGCAAAACAGCATAGATTCCAAAAAGTACTGTTAGAAAATATTCGCTACATTCTGTCCGTTGACATTGAAAATCCAGCTGACTGTGCAACACAAAGAAAAAAATGACTGTTGGTTGGGCCGTTCGGCATTCAAATCTGACTCAGGTCCTAGTGCATTTTTTGTTGTAGTTGTTATTACTTGTTTCGTTGATGTTCCTGGTCGTTTATAGTTTGTTTTGCCTGCCGAATTTTGTTACACATTCGGCTGTATATATTTTATACATTTTTATTATGATTTTTTAAATTTTTTGGGGTTGGAGATGTTTGAGCCCACCACAGATACAAATCCTGGATATGCCACTATATATATATATATATATATATATATATATATATATCACGTTATGCCTATATCAACTCAGTGCTGGTTGTAGGCATATCCCAGACATTTTCAATGATTCCTGTTTTGTATAACTCGGATCCAATTAATCTCTGCATTTTTCACAATGTCATCTCACCACCGTGTTACCGGGCTGCACCTTTTTCTTTTTTAATTCAATAGGCACCGTTGCAGGATGTTTTGTTAACCTGCCATCGTCTCTACAC
The DNA here is from genome assembly GCA_032883995.1 of Coronaproctus castanopsis. NCBI lineage: Eukaryota > Metazoa > Arthropoda > Insecta > Hemiptera > Monophlebidae > Coronaproctus > Coronaproctus castanopsis. The sequence continues at coordinate 62,502,006 of CM065054.1, forward strand.
GCTACGTGACCAGTCCACGTCCATTTCACTTTTGCTATTCGCTCTAAAGGGTCGGTCAATTTTGTCCGTTCCCTGATCCAAGTAATAGGTTTTCTCTATTTCAATCTGACATTAAAGCTCCATGTTTCTCCTCTGTATCTTAATAACCGTCTTGTCAGGTTATGTTGGTGTTGTTTTGTGTTTCTCGCGTTGCGTTTCTTATGTGTTAGTTCATACCGCGCACCGCGTAATCTGATCGTTATTATTTTCCCCTCCAGCCAATGCTACTGTGCACGCGGCTAAACTGCCATGTTTTCGGGCCCCTCCCCTCTACCTTAACTGCGTAATACCCAGCCATCTTCCTTTCCGATGGCGACTACGTCAAATGTGAATAAATCATCATCAACGTCGGACGATGAAGATATGCACGTAACCGATACGAATGATAAGTATGATGATAATAATTGGATTAATCAAGGTCGACGTAAAGGCAAGAGTAATCCGCGTAAACGTAAATCGTGTTTTTCAGATAACACAAACGATAATCTAATTCCTTTACACAACCGTTTTCAACCGTTGAAAATAGACGAAACGCAGGTATATTCGTCTTTGTTTAATGCGACGGAGAAAAAGGTACGTATACCAGCTGTAATTATGGTCGGTAATCGAAATAAATCTTATAATGAAATGATAACTTATTTTAAATCATTTTTAAAATCGACATTTAACATTCGTGTTCGTGGAAATAAATACTTTATTTACACAAATGCGACGGAAGACTCTGATAAACTTATTACAACCTTAAAACGACAAAGTGGCGTTTCTTTTTATACGCATTTACCGTCTGATAGGAAATCAGTGAATATGGTCCTTAAAGGTTTACCATCGGACATCGGTACACAGGATATTACTCACGCGCTTAAAGAAGTAGCGACAGTTATATCTATTTCCTTATTTAAAAAGAAATCTGTACACTCCCAACCAGTGTACTTGGTGAAATTTCCGCACAACACTCATATATTCATAATATCATGTTCTACTGATGGGAAAAGTACCAACCTAGGAAAGGAGCGTTACAGCACTATCGTTGTCAGTTTTACGGTCATGTTTCATCGAACTGTAACATGCCGAGCAGATGCGTGAAGTGTGGACAGCATCATGAAAGCCATGAATGTAATTCTACGCAAATTAAATGTGCCAAATGTAACCTAACACATGTAGCTAGTTCAAGTGATTGTGAGATCCTTAAAAAAGTCGTCACCCGCATGCAAACCCGGAGAAACGTTACGTTTAATAATATTAAGCCTATTTTTTCGCCCGATATTCGCGCTGTTAATAATAATATTAATAGGGTTCATAATAACGGTAATAATAATCAAATCAAATCAAATTTATTTAAAACCAACACATGATACAAATATACAAAATACAACCAAATAATAATTGTTCAAACAGATAAATAATAATAATAATAATAATCAAATCAAATCAAATCAAACTTATTTAAAACCATCACACGATATAAATATACAAAATACAACCAAATAATAATTGTAGTAGAAGTAATTACAATAAAAAACAATTATAGTATCACGATATTTCTAAGAGTAAAGTTCAAAAGTATTCATACATATGAATTGCTACATGTGCGCAGAATTTGCGCGATCTGCAGGTTACAGAAACAACTAAAATAAATGAAGAGACAGTTTAAGAAAAAGAGACACTACATATAATAAGAACAGTAATGAAATTAAAATAATAATGTGAATAAAAGGACATATGTACACACATATATATATATACATAAGCAAACATATTCAAACAAATAAACATATATGCACACATTCACCCATGTATGCATGCCATGTATATATATGAAATTTATAATCTTTGTATAGAATTAATAATAAAGAAAAAAAAGAAAAAGAAAATAAAACAATCGCTAATAATATAAAGATATATATAAAAACATAAAATGAGAAAGCTTAAAATTATAAAGGTATATTTATTTTAAATAACAATAAAAAATAAAAAAAATAAATGAAAAATAAATAATCAAAAATAAATATAACTTAAATGTGTCAACTGACCATAACGCGAATAATAACGAGATCGAAGTAAAGATCCACCGAAAAAATTATGTGTATCGGTATATTTAGATTACACACTAACTCGATGTTAACATTTCGATTGAAATAACAAATCAATAAAGTTTCACGGGTAGTATAAATTGAAATAAAATGCTCCGAATAAAAACACATATACATTTGGCTATATACGTACGTATACGAGCATAGAAAGTTAATATACACGCAGATAAATACGTATAACAATTACATACTAAAATACTGGAATATACACCTTTATACAATGATATATACACGTATACATACATACACATATATAAATACATTGACACATGCATATACCCGAATACACGTTCACGTACAACATCCTCGTACAAACGAATACTTATTTTAATACATTATACAAAAAAAAAAAAAAATATTTACACGTTAACAAACATGCCTGAACATATACACACACGTCGCTACTATCGTGTCTACATTACAAAATAAATATTCTATAATAAATAACTAAATAGAAAACATAAAAAATTAAATACGACAATAGAAAGGTGTTAAAGAAATTTATTATTAATTTCTTAAATATTCCCTATTAAACGTATAGAGTCGCAATCGATTTCAATTGTTCCCGCGTGTTATTATACTTTATTAAAGGCTTGCGACGACATTTGTAATTTTTCAAATGTATTTTAAGCTCCAGCGGTAGCTGGTTAAAGAGTTCGGCTCCTCTATAAGCAGCTTGTGCTCCAGTGTGCTGTTTGTTATAAAGTGGCTAAATCTTCTGATGCTAATCGTGTTTTACCAGTATGAAATTCGAAATAATGAATGATTTTTAAATACAAAATCAAGAATTTGCACTTCATAAAGCTGGCAAATTGTGAGTGGGCTCTCCTGAACTTTGTTCATACGGATTGACTTAAACAATAATTTTCGTAATGTTTTCAATATCTTCAGTTTAGAATTACCTACTACTTGAAGTATTGCTTTAAATAGAAAAAGAGGTAATTTAATTTACGTAGTCTGCCAGTCGTGTAATTAATACGACTATTCCAGGTTAATTTATCATCGAATAGAATACCTAAATACTTAATTTCGAAAACCTGTTCAATATTTGATTTAGAAAAAGCATTTGACACGGCTTGGCACGATGCTATCTTATATAAAACGTTCCAATACCATTATCCCATATATTTAATTAAAGTAATAAAATCGTATTTATATAATAAAGTTTTCTAGGTTACTCATGAGTCAGCTCTTCAATTAGGTCCTATTACACTGGTGTCCCACAAGCTAGTGTGTTAGGTCCTTTCCTTTTCCCGCTCTTATTAAATGATTTACCTAAAATACCTTATATTAAAGCTGTTCTTTATGCAGACGATTTAGCTTTGTATTGTGATTCATACAGACCCGATACAATTTATAGTAGATTACAAAAGGCCGCCTTCACACTCTGTAAGTACTATAAACGTTGGAAACTGAAACTGAAGAAAACGGAAGCCATTCTTTTTTCCCGAAGGTGCCCAATTTGTCAGAAATTGTAATTAACGGTCAAAGTATTAAATGGGTTAAAGATGTCAAGTATTTAGGCGACAATCTGGACTCGCGTTTTTCAATAATCATATTAATCGCACTATCGATAATGCTTATAAAGATTTCACCTATATTTCATCGAAGGTCCCACCTTATTGTCACAAATAAAAAACTACTATATATAACTATTATTCGTCCCCGGTTAACATATGCATGTTCCGTTTGGTGTTCAGTTTCTAACAGTACATATTGTAAATTACAATTATTACAAAACCGTTGTCGCAGAATCTCAATGCCACCAAGTTTGCCAGGATTCGAGATTTCTCAACTAAACCTCGAGCTGGTATTTTTCTATATCAACAAACTTGCTAAAAATTTTTTATGAAAATTATAAAATTCACGAAAATGAATTAATTAGGGTTATAGGGGACTATAATACAGCCAGCTTATAAGCAATATACGCGCTACAAACATCGCCGAATAAAACACCAATTTTTAACATAATTATGTTATTTTATATTATGTTTGTTTATTTATATATTAAGTAAATTAACTGTAATCAATTTTTTTTTAATTTAATTTATGCTATTTGTATTTATTTTTCTTTCTCTTTTTTGTAGCGGGTTTTTTCAAATTTTCCTGTATATTGTCATCGTTGCTTTTATACCTTGTTATTGTTATTTTATTAACTACTAAGGCTGGTAATTCGGTGTACTTAATATACAATGTGTTGTATTTCATGTTTACAATTTAAATAAATTATATTTCTTCTTAAAAAAAAAAAGTAAGGAACATTGATTTTACGGTTTGCACTTCAAACTGTTAAATCTTTTAAAATAATTTGATTATACGTTAGTTGAATTAGGCAATTTTCCAACACTTTAAATAAAAGTAAATTAATATATATATATATGCACACACCATATATATATAAATATACTTTTATTGAAAAGTTTATAACTGGTTATACTTTAATAAGACTTTAATCGATTAAATTACTGCTACTAACAGTTTAACTGTAATAGTTGGATGGAACGTATCGATAATACAATTTATCAAGATGACATTTTATATATATATATATATATATATATATATATATATATATATATATATATATATATATATATATATATATATAGATATATATATAGTAAAACTTGTTTTAACCGTCATTCTTTTATCCGTCGTCACTGGTGCAGCAGCTGTGGTTAATGACCTGAACTGTTAGTGTTGACGAAATCGCGAAGTTTCACGATGACGGTCTGTTTAATAATGAACTGCAGAAGTAACAGTTGTTTTTTTTTTTTTTTTTTTATTGGGCTTCCATATCAGTTTACCCATTAAACAAACAGATGTTATAAAGAAGGTGAATGTTTAGAAATAATTTTGATATTTCATGTAATGTTCAGCAGTACAATAATGGTGAAATCGTCGACAATGATGAAGAATCAGAATGCGACCAAAACTGACAAATCAGTCATTCAGAAGTTGAAAGAACGTTAACCAAATGCATCGATTGATTTGAAAGACTAGAGGAGGCGCCAACTTTACACTGATCTTACTTCTAAAATTAACATTGCTGTAAAGAAAACTCCAAGCTACAATGAAAAAGGAAAAAATTACATTTTTTTTTTGTTTCAGATGTAAACAATTTGACGTAGAGTAAATTTTTCTACGTAATTGCACTATATTGCACTATGTTATATTTCTAAATAAAAATACAGTACTGTTATCCAATTTAAAGTTTTTTTTTTTTCAAAATTTCTCAGGCACAGAATTTAGTCGGCAAAATATATAATAAAAAATATTGCAAAAAAAAAAAACTCCAAGCTACAACGAAAAAGGAAAAAATTACAGTTTTTTTTTTGTTTCAGATGTAAACAATTTGACGTAGAGTAAATTTTTCTACGTAATTACACTATATTGCACTATGTTATATTTCTAAATAAAAATACAGTACTGTTATCCAATTTAAAGTTTTTTTTTCAAAATTTCTCAGGCACAGAATTTAGTCGGCAAAATATATAATAAAAAATATTGCAAAAAAAAAAAAAAAACTCCAAGCTACAACGAAAAAGGAAAAAATTACAGTTTTTTTTTTTGTTTCAGATGTAAACAATTTGACGTAGAGTAAATTTTTCTACGTAATATTGCACTATGTTATATTTCTAAATAAAAATACAGTATTGTTATCCAATTTAAAGGTTTTTTTTTTTCAAAATTTCTCAGGCGCAGAATTTAGTCGGCAAAACATATAATAGAAAATATTGCAAAAAAAAAAAATGTTTACGATTAATTATAAGAGACGAAGGAAACTTTATTATGCCTTCTTTGAACATTACAAAACCCTTTAAAATTTTTCTTCAATATTTACAGCTGAGCCACTTGCTATTGTAAAGGGTGTTTCGTTTTTACGTTTCTGCAAATGTAAGTCGGAATGTAGTAATTTTCACGAGAATTCACTTAGCGTTCTCGGAGCTATTTTAAATTCCTCATTTAATAGCCGCTATTTTACATCGATCTACGATATTCGCTAATAATTATTTACGATCTATCTCTGAAACGCGTTTAATCAACCCCGACCACTCAGGTATCCATTGGAACGATAAACACTCTTACTAGAAGTGACCTCGAGAATGGTCCGTTCTACTTCTATGGTTACGAACGTTTTATCTGAGATTAAGTTTTCGCGCAAGGAATTCGCTCGGAGGTATTCAGCCGAACAATTCGAGAACATTCAACCTTCGATTTCAGTAATTTCTCGATTCTTCAATCTTCCTAGCAACATAGAAAACAGAATTTCGTTTATTCTCATTATATGTCGCCTATAGTCTTAACATCGACAACATTCCGTGCGTTCTATTCACGCGCAAATTAGCCCGTTCGCAATTCTGTACCCATATTTGCGATGGAGACTAGATTGCCGATGAAAACAGCCTTATTTTTATCTTCAGCTATTACAGGATGAATCAAAATTCCTATCACCCATTATAAGTGGAAGAACTAATCTCAGATGCTTGCTCAGGTCGTCGCAGAACAATAGCTTATATACATGATCGTATATTCGATTAAATATCAGCTTCTGGTATAAATATTTAATTTCTTACTCGGGTAGAGTCACTAATGTTCATATTTCCCCCCCTCTAATTCATAACTGATCTAAACACAATCATCTACTGGATTTTATGTAGGTATATATATCAGAAGACGGGCATTAAAAAAAGAAAATAAAAAAGATCTTTAAAATACCAAAATTTATTCCACAAATCGTTTGTATGAAATTGCTTAAAGTTCGCTTTGGAGACTACTTAAAAAGTCGCTCAACTCTTAAAAATTCTACCATCTGCTCTACAACAACCTCTCAATGTACGCACCTCGATGTCGTAAAAAATGAATACGCGTACGTTAAAGTAAATTTGATATGGAAAAGATATTCGTTAAATCTACCGCGCGCGCACTCAATAACAACTCTACTTTATTTATATAAGGAATCAAAAATTCTCATTTAGTCCTGGTTAAAATGAATAACTAACAATAACGATTTCATGATTCTGCCGTTGTTCGTTATATTAGTTTATAATGATTTCATGATTCTGTCATTGTTTATTACGTTCGTCAATAACGATTTCACGATTCAGCCATTGTTCGTTATATTCGTTAAAGAGCGATTATCGAATTTCGATAAAATTTCATTTCCGGCGCATTTATATTTATCCGAGAGACAGGTAAAATTTACCGCAATGTCAAATCGTAAAAGGAGACTATTTCTGAAGCGTTCTCGATGTACATTGTTAGGAGAGCATCGATAGTAATAGAGTAATAAAACAGATTTGAAAAGTCGCGAAATGGAACTTCGAGAAAGAACTTTCAGAAATTTCCCGAGACGATGTGTCGTCTTTTCAGCCGATTGTTACGATACTAGGAAATCGTGAAAGGTCGATTATATTAATGTAAAAAAAGTCGTCGGCCTTTATTCTTTCACAACGCTAAGCAACCGGCAAACGCTACGAATGAAAAGGACGATTGACGGTGATGGTTGAAGCGACAAAGAACACTCGCAAAGGAAAAACTCCGGTCGGGTGTACCGTTCGGCAATTCCGAAAGGGAACAGCGCAGGGGATTGTTATATACGTCCGAACAAATTTACGTCGAAAAAGCAGGATCGCGACGTATATAAATGAAAACGGGTTTCAAAAATAAAATAAAAATAAAGGAAATAGAAGCGGCAGAAAAAAGGAAACAATAGAAATGAAGATTGGCGAAGATGTGACCGAACAAATCTATATCGATGATCTCGACTGTCCCGCGATTATTTCTGGAGCTGCTCCATTTCTGTTGTTCATCGGTTTATCCATAACGGAGCTGTAAATATATACATATATATATATATATATATATATATTATATATATATATATGTGTATATATATATATATATATGTGTGTATATATATATATATATAAACGCTCTAACATATCTGGAATTGTAAAGTGACGGATGATGGAAAATCTCGAGCTCTTTTTCCGAGCCAGTTAACTGTAATGGAAAAATGCCCGAGATAAAGATGAAAAAGAAGCACGTCCTATGGAAGTGGATTTTCCCTTAGTAAGGAATATAGTGAGAAGTATTTTAAAATCTACTGAGAAACTTTTAAAATGACCTGAACATCGAAGAAAAACAGCAACGACGATGATAATAATAATAATAATAATAATAATAACAGCAGCAGCAGCGCTGTTTCATCATCAAAGAACAATCATACAGCTTATGGTACATTTAACACCCCAACAGAATATCTTTGCAACAATGTAGACGGATAGCTCGTATACGAATAAACACAGTTTTTTATATATATATATATATATATATATATATATATATAATTGTTCATCAAATGTGTCTTGAACAGCAGGCCTTTTGCTATTTCTACTACTTTCATTTGAAGATTTATGTACGTATGCCTATGAACATTTGTATTAAACACGTACGTATATACAGAATCACACATCTGACTTCACCCGCATATCCATTTTCAGTGTCAGCTGTTACTTTCACTAAACCGTGTAAATATCCGCTAATGAACAAATATTTGACAACAAAAGGGAATCTAACGACATTTTAGTTTTGTCTCGGACGCCTCTCAACCCCTCGAGATTTCGTCGTTTTTTCTGTCATTTTTTAACAATAACCAGCCAGTACGCTAGGCCGATGATTGCATCGGTGTTTTTCAAGACTAATTTCTAGCTCTCGGTTTACTATATGCATACACACATGTATATAATTCTTCCTTTTTTTCTTCACGGATTTTTACTATCTGCTTGAACAAAGTCCCGATCTCGTGATGCTCTGTTTAATTCGAACGCTCTCTCTGAATTCCGGTCCAATATTTTCTATTATATAACCACAGGTTCTGACTGATAAATTTCGGTTTCACTCTAACGCTGAAATGGTTAAAAAACCATCAATGACGTCATTTTCATCGAACATATCGGTTATTGTTTTAGTTAATATTCTCACACTGGATAGTTTTACGAAGCTTTCGATTTTGTTTCACTTCTATTCTGAATTCTCGTTAAATATCGTACCTATTCGAAAGAACCGTCGCGTTAAGATGTATATAGGGGCTATTGGGAAATCAACTGCTTTCGTCTCAACATCGGATGATGACCGACCATACTGTTGAAATTCTTTGCTTTCCGACTAGTTTAAATCTACAATCGATTTTTTCGGCATATACAAAGAATTTAGATTAGCTACGAATACAGGTAAGAAAAATTTTTTAACATATATTCATACTGTACAAGATACAAACGTATAATGCTGTATATTGAAATCGAAGAAGTTCGAATTTATACAATTATAATTAAAGTATTAAATTACACGTTACCTTCTGTTTATTTTAACCCCCGAAGAAAAAAAAAAAAAAAAAATTGAACAATTTGTTTTTAACCAACTAAAAATTTACGTTCAAAACAGCTTATCAAACGATCGACTATTATTATACCAATATATAACTCTATTATTAGTGAATAAACAAATAATTAATATTAATTTACACACTTACCAGTACGAATAAGCCAAAAATTGTTGAAAACAAAAAAAGAACGTTATCTAAATTTGATTGTTAACTTCCGGCTAATATCGACGGTATTTATAATAGAAATACGCCATAATTTTTTTCTACAAATTTCATCTGTAACCCGATTAATAATTCTATGCTAGAAAAATCGATATAATTCTACTCTTATCTGCTTTTTAAAAAATGCTGACAAAAAAAAAATTGTTTATCCGTGATTTAAACTACGCATATTTTACGGATTTCCGTATGGAATTTGGCCGAATAGCAATCTTGTAACTTTCACAAATCGAAAAAATTCACACATACGTACTACTCACGCGCGTACAATTTTGGGATAAATTTGAATATGCAGTAGTACATCGTGTTTTCGATGTGTTTCGCTTACATCTAAAGGTGGAATTCGAAGAAAAACAAACCCCCCTTAACACCCGAGCGAAGTTTAAGTGGGTCCCTTCTCATTGCGGTGTATTACAGGAAACGAAGTGGTCGATGAATTAACGCGTTATAATTTATCAAGTGTCCCTTGCGAGAACATTAAGTGGAATTGGACTGAAATGTTACACCAAAGATTAAACCATTTTTACTCTAATGGATTTTCAACAGTATTACACTATCGAAAGTCAGAATAAAGGTAAAAAGTACTTCGCTTTGGCGCATATTCCAACAAGCCGTGGTTTCAATTAGAACGTTTCCAGGGATTATATATCAACTTTATTTAGACTACGTACTGGGCATAATCTTTCTTCCTCCCATCTTGCTAAATTAGGCGTAATTCCGGATGGTACATGTGACACGTTGTTGACAACTGTGTTGAGCATCAAATTTAGGTTTGTCCGAAATTTCTAAAGTATAGGGATGATACATAAGTGGCACACATTACCTGCATTGAGTTAATTGTTTTCGAACCGTTGTCTCCTGTTACAATTAATTTATATAAATTTATCAAGCGTAGTTGCGTTGAAATTTAAAATACACTAGATAACTAGATAAAGGTTTAAACTGGCCAAAAAAAAAGCAAAAAAAAAAAAAATAAAACAGGAAACCCAGTCAGGCAACAAATTATGTCCAAATCACAATCTACTGATGAGTACAATTCCCTTGCGACTAATCGGCGCTTAAAGAAATAAAACCGTGAGAGTTCTAGAGCTGATAGTAAATAAGTGAGAGTTGATTTGCTCATTAGGTATAATAAAGGACGATGAAAAATAAAAATATTTAAGAAAAATAAAGAAACAGTTTAAACGACCAAAAATTCGAAATATAAAGGACGGCATTGTTGCATAAATAAATATAATCGAAATTAACTAGGCAATGTGCGGAATTTCGAAGATTGGCCTTAGATATATTTTACCAAATAAACCAGATGTCGTCGTCGTTTCTTCTTACTTTCAGTTTCCAGTAGATTAAGATAATATATATATATATATATATTTTAAGTATTGCGCACAATACGTAATATTTGTTCGTATCGGTAGTAGTGGTAATAGTAGTTACAGATATCGCCTATGAAACAGCACGATCGCTCAAAGGTATACCATTCCATCGATAGTTCTCGGTCGGTTGATGATCTGCCTCGATAATGAACTGTGTATACATATCCGTTTTTTTTTGTTTTTTTTCAAAATACTGACATCGGTCGAAAGGTTTTTTTTTTAATTTCAATATTAATAATCGCAGAAAACCGCAAATTCGCTTCGGTCTTATAAAATATAATGCTTTTTTAATTTTCGAACGCATTGCTATATAATAATTACTAGAATTGAAACTTTAAACGTCTACCAAATGACCGTTATTACGAAAAAATGTGTAATATCAAAAATTTAACAGTCAAATCATCGTGATTGGAACAAGAAATCGGATCGATATATAAGAAAGGTCAAATGAGATTTGAAGGAATACAGTGAGTAGTGTACTATCGAATGACTTCGCAGTCGGTAGAAATTGGGGAAAAATTAAATCTATACGTTTATTATTTATTATCACAGGGTGACCCAGAGAAGATGGACGGTTTTTTGTTGTTTGTTTTTTTTAAATAGCGCAATTGGTAAGACCGCGCTACAACGCCAATCGATCCACGTTCGGTGTACACACGAGAGATTCGTTTTTGTCCAGTTTCAGTTACCACGGCACCCTATAACGAGAAGGATCGTTTTGCATGGAATCATATTTTCGGTGTGAATCGATCACGACGGCGCAAAGAAAGTTTTGGAAGAATTCAAAGTTTCACGAAACACGTCCACGAGATCTGCAAGACGTGAAAACTCGGATTTCTGAAGAAATTTCCGAAGTTCAGCGACCTATCATCGAAAAAGTATCTGAAAATTTTGTAAAGACCGAATGAATTTTTTTGTTGGTCATCCGAACGATGTTACGTTCGACGAATGATTGTAAGATAATCGCTCATTTTTCTATTTTTAAATAAAATTTCATCGAAAAATTTTTCGGCGTTTTGAGTTATTCAAAAAACAACAAAACCATCCGTCTTCTCCGAGTCGGCCATATTGTTTTCATTTTAACAGTTAAATTTTTAACATTTTCACATAGGATAAAACAGGTTCTACTGAACGTTTGAGTCGCCCGTTATCTTTTTTTTTTTTTTTTTTTTTTTTTTTTTTACACGAAATGATCGAATTTAGCTTTAATACCGACGAAAATAATATTTGTAAAAAATGACCGGAATATGCGAAAATATAATATATTTCGTTATATCGTACCCCATAATTTTCGAAAGCTTCGTTATGTAAATATTACTATATTATGAAACTTTAAACGTCTATCGAATGACCTTTATTACACGAAAATAAATAATATCAAACGTTTATGTACCGTATAGAGGACGTTGCGACTGAAAGAGAGATAAACCATAACGCACGGAATGCGGAATCGAAAATGATAGATTAGAAAGGTCAAATGATTTGAAGGAATACAGTGAGTAGTTTGTTCGCTTTGTTTCATATAAATATGTCACACGATGTATTAAAAAATGCAGATACATCTATATATTATTATCATTATTAGTATTATTATTTAACTACGAACTTTTGACATTTTTATGTAGGAATAGATAAGACAGAAAAATTTACGACATTCTCGATACGACACGAAAAAATAAAAAAACCAAATTCGGTTGAATGGAAATTATTCGTTCGCTTTAGGTAGGTAACGTGATAAAATTTACAAACCCGTCCTCAGGGGTCATTGGTCATCCGGATTATTTTTCTCTTTTTCCAGGAACAAGGAAATTTGTCAGCTTTTACAAATTTCGCTTCCAAACTTTCTGACATAAATTTACACTTTAATCAGTGCCTGACATTTCGAACAAACTAATTTTTTCCGTTCGGTTTGGTATGGTGCAGTAATGGAAATGTACACACATAGACAGACACATATATATATATATATATATATATATATATATATATATATATATATATATATATATAATATTACAAACTTGTACACGTGTTGGATTACATTAACAACCGAACGTGCTTAGTAAAAAGCGAAATACTGTAAACAGGTACATCGTCTCAAGAACATCCCCTCCTGTATAGACTTGAATGCATTAACATCGGAGGAAAATGGAAAAAAAAAGTTTTCGAAAATTTTATAAAGCAAAAAAATAATGATATTAAATAAAAAATAAATCGGTACTTAAAAAATAAAAAGCCGCGTAAACAGAGAAGAAATAGCTGGAAGTGCGAATGACGATGAAGTTAGCGAAATTGGTCACACGATAGGGTTCGTCCGTAATAATTAATTAGCCCTTTAAAAGCTGGCGCGAGATAAAGCCAAGTGTAACCCTCTTTCTACGGACGCCGTTCCTGTACCCATTTCATCAGTACTACTACTAACTAGACTAGGGAAATCTCAAAAGAACAAATGTTTTGTTCAGATACTACTAATACTAATACTAATACTAATACCATTACTACTATCATTACGGACGCTACATACTTATAATAGCTGGATGCAGCTGTTTTATACTTTGCTTTTTTTTTGCTTTTTTTTTTGGTTTCACTCGCAGTTAGTCAGAAGTAGAAAGCGATATTGTATAAAAGAGTCCGCGAAAACAGTACAGAAGTTCGGTGTTAGTGATAGTGGTGCGTAACAGCTGAACGTGGAAAACGGTTGAAAATGATTAATTAGTTTAAAGGGTGGTGGTCTTTTCACCCGTTCTAACCGAGCTTTAATTTTAAATCCTTTAATCTAGTTACCAATATAGACGCAGGAACCTGCGGTTAACATAACCGAAGCTTTTTACGTACACCATCTACCTATATATATATATATATGTGTATGTGTGTGTGTGTGTGTGTAAATTTCTATTGCATACAAGGTCTTAGCACGTGGAATTTATGAACCGAACTTTTTTGTGATATTCGCTAAGAGATATCGGTAATCGGTATAATGCACACACACACACACACACACACACACACACACATATATATATATATATATACCACGAAGAAATTTTATTTACAATTACAAACTACAGATAGAGGCTACCGTGTACGCTAAGACTTCGTGTCGTATTTTTCAGAAACAACTCATATAAATTAAATTACGAATGTGTTAAAACTATATAATATAGTTTACGCTAAATTGATTAATTTAAATAAATTTTAAATAATACGTTATTTTAATTTTAAATATATATTGTTTCATGAACCGGTATATTTACGTATGTTCAATGTGTATATATATATATATATATATATATATATATATATATATATATATATAAAATTACATATATATAATTACGTTATGTATATTTCAACTCACTCCTGGGTGTGGGCTTTCCCCAAAAACTTACAAAGCTGCCTATCTTGTACGACGCGAATCCAATTAAGTACGGTTACTTTCACAATTCTATTTCCTAACACAGTCTACTTTTAGCTTGATACACTTGACCCAGCGATGCTCCAACTTTTTTAACCCATCTGAAAAATACTTTTTCTGGAAGTCTGCAAAGGAGGCCTCCGTGGCGGCGATAACCTTCTCATTCGACTGAAATTTCTGCCCGGCGAGTGTTTTTTTCAAGTTGGAAACAAAAAGAAGTCGCACGAGCAAAATCTTAATAATACGGTGGATGGAGCAGCAGTTTGTAGCTTAAACCAGTTTGGCCGTGGCGACGGCGGAGGTGTGAACCGGGTGCATTGTCATGGTGGAAAAACACTTTTTTCTTCGCCAAATGGGGCCGTTTTTTCTGCAATTCAGTATCGAATCGGCCCAATCATTTTGGGTAGTAGAGCCCTGTTACCGTTTTGCCTTTATCCAGGTAGTCGATGTAGATCGAACCGTGTGAATCTCAGAAAACAGTGGCCATCACCTTTTCGGCCGATAGGACAGTCTTCGCCTTCTTCAGAGCACGTTCGTCGGGTGCTGTTCCACTGTTTCGACTGTTCCTTAGTGGTCAGTGTGTACCAGTGGATTCATGTTTCGTCGACGGTCACATGTCCGGAATGAGCAAACGCGGAATCCATCGCGCCGACAGCTTTCTCATGACCAATATTTCATGCAGGATATGACCTATGCGTTTTTTGAGATGCCTACTGTCTCACCTATCTGGCGCAACTTCAATCGGCGGTCTGCCAATACGAGATCGTGTGTTTTGTCACGTTATCATCCGTAGTAGCTGATTTTACAGCACTTCGGCGTGGCTCATCAAAAACGTGCGTCGTCGTCGAAGGAGATGAGTTGCCGTACAGAGCATCCAAGCGCTCTTTTTGATTTTGCTGCGAGATTTCTCTTCGAAAAACAAGAATCGAATCACCGACCGATATCGCGTTTTTTTCCATTCTTCTAAAATCCGCAGACACGCCCGCTTCCACACACGATCGAAACAAAATTACGAGTCCGATTCGGCTGAAATTTTGACAGTAGCTGTCTACGAAAATGTACTACCTTCCGCGCGAATTAGTATTTAGTGTATGTTTTGCGCACGCGTTGTGTGTTTGGACCATCCGGTTATATTCTTTCTAACTAACTTCTTTGAAGTATGAATACTTTTTACAATTATCAGTAAATACTAGAATACACGTCGAAGAAAATATGAAAAAAAAAAAAAAAGGCGAAATAATGGTTAAAACACAGAATACAGGGTCCGATACGCAAAATCCTCTCAAACAACCCTCAATCAATAGTTATAATCCTGACTTTTGCCAGAGAAAGTGGACTCCTAGTATATATATATAAACTAGACAAATGTCTCCTTATTCTGTAATAACCCTGGTAGTTAGGCATATGGAGATTTACAGTGGCGTGCGGTGAGTTTTTCTACAGGTTAAGCGATAATCATATAAAGTGTAATACTATATCAAATGAAAATTTATTTATAAAAAAAACACGCGATGATACGACTATTTAATATAAATACAAAATCCATTCGACGATCTACTTCAATAAAGTCAGTTATAACAAGAACCGAAAACTTACACATCGGTTTATTTTTTAGATGATTTTTTCAACCGATATTAAAGAATTTAATCGGTCCTGTCCCTATGTCGACCTCTGATATGATTTTATTCGTTTCAACGCTGAAAATCGCCTCTCTACACTAGCAGTTGTACTAGATATTGTCA
Organism: Coronaproctus castanopsis; assembly: GCA_032883995.1. Taxonomy (NCBI): domain Eukaryota; kingdom Metazoa; phylum Arthropoda; class Insecta; order Hemiptera; family Monophlebidae; genus Coronaproctus; species Coronaproctus castanopsis. Next base: position 62,518,274 of record CM065054.1, read on the forward strand.
ATATTTAATTCACCTAATTTGTAAACTTCAGACAAAATCTCATCGAACTCAGATGCTTTCATTGCTTCCACTAATTCATATGGATTCATTTTATTGAGGTCAGTATCCATATACAGTGATAGTAATTGATTTTTCAGCTTTATATCGTCGAAAACTTCGCACATAGGATTGTTTTAAATTTGAAAAAACTTCATTTAGAAATTTTTTACACACTTCATATTTACTTGTATCTAGAAACGACAAAAATTTCAATTTATCAAGATTTCCAAAACGTTCACTTAGCTGAGTTGAACATTGCTGAAAATTTCGTAGAGTAATGCACTGGCATGAGTTTCTTCATTTTCTAGTTCTGATAGTTTTCGTCTTTTTCTCACAATAAATTCTTCGTTCTCTTTTGTCTTCACATAATTCCGTATGTTTTTGAAGATCGCATCGTTTCTATATTTTTGGATTTCTACATGAGTCTCTTCAATTCTATTCATCATAATTAGTCGCATCAGTCCTTTGACTGGTAGCGCTGCAGTCTTCTTTTCCATTCGCCTCTATCTGCTGCCGTAATTTTTTAAGTCGCGATAGGTATCCACTCCTACACTATCCATTATTTGTCCGATGTAGCATTTCCGTCTTCTACCTTCTATCATGCCTTCCAATATTGTTAGGACCAATCCACCGTGTCTTATCACATGACCTATTCATCTATTTCTTCTCGTGCAGAAATGGTTATAGAATTTTTTTCTTCCTTTCACTTTTTCCATAACATTCTTATTTGATATTTTTTCAGTCCATTTGATCTTCATCATACGTCTCCGGCGCCATATTTCAAATGCTTCCCGTTTTTTAATAGCGACCTTCTTAAGTATCCGTGTTTCGCTCCCATAGAGTGCGATACTCGATACGTGTGTTTTTATTCGTCTTTTCCTCAGTTCTATTCCCATATTACTGCTGAATATCATTTTCATTTTCAATAATTGTTGTTTCGCTATATTTAATCTGTTTTTTAAATCTTCTGCATCATTTCTATCTTGCGACGCAATACTTCCCAGATATTTGTATTTGGATACCTATCACCATGTAATTTGATATCGATAGTTCTATCCCGTCCAGCACTACTTACCATTATTTTGGATTTATTTTCATGTTTATTTTCTTTAGTTCATCGTTTAATATTTTCAATCGATTTTCTAAGCTTTTCACTCTTTCAGCTACGATTGCAGCGTCATCTGCGAATCGAAAGCAACATATATTTTCTCCATTAACAGTAAGCCCTTTATCTGTTTTTGTTTCGCAGCGTTTCGTGTGGCTTCTTCTATGTATAGATTGAACAAGAAAGGTGAAAGCTGACAGCCCTGCCGTATTCCTTTTCGAATTCTAATCTTTATTTCTTTATCATTTATTTTTAGTATCCCTTCTCGTTTGATATACATGTCGTATATTATTTTTATATCTCTGTTATATATTCCAATTTCCTTCCATCTTCTTAAACATTATATTCCAGTTTACTCGGTCGAATGCCTTTTCCAAATCACTTCTAATATCATTGATTTTAATCCTAGCATTGCATCCCTAGTAGAATTCTTTCCCCTAAAGCCAAACTGATCTTCTCCCAATGCAATATCAATTTTATTATATAATCTTTTATATATAATTTTCAGTAATATTATATCGAATAAGACATCAGTTAGCGCGAATATTCTGAAAAAAATTTCGATAAACAATAAAGTTTGAACTTCGCTAAAAACTTTATGAATCCTTGGGCTGATATTACGGTCTCGATATCCCATGATGATAGTCTTTTATTTTACTTATTAATCTAGAAGAGAAATTCCATCCGGTTGGAGCATTTCTTGGCAATTTTTTCGTAGATTACCTAAAAAATGCACCTAATCCAGACAACGTCCTGAAAAAAATTCGACATTCTTTTATATTTGACGCGGGCTGTGATAAAACTAAATTCAACGAATGGCCAAAACAATGGACAAATTTTCGGATTTTTGGAGTTTTGTACATTGCCCTGCCATCACCGCTGCCCCATTATATGCTTGAGCCACAAGCTCCTGAGCTAAACCATTATCTTAGTATACCATCAGCAGATCGATCTGAACTAACATCAATAAATTTAATAAATTTCTCTTGAACTTTTGCAGCGTGACTGCAAACTACAAACAGCTGTGATTTGTTTAAACTGTCCGGCGTTTCATTCAGTAATATAGCAACGTATTTTGTATTTTTTTATTTCTTATTTTATCTTAGTTTGAACAACAGCATGTACCAAAGAAATTAAATCATTCTGATTAGGAATTAAAGAACCGCGGAACGTTGTAGAAGTCTCTATATTTGTTTTTAGGATCATATCATACTTCGAAAGTAACTGCAGAAGGTCTACATAATTCCCGCCATTATCGATATCAGCCTTTTCAGAGTGGCCACTGAAGGCAAACTCATGAACACCGAAATAGCAAAATGTTTCTATTTTGTAGTACAATCTCATTATGTTACACGACTTCAATTTGTACTTGAACATTTAATTGTAAATCTATGCGGGACTTACCAAAATTTCTTCAGTTTCATAGAGGAAAACAAATAACTCTGAGAACATGCACGCTTTTCTAATCGCATTGATCAAATTATTCAAGTTATCATATCCCGGCGTAGGATCATTCCGTACATATTTATCTTTTTTACTGCGAAATAATCGACACGGCCAACAAAACAGTTTTCCGCTATCTTCCAGTTAACCCCGTCAAATGTTTTCATATTGAGATAGTTTTAAATGTCTAGTAAAAGTTGTACTACCTTTCTTTCGTTAAACTACTTTTAAAGATGGTAATTCCGGTTTTGGCTTACCACAATTTATAATTTCTAACTATTCATTAAAATTAAACCGCTAAAACGGGTTCTCAATGAATTCCTGAACACGCATTTTGTTTACAAAAAAAAAAAAAGTCGACCGTAGAGCCTACACAGATCACGTGTATTAAATCAGGTTAAACTCGAGTCGAAAGCGATATTATGGTGGCTTGCCATCGGCAGTGTCGCTTCGTGTTTATAGGTGTAGTGTGCTTTTGTGTTGGTGAATTATCCGTATAGCCGGCTGAAAGCCATCTTACAGGCGCTTACCGTCAGTGTCATTTCGTCATATTTACGCGTTTAGCATGTTCTTGTTCAAGGTCGCAACCTATAGCCCGTCATCTCTGTTCACGTATCCTAATAGAATCCTCTATGTAACCGGTTAATACAACGCGCCTGCATAAGACAATGCATACACTAAGCATAACACTTCAGTGGGCAGCCCCTTATCACAACGGTTGTTCAAGTAATAAGCGCCGATATAATCGCTTTCTGTTTTAATATTCTATACCTTTATAAGTTAGGAGAAAAAATTATTTTCTCGCGATTTTTCTAGATTTACGTAATATTAAAATTAAAAAAAAAAAAAATAATAATATATGAATAAACGCGAAGTGTGTTTCCACGTATACGAAAATCTGACATAATACGTTTAAATATTTGCTAGCCACAATATATTTATGATTTTTTAATATGAAAATCCGATAAAGATCCTAACATATAATATCGTGCTGATTGTTCGAGTCAACGCTATTGAAATCGTTTAATTCGGAATCTGAATTATCACGATTGTCTATATCCTCTTCAGAATCCGGTAAATATGCATCCAACTCATTTGGAGTGAGATAACTGCGCTTCTTACATTCCAAAGTACAATTTCGATATTATTTAAAATCTGATAGTCCTGTACCGTTATAATCCATCACCAATTCGAATCGGAATAAATTTTGAAAATTTACAATACTTATGTCAGAAAACCGTGCGTGTACACCTGTTAAACAGTAACTGGAAGCGGTTTAAAGTTCATCAACCCAATAAGGCAAAATCGCATCATCAGCACACGCGACTTGGAACAAGTGACGCGATTTTGGGTCATCTACAACGAACGTGTTGTGTGAAGTTTTTACTTTACACGGGAGAGACGATCATGGAACACGAACAATAGTTATAGAAAAGATAATTAATTACCTTGGGAATTACTAGAAATACTGATATCTCGAATCTGAGAAAACTTCATAAAGATTACAGTATGAAATAATTTAAAAACTTATTTGTTTTATTATTATTATTATTTTAATCTTCTTTATAATCTTAAAAACTTGATGGTAAAATTTTAAGATACGCAGGTGAGCAGTGTTAGTAGTTAACTCGCGTATTACTAAACGCTTACAATCTTTAGAGCAAAAAGATTTTAAGTCATGTTGTAAATTGATTACATGCAAATCGCTAACAAAACTTTTAATTTACAGCTTACAGCCACGGAGTACTTTCTTCTTCTTCTTCATGTATCTTACGCATTACTGCGCGTTGACGTTATAGCATTGATATTTCTATTTTCGGCAGCCCGCATCAGCTTTTCAATACTTTCAAGCCCCTTGCTTTATATTTTCTAACCATGTCGTTTTCTGGGTCCTGTACGACCCTCTTTTATTCCTCGAATTATTACCTTTACCAGTACTTGCTTCCTCTAATTATATAACAAACATAACTTATCTTACGTTTCTTTAAGAAACTAGATATCTTTCTGTATAACTTCTTTTCGGTACTTCATCATTACTTAATTTCCATATCTAGGGGATACGTAACATTTTACGATGGAACCACAATTCACACGCTGCTATATATTTGAAAGACTTGACTGTGTATGTTCCGGCCTCTGCGCCATATAATAGAACGGCATGAACGTATAACACTTCAACATTCTTTGCTTAATTCTTATATTTATTGATCGATTAGTTAACAAAGCGCTTATAGTCTTTGAAAAGCTATATTTGCATATATAATTCTGCGTCTGATTAACTTACACGACGGTATCTTGTTACAAGTCATTGACGAAATAAGATACCTCGGACATGACAATCGTTAAAATTGGAACGAACATAAAATTTAGTTAGACAAATAAAAAAAAAACCCTGAGAAATTTGAAGTACATATTTCACTGTTTAAGACAGTACTTCTCTGAAAACTACCTTCGAAGACTTTATGAAACTATCAGCCCGTACAGGTCTTGTGAAATTATTCACCGGAGAGGACGTTTGAATTTTCGCATCGAGCCATCTAATATGTTTACAAAACATTCTACTAAATAATATCTGTACTGATTCAGATACTATATCTAAAAGTAAATACCGCTTCGTTTTGTTTATACACCGTTGAACTTTTGAATTATGTACTGAAAAACAAGTCATCATTCAATAGTAGTGTCTACGATGGTATCAACAGGGCTGCGAGAGAAGTGAGATTTTCCATAAACATGTTGCAAAGATATGTGTTGGAACTGTTTTAATTCATTAACCAACATTATCGTTATTGACTTAAAACACTTTAAAAAAATGCGTAAGTTTTTAATACCAACTACGTTTCTTCCCGATCACATAACTAAAGTGTTATTAATTACTAATATCAACTTGGGGGGATCTCATCAGCGTAAAAACTTAAGTTCATTATTAAAGTTTATTTTATTTTCTAATCCTATTTCTTCCTTACTCCGGCTATTATCATCATCAATTGTAAATGATATAATTTAATGCATTTGTAGCAAACTGTTTTTAGCTTATCTTTTGATTACAAGACTGAATCTTTTGCTATTTTCAAGTGTCTAGTGTTCTTGTCTACGGTGTAATCTTCTTCTAAATTCCTTATAACTTTCTGATTCACTCTATGTTTTAAAGTCTCTCCACAACCTTTATACGGGCCATGCACTTTTACAACGCATACCGCTTGTCTATGACCTCCTTCCATAGTTTTCATTTTGATATGCCACGTCGGTTTTCCTGGAAATGAAGCTATTGACCGATCTTCCAGGGAGACGTCCTTGCTTCCACACATTTCCGCTCACCTCTTTCTCTATAGCGACGTAAAAGTTTTTCTGAAATTTCTCATAACCAAATCCTGGTGTGTCGGTGTGGAAGTCTAATCAACAAAACCATCTCCTTTCAATCAAACCTAATTATCTCAGCTGCCGTTTCCTTTCAGAACACGAAAGAAAAATATTATCCTTACCAGACTTCGAATATCCCACTCAATACCCATTCCTATCTTCTTCAAAGAACAGACCCTCTATTATGTCCCCCTTTTGACAAGTGTCACAACTGCCCTTATACCACACATACTAACATCCTCTCATGCTCTCGCAACATTAGGAATCCAGCACAACCTCGTTCCTTACCTCAACTGTAATAATCTGTCGACCACATTCATAATGTTTCCTTATTCCTGGTTTCATTGAACCTTTTAAACCAGATCTAGGACCACAGTAGGTGAATGGGTGCATATGGTCCGATAGTGCAGCCGGCCCTCGTATTATCAAATCATAATAATAAAGAATAGGAAATATTTTTATTTTCATCGTACGACAGGGGAACCTACTTACTGGCCTCAAGATCGTAAAAGGAAACCCGATCTGCTTGACTTTTTTGTAACAAAAGGAATATCATAATTACATATGAGAGCAGAATCGTGTTTCGACCTACAGTCAGATCACTCGGCAGTTATATTAACGGTAAGCATTTCTCCAATAACAAAAACACCTGAACCTTATCAATAAAAGAACTAATTGGCCATTGTTTAAACAATATCTAGAGTCTAAAATAAAGTTAAATATGTCGCCGAAAACTAATTTCGATATTGATAAAGCGATATAAAACCTAACAGAAAGTATACAAAATGCTGCGTGGCTAGCCACTCCCACTGTAAAGCCACCAAAGGGGTTTAATAATGTTCCAAAACATATACTGACACTAATACGCGAAAAGAGAAAATTACGAAACGCTTGGAACACAACGAGAAATCCGGCTATTAAAACGAGTTTCTAGAAAAGCTAATTTTAAAACGATTATTCCCAATATTATCTATGAATTCAATAATTCAGAATTTTCAATTTGGTTTTCGTAAGCGTCACAACACTGTAAAACAGGTTCACCGATTAACAAAGATTATTGAAAATAGTTTGGAAAACAAGAATATCTGTACAGCTGCATTTCTGGATGTTAAGCAAGTTTTTGATCGGGTGTGGCACCAGGGACTGTTGTACAAGCTTAAACTCCTGCTTCCTCACCCTTTCTATCTACTACTTAAATCGTACATACAAGAGAGATACTTTCGAGTGAAAATAGCTGATGAATACTCAGATATTTTTCCAGTAAGGACGGGCGGACCGCAGGGAAGCGTCCTCGGTCCAATATTATACTTAATTTACACGTCCGACTTCCCGAAGTCTAGTAAAGCAGAAGTAGCATTGTACGCCGATGACGCAGCAATCCTAGCTGTGGATAAGAGTGAAAACACAACCACAAAAAAACTGCAGGAGTCACTCGGGCATCTAGAGACTTGGCTAAAACGATGGCGCGTTTTAGTCAATGAAACTAAATCAGCGCATATTTCTTTCACAAATCGAAAGATCGAACGCCTGCCAATCAAAATAAACAACGTTGCCAAATACCGATAGTGTAAAATATTTGGGCGTGTATTTGGACACTAGGTTGACTCGGGCTACCCACATTCAGAAGAAAATCGAGCACTTGAGGCTTAAAACCAGATCTATGTCATGGATGGTAACTAGTAAATCAGGGTTATCGTTGGAAAATAAAACTTCGCTGTATAAAATTGCCCTAAGGCCGATCTGGGTATATGGTATACAACTATGGGGCTGCGCCAAAACATCTAACTTACAGAAAATACAACGATATCAAAATAGGGTATTAAGAACTATTACTGCAGCTCCCTGGTACGTTTCAAATCTTACCCTCCATAACGACTTAAACGTTATGTTTGTGGAGGATGAAATAAAAAGCCAGGCAAACGAACATATTGCACGAATTTCACACGAATCCACTTGCTACTGATTTGCTGAATGATTCCGGTGAAATACGCAGGCTGTGTGGCGAAGTAAGCCTCTAGACTTTGTCCAAACAGCATAGGTTTAGAGCGAGTATTGCTGAGTACTGCCACAAAATATCATTCATCTCATTAAGTCAATCACTAAATGACCTCTAAGATTCGTCAGTTGTGATGGGAAAAAAAAAAAACAAAAAAACTTTCAATTACTTATTTTAATTTCGTGCGGTATATTTAGTAGTAAAAATTAGTACATTCAGTACCTCCCGTAAACGATTTTTGCCAATCTGAAGATCGTTAGTGAACCAGCCGAGTAACGCTTCCTCATCGAAATAATCCGTTACTTTACGTCATTCTCACTATACTGGTACTTTACCTGCCGACAACTAATCCATGTATAGATGAGATGGCTGGTGGAATTTCTTAGCATTAAAAAATATTCCCGCCTTTACCACATTCGAATGTAAGGGTCGAGCGAATACCGAAAACATTATGGCTAACATATACACGCTTCATATATGTTATCATCGAAACATTCGTTTTTCTTGCAGGTCATCCGCATTTCTTCAATCAACTCTCATGCGGATTAGATTTGGTATCAATGGCTGGCGAGTGGTTAACAGCTACGGCTAATACTAACATGTTCACTTACGAAATAGCACCGGTTTTCATTTTGATGGAGAGCGTAGTCCTCGCTAAAATGAGAGAAATTATCGGCTTCAAAAGCGGCGATTCCATCTTAGCACCGGGTAAGCGTTTCGGATTTATTATTTGCCGTATAGTTTAACTACTAGCCAGACGGCGGCAAAACTTATTATCCGACGATTTAAATTTTAGAAAAATCTTCAATCCGTATCGATGTGCGTATTTAAACTAAATAAAGTAGAATCAAAAATAAATAAATGAATGAAAAAGAAACATTTTTAAGACGTCGCCAGTGAATATAAAAACTCGATTATCAATTCTTATAATTCGGTTTTTGGTGAATAATGTTGTCTACTATTTGCTTCGAAGTGAAAATGATACAGAATCTTTGATTTGGCACGCGACAGGCTGCTTCGTTATGTTGAGGGTTGACAAATTTCGCGACTTTTTCTACATATTCAAATTGTCTAACATCGTCTATCGTACGCATTACTATTGCGTGCGTCTTGTCCGGCGCTGGTTCTTTGTTTATAGCTTGTAGCGTCGGAAATGGAAAGTGTTCGATGTTCCAGTTGATTTAACATTGCGTATCCGCGCAGTTACATTGACACGTGTAGGATGAGACATATATGTTTGTAGATGACTCATTATTGAGCTGCATAGCCGGATTAACGGAGGCTGGTTTGTCTGTTGAAAATTTATTAGCCGTTTTTTGGGTTTTGTAGATTTACTAATATCGGATTTGATATCTTTTTATTTTATTTTTTTTTTTTTTTTTTGGTTTGGTCGACATAGTATGTATACAGACGTGTCGGAATAAGGAGGTAAGTTGTGGCTGTGTACAACCGGCGGTTTGAATAGGACTAGATCAACGTAAATAGATGTCGATAATTGTTAATACTAAGCGACAAGATAAGACGGTTTCGTTAAAATTAAACGAATGTGTATATATATATATATATGTGTCGATAATAAATTTTATAAATTTGTATGTACTTTCCTATGCAATGAACCATTTTCTTAAAGATTTTTCATAGGATAAAACTACCATCTTAAAAATGATGTTATATAAGTTGTGCTGTATACACGAGAATACCATTGTTAGACGCGTATTTTAATGCCACATAACTTTCGTTTGAACAATTCTTCCGAATTTCGAATCGTTCACGAATTATTGCGAAAAAATCGAAATTTTGAAAAAATTGACAGTGTGTCCCCTTTTGAAATTTTCGGGTTCGGTTTGAAATTTTTTTTCGCGGTTTTTTTCGCTTCATACGATAGATTTTATACAGTTACTCCTATATTAGAAGACCGGATCGTTTAAAAGTTCATACAGGCCCGGCAACTCTCGATAAAAAATTTATATATATATATATAAATCGCATCCATGCTAAAAGCATTGTAGAGAGGGTTGACCAAAAAAGGCTTCCAGAATTTTTAAAAATCGAAAACGGAATTTTAATTTTGCGATTTCTCGCTACCTGTTAATTTTGATCAAATGTACGTTATTATATTAATGATAGACCTCGACGTCTACTTTCGTCTAACGTTAACCCGAACCCTCTATCTATCATATTGGCCCTAAAAACGGCCCAAAACCCCTAAACCCTTAAATACCCTTTTTCTGGATGAGTGTTTGCTATAAAAATACGAGAATACCATTGTTAGACGCGTATTTTAATGCCACATAACTTTTGTTTGAACAATTCTTTCGAATATCGAATCGTTCACGAATTATTGCGAAAAAATCGAAATTTTGAAAAAATTGACAGTGTCCCCTTTTGAAATTTTCGGGTTCGGTTTGAAATTTTTTTATTTTGATGACTACAAACAAAACAAAAAACGGTTTGCCAAAATCCCTTCATTATTGACGAAGTTATCCACAAAACATTTATATTTTTATATATATACATATATTTATAATGAAAAAGATCGATCAAATTTTTTTGGCTACCACACGATTATCGCGAAAGCGTCGATGTATATATATTATATATATATATATATATATATATATATATATATATATATATATATATATATATATATATATATATATATATATATATATAATAACACGCGCATATAAAAATAACGTTTTATAGTTATGGTAGTGGCTTAATTTTCAACAGCAGCAGTGTGACGTCATTTCGACGTTCTATAACAAAAGTTAATTTCGGGAAAATATTATTTGATCGATCTTTTTTTTAAAATAAAATAAATGAATGTACATTATATATATATATATATATATATAAAGCCCGGCAACTCTCGATAAAAAATTTATATATATATATATATATATATATATATATATATATATATATAAATCGCATTGCCCATGCTAAAAGCATTGTAGAAAGGGTTGACCAAGAATTTTTAAAAATCGAAAACGGAATGTTAATTTCGCGATTTCTCGCTACCTGTTAATTTTGATAAAATGTACGTTATTATATTAATGATAGACCTCGACGTCTACTTTTCCTTATCAGTTGCGTAGTAGAGAATCCGACATAACACGAACGCGAACAAACAATACCAGAAACCAAAAAAACTTGAAAGACGCGAGGTAAAAAAAAAATAAAATAAAAAAAAATAGAATTAGTGAAGAAACAATTTTTTATATATTTCCTATAGATTGCATCGGTATATTATTATGATATTGTCCCATGCAATCTGCACAAAATACGATGTTTTTTCGTGAATTGTAGTGTTTTATATTTCATGCGAAAGTTCTTTGTTCTTATAGCGTCTTAAAAATTTTTGTTTTCGATTATAATTTTTTGGTTTAATACTAAATCAATTTTCTTTTTGATTCTAAAAAGTTTCCTCAGATTCTAAAAAATAATTATTTTTAATTCTAAAAAATTTCCTCTTTGGTACTAAAAAATTTTGTTTTTTCATTTTCATTAAAAAAATCTAAAAATCTTTCTCTTAAAAATTTTTCTTTTTTATTCTACAAGTTTTTACGTTTTGATTCTAAAAAAATTTTCTCTTTCATTCGAAAACATTTTTTTTTCTTGTAAAACCGAAACAAAAACTGAATATCATGAAACCGAAGAATTCACAGTAGAGCACAACAATAAAAATCAGTTAATCCCTCTGAACCATTAATTGAAAATGTTTTCAAAACCTATCTGCAATCAGAATGGACCAATGATACGGCTCAATTTAATGTTATATACAGATATGTACTCAAACACCCAAGATGGATAGAAAATTTCAACAGATTTTACTTCTGACAGTCTTAATTCTTCAACTTAAATAATGCTAATTCCTCAATGCAAAATAAAAACTAAAATCGCAAAACTAGTAAACATTCTCCAAGTAATTATCTCCACCCAATCTGATACTCTTTAATTCGCACACCGCATATTTATACCAAATTCCATCACATCATTTGCAATCTTAATTTTATTCTTTACTTTAAGTAACATTATTAATACTCGGTTCCTTTCAACCTTGAAGATCTTCACATTTTAATAAATTCAGTACCGATATGTCTACTTAAAACAGAATCAAAAATGTCTACTATCTGAATATAATACTATCACTCATTCCCCTAACATAAATCGACGCAGCAAAGTGGGTGTCATCCATGAAGTAAAATTAAACCTTCATTTTCAGCAAATACCATTACAAACACATTTACAGATATTAACCGCTACCATATTCCTGGTAGATCGTGTTACAATTTATACCGCTTACTTTCCTCCAGACGAAAATTTAGACAATGATTCTTTATCATCAGTTTTAAATAGATTACCCTGACCTTTTATCCTTCGTGACGATTTTAATTTCCACAGTTCTTTATGGAATAGTTCTTAACAAAAATAGTAAAATCTTGGAAATAATCCATTTAAATGGAAATCTCTCTATCCTAAATTCTAAATCTCAAACTCGTTACAGTTCATCCAATCGCTCATGGTCAAACCTTGATTTGGTTATCTGTTCATTTCGACTAACCAAAAAAACAGCGATTCATTATCATAATGTCCTAGCTGGAGGCGATCATACACCAATTATCATTTACCACAAATTTTTTCCACTTCAAGCTGACGTTGAAGTAAGTTCTTACTCCATCAATGCATTTAACTCTTGTACAATCGCAAACTTCTCACCAAGATATATCAAAGTCAATCTAAAATTTGTGCCTCGCTGCTCCTGCAAACAGAAACACAATACACTGGAGAAGAAACATGCCACTATTATACCTCGGCTCAAATCCAACAAAGATCCATTATTACCGGGTAGCTATCCCCTAATATTTCTAACACCTGTTTTGTTTAAAGTCGTTGTTGAAATAATAAATGCAAGACTTTCCTGGAAACTCGAGAGTGATAATTTAATTTGCTATAAACAATGTAGGTTTCATTCTAATGACATGGATCGATTTCTTTACCTTCAAAATGCAATATGTGATTGCTTTGCAACTAAGTATTACTTACTGACAATCTTCTTTGATTGCACCAAATACTTCGATCTGGCATGGCGCATTAAGATTTTAGACGCACTATAAAAATTATTAGGATTTCATGGTCTTTTACCAGTCTTCGTCCGTCATTTTCTCACTTGACGCAAGTTCAAAGTGAAGGTAGAAAATCAATACTCTGATCTATTTGATCTCATAAATGACCTTCCTTAGGGTTCAGTGCTTAACACCACTTTATTTAATCTGGCCATAAATGACATCATAGATAATGTTACTACTATTCCAGTTAAATGTGCCTTATTTGCAGATGGCTTCGTCATACTCGTTCCCTGCACCAACGTTATATAAGGTCGACAAAATTTTACAACAAACAATCAACCGATTCAACACTTGGTCAAACAACAATGAAGTAATCTTATCCTGTATTAAAACCAAAGCTATGAATTCTGTAGAAGAAGAAAATGTAATCAGACTCTTTCCATCTTTATAAACAATATCAACATCCCCACTGTACAAAATAGTCAAATACCGAGGACTAATGTTTGATCGTACTCTTTCTTTTACCTCTCCACATAAATAAATTTAGTTAATGTTCGTGTCGTTTAAAACGGTTGTGTATATATGTTCGCTCTGTATTAAACTTTTATTTGTAACGTACGCTCGTATTATTCTCTATTAAAACGACAAAAAAAGAAGATAAGAAAAATAGGAATGGGGGCCTGTTTCGATATGCTCGTTCCTATCTTATCTGGATTATCTTACGTTTTACTTATTATTGTTGTCGGAAGTCGATTTGATTAGTATTACTATTAGTATTAGTATTAGTTAATTCGTTTCCGTGTAATTGTATTAACAATTAAAGGCACGCTGTCGACTTAGTTCGTCAGTGTAGTCAGTTTATTCGTGTACCCCCTCCTTTTTATGTTTCACTCCCCCGAACCGAAAAGGCGACAGCAGGCTGTTAGTAGTGCCGCTAGTGTTACTAATGACACTGCTGTTGTCATACCACCATTTACGCAAGAACCTGAAGATTATGATAATGACGATGACTGTGATTCTATGGTCTTAGAAGAAGATAGCAGCAGCAGCTGGCAAGAGCAAGCCAAACGAAGGGGTAAAAGTAATACTCTTAAGCGTAAATCTGAATCAGGTAATGATAATCATTTTAATAATAATAACCGGTTTTCCCCGTTAAAAGTCGATGAAATGCAATTGTATGAAACACTATTTAAACCGACTGATAACACAAAAAGATTACCGCCTGTTGTTATCACTGCACAAGCTAACCTAAATTATTCTGCAACTATATCACAATTTACATCGCTTTTAAACTCAGAATTTAAAATACGAGTTAAAGGTAAAAAATATTTCGTATATTGTTCAACTACTTCGGATTATGATCTCCTCATGAATACTCTCAGACAGAAAAATTCGCCTTTTTATACGCATCTACCTTCTGATAGAAAACCAGTTAAAATGGTATTAAAAGGATTACTGACAGATATTTCTGTCGACGAAGTCAAACTAGCGATATCCAAAGTTACAGCTGTTGTTGATGTGACCGCATTTAAAACTAAATATTCAAATGCCCAACCTATTTATTTAATCAAATTTCCGAACGGTACAGATACTCGTAAACTACTGCAACTCAAAGTCATAGAGCACTGCGTAGTCTCTTGGGAAAAATACAGACCACGAAACGGAGCAATCCGTTGCTACCGCTGTCAATTATATGGACATGTATGATCCAATTGTAACATGCCAATCCGTTGTGTTAAGTGCGGACTTAACCACGAGAGCATGTACCTCGTTAAAAATTAAATGTGCTAATTGCGACCTACCTCATGCTGCCAGTTCCACTGAATGTAAAGCACGTAACCGAGCATTATCTCGACTACATACTACTCGTCAACGTAATTATGTCACGGTAGTAAATAACAATGTTAGCCCTAATACTAACAACGATACTAATAATTTTATAAGTAATAATAATAATAATAATATTAATATTAATCGTAATAGTTTAAGTAAATCTAAATCATATGCGAGTGTTGCCAGGGGTAGTCTCCTACCGCCTACTGATAACGGATCTGACAGCAACTCTACTTTTTCTGAATTATTTAATTTATTTAAACAATTGAATATTCCTAAAATAGTAACTGCTTTCAGTGAAATTAATAAAAAATTATTAAAGTCTAAAAATTCTGACCCCCCTAACTAAGATTATGTTAATAGTTGAATGTGCTTTACAATATTTCACACCATAAACCATCATGTCTAACATTACCCTAATAGGTTGGAATGCAAATTCCATAAAATAAAAAATTAACGAATTAATTTACTTCCTTTCGGAAAATAATGTAGGTATCGCTGCCATCTCTGAAACAAAACTAGATCATAAAATTGCAATTAAAATTCCCGATTATTATATATATATAGATCCGACAAAAGCAGACGCAGCGGGGGTGTAGCTCTCCTTGTCCACAATACCATTAAACACAGTGTTTTACCCACTATTTTGACTAAATCTTTGCAAACTGTTAGTATCCAAATTTATATAAATAAAACTATGCTTAATGTAATATCCGTTTATCGAAACCCCAAAGATTCAATATACTTGGACTATGATTTAGGTTTACTATTTAAAGACCGCATTCCAACACTTGTTATAGGAGATTTAAACAGTCGACACAGATCATGGAATTGTTATAGCCATAATGTAGCTGGTAAAGTTTTATATCGTGCCTAAACACATATAACTTTGACATATTATCGTCTATTGACCCAACATACATACCACTTCAAAGTAATCAAAAACCAAGTGTTCTCGACTTAATATTAGTTCAAAATTTTAACAACATTACAACACCTGTTCCTCTGTCCGAGTTATGATCTAATCATAATCACATATTATCTTATATCACTTGTACGAATAAAGATACACTAAAAAAAATATTCATATACAAAAAAGGTGGGACCTATTCCGAACATTTATTAATAACAATATCAATTTACAACAAAAATTTTTTACTCCCGAGGTCATAGATTCAGCCATTGCCGATTTAACTCTGTTAATCTTACAGACAGAGCTGATCTTACCATTCCCAAAATAACAAATAAGACTCATTGTTCAACCAAAATAATTCCAAACTACATATCTAGAATAATATCTCTTAAAAATTATTACAAACGTAAAACAAGTAAATATAAGTTTACGCTTCGGTACGAGTCTGTTAGAATTACCTATGTGTTGTTAGTTAAATTCACTGCATTTCCGCTCAAAAATTGGAAAAATAATCAATGGAATACTTTCTTATCAAACCTATCGATTGAAAATAATAGTCTTTGGAAAGCGAATAGAAAACTTACAAGACAAACCACCATACTCCCACCTTTAATTAACCCTGTCACTAATCAGATGCTGCATAAGTTAAATGATAAATTAGAACTACTCGCTTCCCATTTTTCCACCATCGGTGCGCAATACGATAATTCCTCGTACACATTATTATAAAGTTAACAAAAAAGTCAAAAATTCTTTACTAAATATAAATAATGCTGTTCCGATACCTCTTTCCACGCCTACTGAGGTTAACAAATGTATTAAATCTTTAAAGAATAAAATAACCTGCGGCACTGATGATTTGACTACTATCATGATTAAACATTTACCTCGTAAGGCTATTGTATTCTTAACAAAAATCTTAAATGGCATTCTTATGACTTCTCATTTCCCTTCAGCATGGAAAACTACGAAAATTATCATCGTACCCAAACCGGGAAAAAATATTTCCGATGTAAATAATATCCGACCCATTAGCTTACTAAGTACTCTTAGCAAAGTTCTCGAAAAAGTAATTTTAATTAGATTACAGGATTTTGCAACTAAAAATAATATTCTTATAGACCAGCAGTTTGGTTTTAGGCCTGGTCATTCAACTGTGCACCAAGTTGCTAGAATTGCTGACTGTATCACTGATAACTTTAATTTAAATAAATATACAGGACTATTATTATTTGATTTGGAAAAAGCTTTTGATTCGGCGTGGCGCAATGGAATTATTTATAAATTATTACAATACAATTATCCGTTGATTTTGATAAAATTAATTAAGTCATATTTAAGTAATCGAAAATTTTATGTAACTCACCTCACTCGTAATTCCTCTATTAGAATGTACACCTCTGGGGTTCCACAAGGTAGCGTTTTACGGCCCTACCTCTTTTTAATTCTAATCAATGACCTACCTAAATTAGCATTTGTTAATACTACACTTTACGCGGATGATCTAGCACTTTATCGTTCTTCTTATAGACCCGAGTCCATTAGTAATCATCTACAAAAAGCTGCGTCCTCAATTTTTAAGTATTATAAACGCTGGAGACTAAAAGTCAATACTGATAAAACAGAAGCCATAATATTTACCAAGAGACATGGCTCACTACCTGCCTAAATTATTATCAATGGTAACACAATTCCTTGGAAGGAAGAAGTACGTTATCTAGGAGTCATTATGGATCGCCGTTTAACGTTTAATAACCATATTAATTACATAATTGACAAAACTCATAAAGCTATTCGTACGCTTTCTCCCATATTTTACCGTCGGTCACACGTTACTACCCTAAACAAAAAAGTGATATATACATCCATTATTCGTCCAAGATTAACTTATGCCTGTCCTGTTTGGTTTTCAGTTTCAAATAGTACTATCAAAAAATTACAGTTGGTTCAAAATATCTGCTGCAGAATTTCCTTAAGCGCCACTAGAATACCACAGAATTAAAGACATGCATTATAGATTGCACCTCTCTTACATTTCGAATTATATCCGTAATATTTCGGCAAAATTTTACGCAAACTGTCAGGCGCATACTAACAAACTGATCACAGTGGTGAGAGACTACGACATGGCGCTGCTCCGCATGTGCTATACTCGTTATAAACATCGTCGTATTAAAGATAGATTACTCTTAAGATAATTTTAATCTATAATCAAATACTTTCCTACTAACTATTACTTATATTTTATTTTTTCTAGTTTTAATCTTTTATCTTTTCTTTTGTGCAGGTTTTTTCCACTTTTCCTGTGTTATTAACTTTTAGCTATTTATTATTATAGATTAAGTAACTATTTATTATTTGTAATGCGGTCGAGGTTGTTATATTTGTACCCCACTGTATAAATTTTTATATTATGTAAAATCAAATGAAAAATATATTCCATTTTTATATCTAGAGCTTTGTGTTTCAGCACTTTCAATCTTCCAAAAAAAACTCTCCCATACCTCTTATGACGCTGACAGACTGTCACTTCTAAACATTTTCCAGTCCCTTATACGTGTTCAAAACTCGAATATGGTGCTCCAATCTTTGCTACAACATCCAATTTGAGCACCACACCAACCTATCAGCTATTACGTGAAAGTAGCGAATATTACTTTCTATCAATTTCTTAACGCACATAAAGTCTTTTCAAAGAACATCAGCTTCACAAATCATCAGATGTCTTTCAATATTGGCATTCAAAATCCACGTGCTACCCTATGCCACCAAAATACTTAGTTCCGTATCAATTAGTAGCTTTACAAAAATATACCATACACCATTCTTCCATCATGGTCAAGATTCTTGCCACACATTGATTTATCTCTCCAGAAGATTGGAAATTTTATTTCACCTGAGTCTACCAAAACTTCATTCCAAGATTTCCTGTTCGTATACACGAACCAGTTACTTATTTACAGAGAGCTCGAAATCGAATATGGCCGGATGTGCAGCACCTTTAAGTGAATTTAATATAACACGTTAATCATAACCAAACAGCTTTTCAGTTTTTTTATTTATTTTTATTTTATTTGCTATTTTGTTTTCGTTTATATATCTGATCGTTTAGTGTGTTGTTTTTCACTACCGGATTATTTAAACAAACAAGCGTCTAATAATAAAATTGATTAAATTTATAATTATACTTCTCTAAACTAATTCTTCATCAAAATTTATCGTCGAATTAATTAAATTACTTTTATTTCTTGCTGTTTTTATTAATTCTATTGTATTTTTTTCTTTTTTTTTTTTTTTTTGGGGGCACTGCTGAGGAGCAATCACAACCCACTAACGTGTTGATAAATAGTTATTATATACTGATGTTACAATTGGTTAGGAATTTGTAAAGAAGTTTTCTCTTTTCTTTATATAACGTTTTTCTCTCTGTGTATAAAACCTAATAATTTCGATTAATATTACTATTACAATCATCTGGATTTAAATTATATATATATATATATATATATATATATATATATATATATATATATATATATATATATATATATTATTACCATAGAGAAGGAAGCAATGCGTAAGGAAATTAAAAGACGAACACATTTCTCGTGGATATCTTTTGGAAAGTTAAGTACTGTCCTAAAAAATAAAGATACACCTAACAGCTTAAGAAAGTATACCAACAGCGCATTCTTCCGGTGCTTATATATGGAACGGAAACATGGAACCTAACGAAGTATGTCGTTAAAAAAGTTGCAATAACATAGAAGAGCCCACGAAAGAGTAATATTGGGCATCAAGATATCAGACCAGATAGACGGTATTCGGATAAGACAGAAGACTAAATTGTCGGATGTATGGAACGTGTAGCGCAGTTAAAATTAGAATTGGTCACAGGCCATGTAGCAAGAAGAAACGATAGCAGGTGGACGAAACGAATAACCAGAATAGCTTCTAAGAGAAGCACACAGAAATCACGGTCGAACGGATACAAGATGGAGGACGATATACAGAGATCTAAAAAATGAAGCCCGCGATATAGACGGAAAGAAAAGGGTAACGCTTACATTCAGCAGTGGATTGATATAAGCGCATCGTTATATATAATTATAAAACGTTATATAATAAATTAATACGAAATGATAATTTGTTTTTCTTTTTCTCTCTCTCTCTCTCTCTCTCTTTTTATAGGCGGTTCTGTTTCCAACTTGTACGCTTTTTTGGCGGCTCGTCATCGCATGTTCCCGGGTTACAAAGAAAAAGGTTTGCATTCGATCAAAGGTCAACTGGTCATGTTTACATCGGTGGAGGTAAAATTTATTTAATCGTGCTTACAATATAATATAACCGTCTACTCTACTTAGATTTCGTTTAGTTTCCCGATAATCATTTTACCTATCGGTGTGTGTTAGTTCATTTTATTAAACTTTAGAAATTACTTACCACGGTTGTTCATTATCTTCGGAAGTACGCGATCGGTCATGCGACAAAGATAATGCGACAATTTCCACCTTCATAACTGTCGAAATTGTAAATACACATGTCAAATGACCCTTTAAAGAATTTTATTTCATTCTATCTTTTCCTGAATATTAAGAATATTTATGGAACGATGAAAAACTTCCTTAATCTATTCTACCGTGTTTACAATAATAAACATATTCTTCTTGTTCTTTTTCCGATGTCCCTTGACGCATTGACTGAGTTTGGTCTTCCATTTCTTGCTGCTTTCTTAAATGCTCCAATTATCTTTATCTTCGTTCGATTCTTTAATAATAAACGTACCGACGTTAACATGTGTATTTTGCGTAAAAAGCATCATTAAGGTTGTTAGCGAAATTATGAATATAAGACGAATATATATATATATCTGTGTAGTTGTTTTATTATTATTTATTAATATTATTAATATTATTAATATCATTATTATCATTATTATTATTATTATTATTATTATTATAGTGTGCCTTCCCTGTTTTAACAAGATTCATATGCCAGCGTAGTGCGTATACGCAGTAGCCGTTGCTTAAAATTCTCTACCAGAAAGTGTGAAATTATCGCTTAACCCGTTCAGTCATGTACTAAAATATCTTAACATTAAATTATAAATTTTATAATGGTGTTTATTATACAATGCCGCTTCTCGGATGAACCGTATATAATTTTCGATGTATTTATAAAAATATTTTAAAAATCGAGTCATTTCATGCATAAAAATTTTTCTTAACATTAAAATTTAATGTCCCATATAGTGGACATTGTGACTGATAAGTCGACGAATGTGTTTAGTTCTCTACGTCTATAATAAGTAACACAATAATGAATGGTGAAAAATTGATGTTTCGGTTTTTAATTTGGATATTTTGCGTAAATTTCTAAGCTCGGATGTTGTCGTAGTTTTTGAGTTTGATGTTGGAGCAAATAGTATATATATATATATATATATATATATATATATATATATATATATATGTATATATATATATATATACATATATATAGGTATGCTTATATATATTCAACAAAGACTTCCAGATAGGATATGTAGAAGATGAAATCCTCTGGGCTATCCGAAAGTACTTATCGAGACTAGGTACTCATGAGAACCTGCTAGCGACGATGTTGCTAAATCAGGAAAATAATAAAAGACTACCAAGAAAACGCATCATCGATTTAAAAAAAAAAATAAAAAATTAAAAAACAAAAAAAGAAAAAGTATATTCGGTGCCGCTAATTAATATCATCTAGATGTTCGGCCGCTGGCTCCTCCTAAAATAAATTTCGATCATCACATCTGGTTGATGATATGAGAGTCTCGTCATTTCTAGATTTATATATGATTAAAAAAAAGTAATAAGTTGGTCGGAAAAAGGTGTAATTTGTTTTAAATTGCTCGCCTTCGTTTGGCTACCAAATATGATAGCTTCACATTTATCCACAGAAAAATTAAGACACCTAATTCAGCTATTGTATCTTCGAGTTTTTTATATACTGCAGATACTTTTTTCAAACTTGTGTAATATTTGATGCTGAACAAAATGCATAGTTCATCTGCATTAGGTATTCAAGTGTAGCCAATGTTTAGTATGTTACAAAATTGTTCATTTTCTTTTCGAACTTTGGAATACATAATGTTCCAGAGTGTTGGTCCAATGACCAGAGACTTGAGAGACATCGCAGGACACCACTTTTTAGCAGACGAAGCTGATGTACAGACTGGTTTTAGAACCATTTATTATTACATCTAGAAACAATGTTAAAATCAGACATATCGAAACAAAATCTAAATTTGAAGTACATAGAAGATTATATATAGACTACGGTACCGTACACACCCACTAGCAGACAGTTTACTGAAGAAACCGGTAAAGATTGAAAGATTGAATAGATGAACGATGGATGAATTGGGCGTAACCAATCCAAAACCTAATTTCAAACCTGCTAATGGGCATGTTTTAAAATGATTAAGGGCGTTCCTAAGATACAACATCCGGCTGATGACATAAATTTGCGTCGGTACCTGATAAGAACGGGAATTAATGAAAAATAAAAAAAAAATTAATACTAAGTATGAAGCGGAAAAATGACGCGTTAGGAAACCCGAAATTTCAAATAATCCTTACACGAAATCAAAAACCTTAATTACGCGTCTTAGCATTCCCACTTCGACGCTGTTAAATTTATCGTCTAGCTATTGATTATCTAGCATGCCTAAATATATTCGTTTAAAATTTGAAATTTTAGTACATTCTAAACGGGTGAAGCGCAACTGGTTAATCATCGCAGTCGAAAAAATTATTAATATAATATTTATATTCTGCGATATCTACACGCCATTCAACACAATCATTCGTCGAAGGATCCGACAATCGGAGTGCCAGGATTTGATCTCGATAGATATCATATTCGAATTAATAAAGGACGCTGTAGATCACAGATGTACAAATGGAAACTTTCAGAGTTCAAACTTTTGCGAATGCGCGAGGAAATACAATCACATCCGGTGGATACGTTTAGCGAACATTCGTCGATTACAGTAAAGGTCTTTTTACAATGCCTAATAATAGTCAATCATTTTATACTATTCATTTGTAATTTTGCGTGATTGATACGATTAAATAGATTATCGACGAAATATTATCGTCTATATTTAAACTCATTTATTATTGTTTATTATTATTATTTTTTCAATTTAGTCTCATTATTCCGTCAAAAGTTGCGCATCTGTCGGTGGTTTAGGAACTGATTTCTGCGTTAACGTTCCAGCCGATAAAAAGTGAGTAACGAGTAAATCATTATCAATCGTATTTTATCGTTTTATTTTAAATTCCTATAGAACAAAGAAAGTGAATTGACTAAATTTAAAAATAAATTAAAAACAAACACTATCTGAAATATTAGAAGATCCTTATTTCATATATGTATATATATAAACATTAAAGTGTAAACGGTAACGATCATCAAAAAGTTCAGATATTTGTGACCTATGTTCACCGATGACGGAAGGGATATTAAAGAAATTAAATCGCGCATTAGAATGGCGAAACGGGCATTTACTAACCTACAAGCGATACTAAAAGATCGAAAATTAAAAATGGAACCGAAAATCAGAATTAATCATGACTATGTTATGTCGGTAGAGAAATATGCCTCAGAGACGTGGACTTTAAACGCGGAAATATATAAAACAATTAAGCTACTTCTCTCCTTCATTCGCCTTTCGTCAAATCCTAATCTTCCCTTCCACTCCTCAACCTTCAGTTTCAAATCTTCCCATTCAATTCTTACTTTTGTTAAACAAATATAAACTATTCTGTCCTCTCTTCAAATCCACCTTCCCCAGTTTCTTTTTCCTCCCTCAACATCATTTCTCCTTGCATATTATTCTAATCGACCTCAGTCTCACCAAATTGTCAAAGAATTATACTCCCAAACATATAATAAAAGCAGCTTATCTAGAAATGATCTCACGCTACACATCTCATAGCTTATACTTCACCGACGGCTCTAAAAACAAAACTGGAATAGTAGGCGCTTTCGTTTCCTTCCAGGACTGTATAGTTCGTTTCTCCACTACACCCCATTACTCAATACTATCGGCGTATGCCATCAAAAGGGCGATTATGCATATTTCAAACATTATCGTCGATCACTCGTTCGTAATATGCACGGACTCTCTTGTAGCATTACAGTTTCATGATCCTAAATTACACCCCCTGGCTAATGAAATCGGTCATTTAATTATAACATCTAATAATCATGTAGTTCTCGCATGAATCTCATCGCATGTTGACATGCTAGGTAATGACCAAGCGAACAGTGCAACCAGAGACGGCGCTTTAACCATTCTCGCTCCTGACTACACCAATTAAAGAACTCCAGACTTATATAAAATCCTCAGTACGTATGTCATGGAACCTCCAGTGGTCTGCACTTCCACTTGCCAACAAACTTCGATTGGTTCGAAATTCAATATTCCTCCGGACACCATTCCACTAAACAAACAGAAGAGATGATGTTGTACTTGCTCGTCTCCCCCTAGGTCACACTAATATCTCACACAGTTACATCCTAAAAAATCTTCCTCCTCCTTTATGTTCAACCTGTAATGTTCTCATAACCGTCCACTACATTCTCCTTGAATGTGTGCAATTCAATTCCCGATGTATCCTCGACAAAAAGTCTATTGTAAAAATAAATTTAGAGTAAATTACCTCCAGCTAGTTAATTGTCAATGTAAATTGCTATATAAATATTAAAGTTAATTTATACATAATACTTTTTTGTACGTTTGATAATGGTATAATTGTCGACAAGCTTCTCGCAAATAAAAAAAAAAAAAAATATAACTGAGTTTTTATTTTATTTTATTTATAAATAAACACACCACATATATATATATATATATATATATATATATATATATATATATATATATATATATATATATATATATATATATATATATATATATATATATATATATATATATATATACGTATATATGTAATTAATTAAAACACTACTAGTTTAACATATCATCAGAACTGAATGAAAAACGGTAAAAATTAACAACAAATAATAAATTCAATCTTTTGATGAATGAAAGAACCCGTCTAGGATCAATAATTTGTTTGTTAACCACCTGCAGGGAATAGTTTGAAAAAGCTGCGTTAATTTCTAGAATTTCCTAAGCACCTTATTGTTTCTAGAAACGCATGAATAAGATTGGAAAGTTAGAAACAGGATAAAATGAGTGTTATATTTAAGATGGTCAGAAAAAATGGACAGATCAGTTTTTGGTTTACCGTCCGTCCACTTTTGGTCACCCTATATATATGTGCACAGTTACAATCTTTACTAATAAGTTTATTGATATTATTACCTAACAACAATCCTCAGAGAAGGCGATTTTCAAGTTAAATCGCATGTAAAGTAACGCGACAGACGTTGTAATTTTGCGAAAATGTTGGGTTTTTTCCCGCGACACCCGATAATAAGTCAACTTCCGGCCAATATAACTCGGCTACTATTCTATATAGAGAATCCGTATACATAATTAAATTTTTCCGCTATAGGATAAGGTAAGAAAAAAGTCCAATACCTTCAGACTGTCGGACGAATAATTAGACGGCTATTAAAAAAATTTGAAAAAAGGGATAATTTGCAACAATTTCAACCTCTTTAAAACTCGACTTTCTCCCAGACCTGTGTGATAGAAAAAAGGATGATATTTATGACGGAAAATGTTCGTTAGGGCATTTAGAAAATTCTCTCCGGATAGATTTTCGATTTATGTCAGTTTGTTTTTTTTATAGCGTCTTAAGTAAAAAAGTGCGATTTTCGGCCGATTTTCAGTCCTTAAATACTGAGTGGGTTGAACACAGGGGGTAAGCATATATATTCCTTAAAATCTCCGTTAGTGACTTAGTCAAACGCGCGAATCTCTGACAGATGTCACAACAATTTACTCGAAAATCACACCGATTTCAAACCCCATTTGTGGTATAAGGGATAATGGATTTTAAGTGTAGTTTTAGGATATATTTTTCGGACGAACATTTTTTATGAAGAACTTTCTTGGATCAGACGTATATTCATTCTTAATGTTATTAAGTTTGTTAGAGAATATTTGTTGTTGATTGTTACTTATTTTAATTAATCGTGTAAGCTATCGTGGTAAGGCGGGTTCCGGTACACAATATAAATTTATAAATTATGTTTATTGTCTGTATTTTAATTTTTAATAAAAGATTTATTTATTTCCCACGGTGAAAAAGAAATTAATATCAATGTCGAATACATGTATTACAAGTATATACACACACATATATATATATATATATATATATATAAGTCACCCAGATGGTGTGGACGGCCAGGGTGCACTCGTCCAAAACCTCCCAAGTATTATAGATAGTAGTAAAGACTTTTCTGAAAAATTCCAGGAAAAATCAACTTGAAAATCATATACCTTCACCATAGGAACATTAAATGTAAGAACACTGAAGTCCACAGATAATCTCACCGAACTAGTAGAAGCTATGAGAAAAACCAATATAGACGTTCTAGGAATAGCAGAGGTACGAAGATAAGGGGAAAGCATTATAATGGCAAAGTACCAACATATTACAATATGGTGTTGGTTTCTTGGTAAAAGCAAGCCTTAAAGATAATAAGTTTCGAAGGTTTGTCAGAGAGAATAGCTCTTATCGATTTGGAGTTGAAGAAAGATATCATCATCTAAGAATAGTACAGGTATATGCGCCTACTTCGTTGGTTTAGAATGAGGAAGTTTAAAAATTTTATAACACATTAACTAGAACAATATCCGAAACCTTTATAAAACGAAAGCACACCTTTATAATAATGGGCGACTTCAATAGTCAGATAGGGCACAGGAATAAAGAAGAAGTTGGAACAATTGGTCCATATACTTACGGTAAAAGGAATGAAAGAGGCTGGAAACTGATCAAATTTTGTCAGGAAAATAACTTTAAAATAATGAACACCCTCTATAAAACAAGACGAGGAAAAAGGCGGACATGGCTAGCGCCAAATAAAGCATACAAAACGCAAATAGAATACGTAACTACTCCAATGGGCATGCCATCAATTATAGACGTAGACATCATAACGAGATTTTCATTCTGATCATAGACTACTCAAAATTAAACTTGCTATAAACAACCGAAATACAGAAAAAGAAATGTTAAAAAAATTGTAAATTCCGCTGAACTTATCAAGCAAAATGCAGAAGAATATGAGATTAATAAATCGCTACTCATAATTCCAGATAGTTGTCCGCCGATAGAACATAAATACACACAGTTGCAAAAAATCATTCTAGAAAAAACAAAGAAAATTATACGTGAAAAAAATTAAAAAAATAAATTTATTTCTCTACGCAAATAAAACAGTTAATAAAAAAAATAAACCAATTAAAATGTGAGAAAACTAGAAAATAAAATAGAATTAAATATTACCGGCAAGGCAGTTAGATATTAGATTAAATCAGAAAGATTTAAAAAGCAACAAAAACAAATTCAACAAATATTATAAAATAATTGGAATACTAAGCAGATTAAAACTGAGCTAAGAATTGGAAAGAACTGGTTAATAGGACTAGAGGATGATAAAAGAACTGTGGAAAGAAGTCGCAAATTATAATAAATCAAAATGCTACACATTATTACAAAAATTTATATAAAGATGATAACAACATCAAAGAGGCGATAAACATAAATTATACGACACAAAAGGACAAAGACGACACTACATCAACACCACCGAACCCGCTAGCAGAAATCAAAAACGCTGTAAATAAAGCTAAGCTAAACAAGGCATCAGGACATGATAAAATAATAAATGACCGTTTCAAATATGGCGGAGAAAGGTTACTTATAGAATTTGAAAAGTTATTCAATGAAATAATTGTAACGGAAACAATTCCAAGTGAATGAAAAAAATCTGACAAAATTCTTCTACATAAAAAAAAAAAAGGTAAAAAAGAAAAGATAGAAAATTATAGACCAATAATACCAACAATACAAAAAATTTTCTCTACCGTAATATGATCGAGACTACGGAACCAGCTAGAACCACGCCAGCCTCGTGAGCAGGCGGATTTCGGCAGCTCGTATTCAACAATAGATCACTTACGCGTTATTAATCAATTAATAGGGAAAAGTATGCAATATACCGTTATTTTTAATGTTTACAGACTATACTAAGACCTTTAACTCGGTAAAGCAATCATATATATTTCAAGCACTACAGAATCAAGACTGTCAAAGAATCAAATTAAAAATTAATTCGAATCAAGCTTTATTTAGCTAATAAGACTAATAATGAAAATGTATAACAACGTTGAAGCTAGAATAGTAACAGATGTGGATGGAGAATATTTCCCGCTAGCATGTACGCCAAGGAGATCCGTTATCTCCAAATTTGTTCAACCGCGTTTTGGCGGAGGTTTTTTCAAAGCGCTAGATTGGTCGGACATGGGCATTACTGACGCCTTGCAGACGATGTGGTGCTAATTGCATCTTCCTTCAACCAATTGGAGCAAATGTTTCAGCTAAAATCGGGATTAAAAATAAATAAGGGAAAAGATTTAAAATTTTTTGTCAAGAAAAAAGAGGCTTTATACCAATAGGAAATAGCAATATAGAACAAACCATCGAACTTATATATGTAGGTCAACTAATTTCATCTAAAACCGGTTCATCGTTTATACACTGTTGAACTCTCCAATGATGTATGCAAGAACAAATCATCCTTTAACATCGGTGTCTATGATGGTATCACAACGGGCTGCATGAGAAGAGAGAACACGCACTCCAGATTCCTGTAAACATGTTTGCAAGGATTTAGTCCCTTTATGCCTGAACCGTTCCCTTTAATTCAGTACCCATCCTTATCAAGATTGACTTAAAAAAAAAAAACACGACTAAGGTTATTAATATAGCATTTCATATGGATCGAAATTCCACTCGGGGGTTTCCAAAATTTTGATAATTTATTCGATTTCCTTACGCTCTCCGTTTCTTCCTTACTACGTTCGTAAATTATAAATGATGTAATTTGCCGCGTTTACTGTCGTCGTGTAAGTTTCAACTGTTTTTAGCTTATCTTTGAAATATTTCTTATTACTATCGCAATTTACAATTACTTCGTTTAATTTCGCATGATGTATTTAATATAAAAATTAATACATTCACACTTCACTTATAAGTTACTGGCTTTATGTATTAATACACCTGTGTATATTATATGTAGACTTATTATTGTTTATGTTCTTTCGTGAGTTTTAGTAAGAAAACGTTATATTTATCACTTGAATTTAAAAAATATCCGATGCTTACTCTTGCGTTACACGACTAGTGATTAATTTGAATTTATATCTAATTTAGGTGGCTACTCGTGCGTACGATGCGCATTTGCGAGCATTATATGTCTAAATGATCTGTAACTTTATTTTCCTGAAGTATATTAATATTGATAATGATTGATTATTATTATTTCACAAGTCGAAACTGTCGTATACGCATCGTCTTCTTTTAGCCTGTTACTCAAGCAATTAGTACTTACGGATGATTAACAAATGTTTATTTATTTGTATTCGATTTTATTATTATTATTCTTCTTATCGCGTCGGTCATTTATATTCCTTTTTTTCCCCCAATATTTCACTATTTGAACTGCGTCGTCCGCCGTCTATTCTTGTCATACCTTGTACCATGCCACAATCACATCTGTCATTATCTGTAATTTTTCACTGTTTCATGTTCTTTGCTGTTCTACCTGTCATAGTTCTTATTCTATTTAGAGTTTTCCATGTTGACCACGGCAATTTATTATCGGGAGGTAGATGTTCGTTCGGTTATTAATTTTAATCGGTTTTCTTTCAACCTTCCTTTCCATAGCGCCAACCTAGTGATTTCCGGCGTTTGTGTCATTTGCTGTTTTAAGAAAACTCTTTCTTGACTTGAGTCGACTTATGCTTCTTTTGCATTCAGTGGATGTCTTATATCTTGTTCTTGTTTTGTTTTTTCCTTTTCAGCCATCACTTCCCGTCTTATACCTGGTGGTGCTATGCCGGATAATATTTCTACTTTATCGATCGGTGTCGGCTTCAAACATCCTGTAACTATACGATCGGTTTCATGTTTGTGCTACATCAATTCTTTTTACGTGTACTGAATTCCGCCATACTGCACTAGCATATTCACCTGCGGAATAACACAGAGCTAAAGCTGATGTTCTTAATACATTTGGATCTGCACCCCAGGTGGAGCCAATCAATTTTCGGAGTAAATCGTTCCTTGTACCAATTTTTCTTTTGGTATCTTCGCAGTGTTCTTTAAATGTTAAGGTTCGATCCAATTTAACGCCTAAGTACTTTGGGTTGTCACAATGTTCCAGCGATATCCCTTGCCATTTAACATTTAATTTACGATTTTATTATTATTATTATTATTATTATTATTGTTATCGTAATACATTTTTCGTAATTTCAATTAATTATATTGCCAACTTGTAATTACCATTGGTAACTTAAATTGATTAATTTTTGTTTGCGAAAGGGGGCGTATGATACCGGCTGAATTGGAACGATTAATATTGGAGCACAAATCCAAAGGTAATGTTCCGTTTTTTGTAAACTGCACCGCCGGAACAACCGTGTTTGGAGCATTTGATCCGATTCAAAATGTAGCGGATATTTGCAAAAAATACAAAATGTGGCTACACGTTGATGTAAATATAACGAATTTTAAAATAATTTCTTTTTAATTTATTTTAATATTTAATTATATTACTCGGTCGTTCTCTTTTCTCTTTTTATTTTTACGCTGTAATTAACACACACGCATATATATATATATATATATATATATATATATATATATATATATATATATATATATATATATATCTTCATCTGGTGCAACACTCTGTGAATTGATTCGTCCCTATGCTTGTGGCTTTTTCCATTCATATGGGTTTTGGCCATTCTTTTCATTTATGAGTAACTGAAGCAGTCGGAATCCCTTTTCAAGTTATCTATCCCGCGTTTTAGACCGGTATTTATAACTCCTCTCGTTATCGTTCGCTTCTACGTTACTTGTTTATCTATTGATTGGGGGATTATTTGTTATCGGCGCATCATATCGGTGAGATAGTTCGATTTATTTTTGTTAATTTTTCTACCATTTATCTAATAATTATTTATTGTTCTCGCTTATTTGTATGCGTGCGTTCATACTTCGATACTGTTTATACTATTATACGTTGTGTTTATTTACTTATACGTATATATGTATACATGCGCCGTCAATATCACTTATTATTTATTAATCCGCTGTTTTTATATACGTATATATATATTCTTTTCTTTCTCGTATATAGACGTACGTCACTGGACAGTCGTGGCTGCCCCCTATTTATACAAGCCAACCGGTCTACACGAACACTCTAACACAGCATATGTAAACACAATTAACTTCATACGCTCAAGCGGGGCCATCTACTTATGATCACGTCGTTTCTCCGTCGCAACCCGTATTTATTGTATCACAAAAACCTAATAGTGTAATGGAATGTTCGCAATCGAATTACGTGCCCACTATGCAAACACAAAATATCTCAAATAATAATAACGTTAAACGAAAATTCCGCGACATTATCATCATACGAATACTATTTTGCGCGAGGAGAACGTTAGTGAGGAAACAGAAAATAATTCCAAGGTAGTCGTCTCGGTGAAGGTAATAATAATGATTGGCAGTTTGTAACAGAGCGAAGTGGTGTAAGAAACGTCGTCCTATCGTTGATAACAACAATGATAATCATAAAAAAATGACTGGTAACCGTTACGACGTCCTTTCATCTGACGACCGTTGATTAATCCTCTAATTCCTAATGTAAGAAATACTTCCATAACGAAAGTTTCTAAGTCAGCTAAAAGAATTGAAACTATTGTTGACAAAAAAAAAACAATTATTACGGTAAAGCTCTCGCTGAGAAGGTAGTTAAAATTAATGTACAGACTACGGAAAGTTATACTTAGCACGAACTTTTAGACAATAAAATATTGTTTTCCATACGTTTCAGTTGAAACAGGATCGAGCGTATAGGGTAGTGATCAGGCACTTACATCGCTCTCTTGAGCCTGAAATAATCACGCAGGAATTGCAATCTCTCGGCTTTAGTGTTCACAATGTATAAAGTAATTTCAGACTGAAAAACTCTTTCACTATTTTTTCTAGATCTTGAACGGACGAATAGTTGTAAACAGATTTTCGACTTGAAGTTTTTGTCTAATACGGCTATTAAAGTGGAGAAAAAATTCCTATTGTACTAGGGCGTCAGTTTGTATAAAATGTGGTGAAGGGTATTTACAAATGTACTAAAGACCCAAACCTACCACCTACATGTGGGCTGTGCAGTGGATCGCATCCTGCGAATTATCGGGGTTAAGATATAGCCCGAAATAAGACAGACTTGATTAATGAACCGAAAAAAAAAAAAACTACCATGGGTAACCAGAGACAACCGAATCTAAATTACTCTCGGGTTATTAATTGTTGCCGAACATCGGTATAGCGCGTTAAGTACTTAACAAGTATACGATTGTTCTTGTAAACAATTATACGATAAAGTTGATTTCGATCAATGGTACAGTTACGCGCTAAAGAGTTATTTCGAGGCATGTTGACGGAGAAAGGGTAGAGAAACGTAAAATATTTCCACGTTTGAAATACGGGCAAGTTTCGATTAGAAATTGAATGGAACGGATTAGTGATTAACATTTTGCAACTTTAATACTTTTAATAATTCGCATCCAGTTGGGTGTACTAAAAAAAAAAAAAAAAAAAACTCAAAATCGCACGTAGATATGTAATGTATATAATTTACGCATAGGCGCGTATATTACGCGATCGCATAAATTATAATAACGTTTCTTAATTATGAACGACTAAGAAGTTAAATTATCTCTTTCGTATACAAAAATTTTATAAATGAAACTAAAAGTGGAAAATGTATTACAGGCTGCTTGGGGCGGAGGATTGCTCTTTTCTCAGAAATATCGTGCTACGAGATTGGCTGGGATCGAAAGGTAATTTTATTCGATGTTTTTCTTTCTTATTTATTTTTTATGATTACGATCATCATTATTATTACCATCGCCGTTATTATTATCTTTATTATTATTATTATTATTATTATTATTTTTTTAATACACGGAAAATTATAAAGGTGCAAATTAATAAGTAGGGAACAAAAAACGTAGTCTATGGGTACAGATGAGTAACGAGAATGACAGTCGAATTGTATATATGGCATTAAATCTAATCGTTTATATATTCATAAACATAATTAATAAGTATTTCAAACTTAGGAAATCCATTGCAGGGTGTACTTATATTTAAGGGCGCAACAGTCAGCATAGCAGAACATAGTACCATTACCGTGTGCAATATATATCGTATACGTACGAAAAAGTTATAAGAATATTATCATTTAGTTTTATATATTAGAAAGAGAAAAAAAGTATACATCTATTAGCGATTACAACGCTTTCCGTTGAATTATTATGATATTTATTATTAGTACTATCACTCTGGTAACTATTGATAAAAACGACACTCTTTTCATTATAATTACTATTATTATGATATATATATATATATAATATAAAAAGAAATATTTATCAAGAAATGCCTGTCAGACCAGAGGCATTATATGCAGCAGAGTGTTTAACGCTGAACAAAAAGGGATCTAACGATCAACTAGAAATTGCGGAAAGAAAGATTATGAGAACAATAGTGGACGGTCGACGAAACGTGGTGAAAAATATAAAAATTTACGTAATCAAGAACTGTACAATTACTACAACTATTAGAAAAAGAATAATTAATTTCTACGCGCATTTTCGAAGGATGGATCTAAACAGGTTCGCCGGAAGATTATTTAATTATACGCGATACCTAAAAATAAACGACACATCGGAGTCAACAAGTGACATGGAAGAACTGAAAATCATGCCTGGAGACATAAATCATCGAGTAACATTAAGGAAGAAATTATTCAAAAGGTTTCGTGGAGGAGCAGAAAGGAAGAACTGGCACTTTGTGGTCGGAAGGAAGGAAATACATAGCGAAAGGATGCATATAGAAACAGAAGTTAATTTCTACGGGCATTTACAAAGGATGGATCTAAACGGGTTCACCGGAAGATTATTTAATTATACGCGAAACCTAAAAATAAACGACACATCGGAGACAACAAGTGACATGGAAGAAATGAAAATCATGCCTGGAGACATAAATCATCGAGTAACATTAAGGAAGAAATTATTCAAAAGGTTTCGTGGAGGAGCAGAAAGGAAGAACTGGCAGTTTGTGGTCGGAAGGAAGGAAAAAAAAATACACGGCGAAAGGATGCATATAGAAACAGAGGAAGAAGAGTAATAGGTGACAACGCAGTCCATCTGTGGCTGGTTCGAAATAATAATAATAATATATGAAAGCAATTTTTTTCTGCATTAATAACTTAAAGTAGCGGAAATTTTCTTATTATGACTACGATTATTTATTATTATTATTAATAATAATAATAATAATAATAATATCGATGTTATTGTTACAAATTAATATTAATCAAGGTGCTTTAAGGGTGGGTAATTTAAACTCCATTACGTCGCAATATTTTGAAGAAGAAAAAAAAGATTCGGGATTAGACGTTTTAAGGATTTTGTATCAGTCGACCGTAATAAAACCGTCAGAATGAAATAAAAAGGACCGTCTCTCTCTATTTTACTTACAGGATATCTGTGTTTAATCGCATTCAGCCATCTATTTATTATAAATATTTATAACTGTCCGAAAAAGCCATGGACGTTATCTAATTTGTGTATATGAAAAATTATGTATGATTTAACTAATCTTTCGAACGATATAACGTTTTTTCTTTTAATGTGCGCAACATTCCGTGAGAGTTATTTTTTTTTTTTTTTAAGTTCACACGATAGAAATAGTTTAGTAAAATTTCGCGATGTTAAGGTATGACTACCTAACGATTTAACGGCGCTCAGAAAATGTTTAATAGAATAAACACGGGGGGTCGGTGATTTTGAACGTAAAATTAAATCGAAACATTACTACTTCAATCGAACGGACCATAAACCAAAGTGATTTTTCCTCAAATTCGACACATAATTTTCAAATTGCCTACATATACGGGTAAGCCGTTAGCTAATCACGTTCGGTCCGTTAAACACTTTTCGAGGTTCGTGTGTAACTTAATTCTTCCGCGTGTGATAATACTGCGTACATAATTAAAAAAGAAAGTCGAAAATATTAAAATCCGCGATTTATTCAGTTTTTCCGCGTTATTTCTGTCTCTAACGACAATTTTATTCTGCATCGGGCATACACAGCCCTTACACGCAAGCATATCCTCGATCGAACAGACATTCCATTGTGGCTAACAATCTACAACAAATGTTGTCCATATTCTAACGTGGATACAGTGCAGGCAGAATAAAATACTACGGTTGATAGTTGCCGCTCCATGGTACATCTCCAATTACACACCGACCTACATGTAAAATATGTCGCTGAAGAGATTAAATCGGTAAACCATATAAGATACTTATCGAGAATACAACATCATCCAAATCCATCGGCAGCTAATCTACTTAATGATGAAATACCTAACTAAAACGGAAAACAATGATAAATCTGGCTTAAAATGTTAAAGGCGGTTGGATTTGCTAATGGCCAAAACCATCTCCTGATATACTTGCCAAAACATAAAAAATCCAGTAGATAACTATTTAAATTAGTTCTGGATTAGAAGGAAATAGAAAAAAAAATCTTAAATAATCCGGCCTTCTGCATATATCTCCACCATCTCTGATAACGTCAATTTCAAACTCTCTTTTCTAATATAAATATCACAAACAGTGTCTCCGGCCACAGTATCTGTATATGGCAAAAAAAAAAAAAAAAAAAAAAAAAAAAAAAAAAAAAAACTTTCAACGTGTAAAAATCGACAAATATTTATTTTCTGTTTTGCAATTTTCGTGTAGTTTTCTACCGTCATAAATCTACCTGCTTAATCAGCCCGAGAACTCACGTGATTCCTCTGTAGGTTTGCCGTTGAAAGTGGAGATGAAGTTGCGCTGTACATAGCAAGGCCGCAATGACCCGAGATGATGTCGTCCAGTACCTGACAAGTCGCATTTACGCTTCTTGTTGGAGGGCAGTAACCTTTAGCGAGGGTTTCACCGAATGACAATTATCATTAATTACCAGCTCGGTTAACCGAGACAATGGTAGGTGAACAGTTACAGTTTTTACAGCTCTGCAACTCCTTGATTAGATCATCTGGCTGGAAAACTGACCCGGTCGGAACGGATCAAAGATGTAAACATAAACGG
Source organism: Coronaproctus castanopsis (assembly GCA_032883995.1). Lineage (NCBI taxonomy): Eukaryota > Metazoa > Arthropoda > Insecta > Hemiptera > Monophlebidae > Coronaproctus > Coronaproctus castanopsis. Next base: position 62,554,487 of record CM065054.1, read on the forward strand.
ACTCGTTCCAAGGCCTTTCAAATAGTGATTAATTCGCTCTACTTAAACCGGCGCTCGCGCGATTAAAATTAATTAATATTCTCTTTTTTCTATTCTTGTCTTTAATTTATAAAATACGCTACTTCATTTTATATAATGCGTATACAATTACGAGTACTATCGGAATAAATTGAATTTAATTCATTATTATTATGATTATTACGGAGAAGCTGTAACGTTAATTTCAGAATTATTTTTTAAAGAACGTTTTATTCGATCTGACACCGCGGTTGAAGGTTTATTTCGCATCCCACCTAATTTCGTTGTCGACTTTCGGGCTCGTGTCTACCTTACTTAAATTCTCTGTTCGTAGTTTCGCAATCCGAAGATCGAAAAAAGAAAAAAAAAAAAAAAAAAAAACCTCAAGAAAATCTTAAACAAAGTTTCGAAAAATAAAGTCGACCGAAGTAAAAAGCTACTAAGCCGTTAAATCCGTTAAAAGTTCGCGTATTTATTTTTTACTGTAACTTTTTTTTCGCATCCACTTATCCACCCTACCGCGTGGTCGACTGTCTGTTGCAGGCGTTAAAAATAATCATAATGAATATAATAATAAAGGTTCGCTTCTTGAAAGAAACAGCCGCGTCGGTGGTGGTGTAAAATGTTGCGAATCTTTCCGAACGAAATAACGGTTGCCTTTTGGTACGATATAAATTCATCCTATCCGCGCAACCGTTGTTTCATATATAATTATTCGCGCGTATTCGCTTATGATAAGCGCTTTACAGTCTAATAATAAGAGAATCTCGTCCGAGTAGTTGGGATTTAATGGAACAGGAGGATAAAACGTCGATTTCCTTAGTCAAAGTAAACAAAGCTGTTTCGAAGCTAATAGCGAGATAATGCTTCGTCGTCGATATTGACGGTCGCTCGCGCAAAAAGCTACGACGACAATAGAAGCCGGTCCCTTAAAAGCTTCGCTCGTCGACCTTCAAAACAAATTATCAAGCCGAGACCCTCCCTCTAACCTTGGTCGGTTACGAAAGATGATTTTATCTGCTGCTGCTGTTTCATCCGTCTGTCTATCTGTGTCTCTACAGTTATAATCAGGATTAAATTTTCGCACCCCATTTTCATACACCGTTTTGACGACGTTTTATCTACATTTCCCACGTCAGCCTTAAAAATCTGTAACATGTCGAATCGCAGGTGCAATACACGTGCACATATGTATATATATATATATATTAAAGCGAGTATTTATACGGTGTGCGAATTAGACCAGCTGAAAAGCTGGGATTCTAGCGCATCTGCGGCTTGAAACATTAAATCGAGGTTCGTACCACGTTAATAGAAGATAGAATAGGGTTGACGGAATATACGTTATTCGACATGAACTCGTTAAATGAACAGTAGATTATTTTTTTAAATCGCGAATAAAAAATTTTAAAAAAAGTCCGCCTCGGAGCGCAGGGAAAAACTTAAAGACGTTTTAAGTAAATTCGATACACAGTTTTTTCTCTTAATTTTTACGCGGGCCTATACATAAACAATAATACATTATTAAAATCAATCGGTAATAACAAAATAGAAGATAGGAATATATTTAAAAAGTCAGGAGTGTTTGTAATCAATGTAAAAAAGACTACATAGGAGAAGACAATTAATAACAAGATTTAAAGAACATTTAAACTCATATTGATGATGAAAAATCATTATTCGGAAAATATTGCATAGAATTAAAACACAAAATAAATATTAATCAAAATTATAACATTTTACCTACAGAAAAACATTTCAAAAAAAGAAATCTACTCGAAAAAATGGAAATAATAAAAGAAAGAGATAAATATAATTTATTAAATTCAACGGTAAAGTTTGAGGAAGAATTAATTTTAAAATTGTAAAAAAAATTTGTATTATTTCTAGTTTTTTTTTTTCTTTTTTTTTTTTTAATTTTAATATTATGTAAATCTCCATACGCCGTTTGTAACTACCAGGGTTATTACAGCGTAAGGAGACGTGTGTCTAGTTTATATGTGTGCTAGGAGTCCGCTTTATCTTGCAAAAGCCAGAATACTACCTATCGATTGAGGGGTTGTTTGAGAGTATTTTGTGTATCGGGCCCCGTATATTTTGTGTTTTAGCCTGTCTGGTGTGAATGTTTGGCAGTTGTAGATTAAGTGTGTGACGGTTGGTTCTGTTAAATGTCCGCATAGGGGGCAGTTTGTTGGTGGAGGGCTTTTGGTATAAAGATAATTGTGTGATATGTCCGTAGACGGTTCGAAGCACCATATTCTTTTCTGCTTGTGCCATCTGGCGGCCACCATGGTTCTATGGTTGATTTTATGCTCCTAAGGAAGATTGTTTGTGAGGTCCAGTCGGTGGTCCATTCCTGTTTACTGTTATTCATGAGTACATGTACTAATGTTGATGGAGGTGGTGAGTGTTCTGATACTGGTGGAAATACCATAGACCGAGCTTCAAGGTCTACTTTGTCACTACCGTACATTCCAATGTGACTTGGGATCCACAGAAAGCAGATTTTCCTTCCTTCCTTATGTAGTGTGTGTAGATTTAGATTTCGAATATTATTGTATTTTTATTATCTTGACGGCATATTAGTTGTAGAGAGGGAGTCTGTTATAAGCAATGATTTTCGACATGGAAGTACAGCTGATCTGATGCACCGAATACAGTACATAATTCCATACAACTCTGCATCCAGAGAAGTGCAGCCATCGCTCAGTCGGATTGAGTGTAGTATATTATCAATTTGGTAAGAGCAAGCTACTGGTGAATTCTTGCCGCCTGCATTCGATTTTGCTCCGTCTGTGTATGCGTGTGTGTGTAGTCTTTGTATTTTTGAATAATACCATTTCTTTTATATTTGTAGGGTGTGTAGATTTATTTTGTTGTGTGAGCGTTAAGTCTATTTTTGTTTCGGAATGGTCCCAAGAAGGTATCATTATATCGTAATTCAATGTTGATTTTGGAATGAAGCTTATGTGATATGTTGATAGTATGTTAAGTAGGTTTGGTATAGGATCATTTGCAAAGTAGGGGTTAGAGGATGTACGTTCTGTGGTGTAATGTTTTATTGTAGCTAAGCAGACGGCTTAAGTAGAGGTAATGGCATTTTCTGTAGTGTTATAAGTGGAAAAGATCTTGCTAATGCACACAAGCTCTTTGATGGTGATGAGGGATGTACTGCAAGGATGGATCGAAGTCCAGCATGGTGCACTGTATCTAATGTTCTTAATATAGATTTTGCTGACTGTTGAGTATACCTGATACCCATAGTTGATTCCGTGATAGGATTATAGATTTATAGATATTTATGAGGATTTGGGATTTTATATTGTATGTTGGGTTTGATAAATATTTTAGAATTGGGAGTAGTTTTAAACACCTACTCTTGAGTTCGGTTATATGATAACGCCAGGTTAATTTGGAGTCGAACAATATACCTAAGAATTTTACTCTTGTTTTGGCTGTTAAGGGAGAGTTATTTATACTTAGAGAAAAGCTGCAAGATGATAGACGTCTCTTATGGAAAATAATGTATGATGTGATTTGGACGTGGAAAAATATAAACCTTTCGTATCAGACCATTGCTGAAAACGATCTATGGTTTTTTGTAGGATTTTTTGTGAATTAGAAGGAATACTGGATGACAAGGATATATTAAAATCGTCAATGTAAAGCCGACCGGTAACAGACTGCGAGATATAATTTGCTATGTCATCGATATGTAACATGAACAAGATTGCCCTAAGTGCAGACCGTTTTCAGTCTGAACTGGTGTTGAAACCGATCTTAACTTGAAAAGTTCGGTTGTTTAGGAAACTGCATTTATTAATAGCCCATGTCGCCACAAGCGGTCAAACGCTTTTTCTAAATCGAAAAATACAGCATATAAGTGCTGTTTATCATGTTGTGATGTTAATATCTGCCTCTGTAAAGTGAGCAGATGATCTATAGCAGATCTCGTCTTACGCCCACCAGCTTGCAAAGGAGAAAGGAAATTGTTATTTTCAAGGAAAAATAAGAGACGCCTATTAACCATCTTCTCCAGCGTTTTTGAAAGAACATTCAGAAGAGATATTGGTCTGCAATTATCTGGGAAGAAGGGATTTTTGTCTGGTTTTAGTATTGGAATAACTATAGCTGAATTCCAACTTTTGGGAATGATGCTGGATCTCCATATTTGGTTGTATAAATTTAAAAGGATTAGATTTGCACTTGGTGGAAGGTATTTTAACATGTAAGAATGTACTAAGTCTGGACCAGGTGCAGTATTTGGTGTATGTTGGTTGAGCTGAAAGTTTAGTTCTGACATATTAAAGTCAGAGTTGTAAGGTGCAGTAGGATCTTGTGGGAAATGTATTTGCTCTTTTTCAGCCGCTAATTTTGTATCAAGAAAAGCGGCCGAATATCTCAGGGATGAAGATTTGCTTGCAAAGTGTCGGGCGAGGGAATTGGCCACATCATTTGGATCAAAAATAGTTTTCTCACCTATCTTTAATGACGTAGGAGTGGTTATGGAACTTTGATTTTTGATTATTATAAAATATATATTTTTCACTGTTCAAACATACTTTTAAAATAATTATTTTCTGGCTACTGTTCTGTAAATTTTATATTACTGATATTTGATTGTGTCGTTTACCACATTCACTGTCAGATTGTTTTAAGTATTTACATTTAATTTTATATGTATAAATTTGTGAATTTATATTTAAATTAATATTTTGTTTTTTATATCTTTATTTTTATTTATATATCGCTTGATAATAGCGTAGTTGCCGAAAAGTTTTGCGAAATCTAAATAAAGGTTTAGTGATTTTAACTGATTTTTGTAATTAAATATATATATATATATATATATATATATATATATATATATATATATATATATTTATATAAGTCTTGTATAAGTCGACGCGCCTAACGCTAGAAAGTGTGGTTTGAAACACGATTAATTCGAAAAATAAATATTATTATAAGGCTGTTACTGTTACGAATGCTGGTATTACTAATACTACCCAAATCAAATCAAATCAAATCAAATCAAATTTTATTTATATTCATTTCAACAATAAATATGACGAAATTGATTAAAATTCGGATTAGAATGCAAAGGAAACCGGTTATGCCTGGTGGAATTCCCAATAATCTTGTTTTGCACCACCGACCGCCTTTGACAAGGCGCTTCGTAAAGAATTAATAAACATACTGCAGAAACATGTTTCGAATGAAAATGATGTAAGATTAATGGAGAATCGGTACTAGGAACGAAATGCAAATATTAAAATAAGAAATGAATAGTCCAGTAACAAATGCGCTATACAAAACGGAATAAGGCAAGGTTACCCGTTGCCAGCGATATTATTCGAAGAAATAATGAACAAAACTAGATCAATTCGGATATAAGATCAATAGGAGTGACATTAATAATATCTTAGTGGAAGCACGAGAAGAGTCTTCGCGAAGATTGCTGATGTATACGTTTTCAAACGATGTGATACATAAGCAATCGGCCGCCCTTTGGAAACAAACAAATCCGGCTAATCTCACTGCCGGTATAATATCAGTTATGGCGGAATAAGAAAATAATGATAGACGGTTGAACAAATGCGAAAATTATAATTTTTAAAATTATTTTCCCGTCCGATATTCATAATTAGATGAAATAATTTCGGAATAACCAGTTCTGATGATGATCGCGGCATGTTGCTTGAAACGTAAACTCAGATTTATTAATATTAATATATTGTTTTATTTTATTATTAATGAATAGTTGGTTTTTTTCTAAATTTGTACGCGGTTATACCGAAATTATTTTATCTAAATGCGAAAAATGTTGCATATCGTATAAACGACGAAGAGAAAAAGTAGGGGATAAAAATGAACACGGATATGATCAAAGTGATAGGGTTCGGTAAAGTATATTAGAGTAATAACGATGCGACAAGTATTAAAATTGACGATAAACGAATAGAGAACAGTTTAAATAGTTGGGAGCGATTGGAATACGACAGAAGTCAAAGCTCGAATAGGAATGGCGAAGCGATCTTCTACTAATCTGGACGAAGTAAAAAACCGTAACTAATCTTTAGAATGAAGAAAACGAATTATACGATGTTACGTTTGGTCCGTATAGGCAACAGAATGAGGGGGGACATTAAATGTGCGAATGTGAAAGAACGCCGGATACATTTGAAATGTACAGAAGATTACACGTAATCCGATGGAGAAAGTTCGTTTCAAACAGAAAAGTGTCGGATAGAACGTAAACGAACAATCTACCTTCGAAGATGTTAAATGAAAATAAACAACAAAAATTGTTAAATTCGCTAAATTTTTATTTTACATAACGTCTATTAAGCCGTTATCTAGTGCGGACGTACAAAAAATTAAATATAAAAATATGTACAATTTATAGAAAATTTAAAAGGAAAAACACAATTTAAATAAAATTTAAGAAAACGCTTTTAATTTAGAAGTAGAAAAAAATTCCTTTCATAAAGACAATCTATCGTTCGAATAGGAAGCTCTGCACTTCCTCGATGAGTTCACTCGCAAAAGGTGTACCGAAAAGCCCCGTTTTGAGCCCAACCTTATTTAATGTCGCAATAAATGATGTTCCAACTATTATAAAATCCCCAGTAAAATGCTTACTATTTGCCGATGACTTGACAATATTTGTTAATTTTAGAAATGTCAAACTCGAAGAAAGTACACTCAAGAAACCGCAAATAATCAGTCGGAATGGTTCATAAAGAACAGCCTTCAAATATCTATATCAAAAACTACAGCTGTGTATTTCTCATTTGAAAATGCGAACACGAAATATTCATCACGCTCGAAAAACAAAAAAACAATTCAAAAAATAAACTCCTAAAAATTTCTCTATCACATCTGCTGAACTTTACGTAATATACACTTAGCAATGACATCATTAACGTTCCGACATAATTACGCCACGATATGCTCAGACTCGCTTGCAGCATTAACGCTGTATACAGCCACAATCAACATTCGCTCGCGAAAGAAAATCGAAAAATATTAATAGCCGCACCACATCGGAAAACTACCTTCCTGTAGGTTTCAGTCCATTCTGTAATTGGCAGACAAAGCAGTCAAGGAAACAGCTATTCTTTACCTGCTCCGGATATACCAGTACCGCCAGCAGACTTCAACACCTAAGACTTGCTTTCATAAACCTATGGAACAACCGATGGCTCGATGCTCTATCATCAAATCAACTGCGTCTAATTAAATCAATCATCCGCCCGTAGCAGATTCGTTCTAACCGACGAAGAGACACGATATAGTCATCAGCCGACTTCGATTGGGACATATAAATGTTACCCACATCCGTTTAATACTGTTGTTTTTTTCTATAAGTGTGGATGTAAAATTTGTATGTCCCAATCGAAGTAGGCTGATGACTATAACGCGTCTTCGTTGGTTAGAACGAATCTGCCACGGCCGGATGTCGAAGAAGATGTGCCGCGGGGAAGTGTACTCGGTCCACTATTGTATCTATTGTTTACATATGATATGCCAGATATTGATGATGCACTAACAGCAACTTTCGTTTAAGAACGTGGAAATCGTGATAATGCACGCGAACCGAGAAAAGTTCACAGAAAATCTACAAAGTAATTTAAATAAAACCCCATCAAACGATTGAATAAGCGGAAAATTGTAATAAATGAAAATAAAACATCAATTTCGCAAAAACTAAAATCGAACGTAATAAACAACAACTGCTCGCATACTCATCCGACAAACATCTTGGAGTACACCTCGATGAAACCCTTATATGACTCCGCCGTATTAAGACCAAAATAACAGGGCTTAATTTAAACGCAAAGCGACTTTATCCGTTGCTCGAACCCGCTCTCAATTTCAGGTTGCAAACAAAGTTTCGATATGTCGCATGCTGCTAAAACCAATATAGTTGTACGCAGCCGATGCGGATGTGCGTCTAAAAGTAATATTAATAGAATACGACGATATCAAAATAAGATGTTAAGATCGCTGGTTGGAGTACCGTGATATGTATCAAACCGTACGCTACATCAATACCATCAATACATGTCAACTATGTTACAGAAGAAATAAAACTATCTATCGCCAATAATCACTTGTCAAGATTGGAAGGACTTGAAAACGATACTGAACCTTCTTTAAAAACCAGTAGATCGCAATAGGTTGAACAGGAGGAACGTTGTAGATTTAGCGCGAAAATTCGATAAATAAAATCGAGATCGTGCTGATGGACAGGTCTTGAAAATCATGATCCTGTCATCATTAATATCTAGTAAATAATATATATAATCAAATTATCGATTATATTAACGCGAAAAAAGATTGATGAGGAGACGGTTAAATTACCGCAACGATATTACGAATTCGAAGTAAATAGGAAGTTGCTCTGCAAAGAAAGAGAAGGTCACTTGATTTTTATATTGTCAGTTTTGAACTAGATCGGCTGGATGTTAGTTGTGTTTTAATTGCATATTTTATCACTTTTCTCAGTATTATTAGATATTTATTTTAACCTGAAAATGATGTAACCGCCGAAAGGTTTTTATTATTAATCAATTAACGTTAATGATTTTAACTAACATCGTTTCATTTATTATTATTATTATTATTATTATTGTTATTAGTATTTCAGTTGAAATACTCAAGAGAATTCCTATCGATAGAAATGACTTACGCGTATTATAAGCCAACTATAAATGGCGACAAACAGCAAAAGTAACAGTTTGAATATGAAAGAACTGATATTAAAAGAAGAGCTCGCCAACAACAGTGCGTACTTACACCCTTACATTTTAATTTCGTACGCGGAGATAATCTTTAAAGAGGCCTTTGATAAAGATGACGCTGGAATTAATGACTACTCGTTGATAACGTGCGGTACGCAGACGACAGTTTTCTAATATCAACAAATAGTCAGGAGAGACTTACTCGATAGATAAGTTCTTTATCCATAAGCCTCTCAGTCAATAGTAAACACCGAAAACGACAGAAGCGATCCATGTCGACAAGTTGCAATTAATGGATGACGTAAAAAGAAGAACGATTAAATATATCGCTCGCAAAATCATAGAAGAAAAACTTTTCAACCCAGCAGCAGAGGGGGTAAAATTTCAGGGAAGGCGCTTAGAGGAATAAAAAAAACAAAAACGGAATTAATTACCACAAATGCCGGAATTATTTGTCAAATTAATCGAATCAGCCACATAATTACATAATTATGTATATAGAGTGGGTGGTGTGCAACCTTCCGAATGGGAGATGCTACTTTTACGATGACGATGATTACGATGTATGGCATTTTGTCTAAATTTATTTTCGTATATAAAATACGTATAAAAAATATTGTCTATCCCCTATTATATTAGCTTAAATATTTATAAATTTATATATAGGTAATATTAAAATCGGTATGCAGGTTTTGTTGTTTCCTGCATAGTTTAGTTAAACGAGAAACCGGGGGGGGGGCATATTTCTCTAATTTAGTATAAATAAATGTGTTCGGAATGCGTTTATTAATTCAGTTCGATTTGTAACGTATATTTTTCGGTACATACACTTTTCATCTATTTATGTCTAATTGTCATGAAACTTGAGAAGAGCCGATTACTGAAAGAACTAAACCCAAATTTACAATGATGAATTTCTAATTCGTAATCTTTCGAATTTTGCAGTACGGGGAAAGTTGGATGCTAGATGCTAAAAGAAACGTATCAAAAGAAAGCATTTGAGATGTATTTATATAAGAAGAATATTAATAAAATTCGCTAATAAAAAAAAAATCTTATTAAAATAAAATAAAAAAAATAAGAAAATATTATTAGTCTTATTCCGAGAGTAAATTAGTGTTGGTTATTACAAAATATTACGAAAGGTAAAAGAGATCAGTGAAACGTCTTCACAAGGGTTGAGAGATGTACGACGCTGGAAGTATCTTGGTATATTAATAGATAAAAAACTTACTTTTACAGCCCATATAGACTCAATTAACATTAAATGCAGTAGGCTATACGATAAACTTCGCAGGTTACTTCATAATAATTATGGTTTACGATATAAAGAAAGAAACTATACTCTGTAAAGGATTAATTCAATCTGTTTATGGATATGGGTCCTGCATTTATTTAAACAAAAAGATCCTCTCAAAAATCCATAAACACCAGAGAAAATTTATACTAAACATTGCCTCATTATATAGAACCACCTTTTCTTCAGCTTCTTGTGTGATTGCCAGTATTCTTCCTTTAGATCTATTCCTTATTGGACGAGCAATAGTTTCAGAATATATCAAAAAAGCTTAGAAATGGTCTCTTCTCTTAAATACTTTTCAAATAGTGTTATTAAACAAACATTAGGAATCACACCGGCTATGAAATTATTAAAAAATAAGGTTCGTAATGATATTAACAGTCTTTGGCAGTCACGCTAGGATGAGGATGTCAATGGTCGGAAAACCTATCTCTTCTTTCCAAATATAATAAATAAACTTAAAATGAAAAATCTGAATATCACCTTTTTTTTAATGCACAAGTACTCTCGGGACATGGTAACTTCAGAGAGTACCTTCATCGATTTAAATTAGTAAACTCTCCGAACTGTCTTGTCTGCGGATCAATGAGCATTGACAATGCACAACATCTAATTTTTGAATGTAAACGTTTTAGACAGTTAAGGGATGAGTATAATATATGCGCAAACAAGTCATTAATCTTAGACAGAAATAATGCAGACAGAATGCTACTTTTTTTCATGATTTAATGAGGGAAAAGTTAACTATAAAATAGTGTGATCAAGTTTCTTACTCAAATTGTTAATAAATATTACAAATAAATATTACAGTTGTTATGATGATAGTAGTGATTTTCAAGTAATTAATGGTATTATCTAATTCAGTAATACAAATGTTATCCCAATATAAGTTATGATAATGATTAAAAAAAAAAAAAAAAAATGTATATATATATATATATGTGTTTACTTTGAATTCATGAGTTAATTGTAAGAATTATATTGTGTATTCGATATTTGTAACTAACGTTTGAATAGTAGTTACGATCTAAATAGTAGTATTGTTATTAATAATATTTATTTTAACAATGTAAATATGTACTCGTTTCATTATTATCTTATAGTAAATGGTAATGGTGACTAATCATCACTGTTACTTTATAATGTAACCAATTTAAGTGTGTAATTTCTGTGTTAACCTATAAGTTTACAATTCAATCTACACACATTAATATTTATTTGTTAGTTAATAATTTATTATTAAATTATTCAATGTACACAGAAAAGATTAATAAACGTGCCCCACTGGTTAAAAAAAAAACCAAAAAAAAAAAAACTACGAACATCTAGACTAGTGTCAAGTAGATCGATCGCTAGTACGTTTGTGCGGGTTTCCAAACGGCTTACATATTGCTTTACAGCACGTTTAATATCGTTTTTCACGTATGGTATTTTTAAGTCTCGATGTAACGTATGGCTCGATACGTACGAATGCGCGTATCTTTTGCACAACCCCATATGTCCAAACAGAGGCAGGTAAGCATATGCGTGTCCAGTTTCAATCACCGACAGTACCTGAAAAAAAAAATTACACACTTGCACATGCAGGAATGCTCCTATAGGTATAATAAAAAAGACAGAAAAAATCAACAAACGCACTCAGGATAATTAAATCTTGCGGATATTCGCACTCGTTCGTTAATAAAGTTTCGTTTGCCGAAATATTATTATTATTATTATTATTATTATTATTACTATTACTATTACTATTGTAAATTTCACAATAACGATTTAAAATGTTCCTAGGTTAGGTTAGGTGGTTCGCTAGAGATTTTTACAACTTGTTTCATTCTACACGGTGCAGGTTTTTTCGACACCCTCCCACCACCCCCGTCGTAATTTTTCCCGACGAATGAATATAATTACGATATTTATTTCAGCTTTATCGATAGACTCGAATTTGATATGTCCTTTTTATGTATGAAATAATTAAATAAATTCTCGTTAAAAAATGTAAAAATAATCACATAAAAAGCGTAAACGCTACAAGGCCTAATGATAATATATCTCGATGTTAGTTATGAAGCGACCACTATTCAGAACGACATCTCGAGCTATCGAAGAAGTTCGACGAATTCGGATTTATATTTTCATTTTTTTAATCGCGTCGAATTCTCGGAAGAGGAAAAAATCAGAAAATTAAAATTAAATTCACGAACGAGAAAAAATTCATCTCGCCAGCGGAATATAAATCCGAAGAGAAAAAATTAAGCTGTAATATCGGTCTTTGTGCGACAAAGTATAAAAGTTAAATCCTGAAAATAGGAAAAGATTTCATGTATATATACGTATATATATATATGTATACATAGATATATATATATATATATATATATATATATATATATATATATATATATATATATGTATATATATATATATTAGAAAATTCGAAAGGATTTTCGCACAAAAGAGTTATATTTCACGTAGGTGCCTACGTAATACGATATCACGAAGACGGATATGTTTCTTTTCGTTGCCTGCCGTTTATCGAAAATTAGGTTACGAAACAAAATTACCACCTCGTTTCAGGTGTTAAAATTGGAAAATTTCCCAATAATAAAAGACGACCCCTTTCAAAAAAAAAAAAAAAACAAAAAAAAAAACGTTCTTTTTCTTTGCGCGTCTAGAATAAATAAATCGTTCTCTCTCTTTTTTTTCTGAAAAATTTTCTATTCCTTTTTTCGATTTTTTTCAATTTCTTTCCTCTCCGATATGATATCTACTTAATTCGATCTCTAACGCATTTACGTCGTTTTGCATTATTTCAATTTTGCCCGATAAATATTATTTTTATCGTTATCATCAACGTTATCATCAACGTTATCCTTGTCACTATCTTGGTCATCTTTGTTATTATATTATCATCATCATTGTCATCTCGTACTATCATCGTCATCATTATCATCGTGCATTATCGTCGTTATCATTGCTATCATCGTCGGTCGTCATCATCGTGCTATTTATCGTCATCATCATCATCATTGTCATCTCGTACTATTCATCGTTATCATTGTCATCGTCAATCCTCCACGTTTTCGTCCTAATAATAATAATAACCGAATGGCTTATTATTAATAAAATATAAGAATAATCAGTGCCACCCCTGTCGTAATATGTAGCTGATAGCGGAAATCGTCGGTCAACCCGCTTCGGATAGTAACGTGTTGATTCTGTGTACATGCGCCTTTAACGGACCTTTTTTGCATTTCTTTTTGCTCGGTTTTTTTGTTGTTTTTTTTAAATAGGGGTGCCTTTACAGCTTACCCAACGTGATACTGTGGGGACTAGGAACTGTCTACATCTTAAGCATACTGACTTCTCTGCTAACGTCGCTATATGGGGGAATAATTGTAGATTATCCATATGTAGAAGGGACGATACATTATACGAAGGTGTAATACTCGAAGAACGTAGCAAGACAAAAGCTCCGAACGCAAACAGCAGAACATTAAAAAAAAAAAAAAACATGATCGGGATTGCAGACTGCCTGTTCAAAATGGAGGGGACAGAAGGTACTTTCTCTAAGCTGCATCAACGAATGATGTCCAAATCGTAATCTACTGACGAGTACAATTCCCTTACGACTAATCTTCTTAAAGAGATAGAACCGCGGGAGTTTGGGGAGGCTGGAGCTGATAATAATAAGTGATAGCTGATTGACTAATGCTCTCAGTTTACATTAGCTCCCATTGACTCCTGTGCTCTAGCTGAATAAAGTGAATCATATCTTCGTGAGTTATTAAGGAGATCTCTATAAACGACGCGTCTTTAGCCAATGAGTCAACAAATTCGTTTTCTGGAATACCTCTATGACCCGGCACGCACAAGAAGGACACAGATATTCCCGCACGTTCCAAATTATTAAGTTGTAGCAAAACTAAACCGATTAATGTATCCGACACGCCACGTTTATTGTCTACAGCCGTAATCACGCTTTTTGAATCGGTAATAATAAGGTAATTTCGGCGAAGATTTAAGCTCGGTAGAATCGACAAGGCTTGTAGTACTGTTACACATTCAGCACTAAATACTGAACATTCTTGGCATAATTTGTACTTGTTACTAATATTGAAAGCTGGAATGAACACTGCTGCTACCGTTCCTCGAGTTGACTATGATCCATGTAGTGGAAACATTTCGGAGATAATACTATTAAAAGTGGCAAAGATTAGTGTAGAAGGATACAGACTACGGTTTTCAGCGAAAAAAGATGAATTTTGCTCGTAAATTATATTATTCAAGTATATATTCGATCCGATCTCCTTATCTCTAGCTCCGTATTACCGGCTAATATGTACGTAAAATTGTGGTTTGTTCAGCGACATAAAAGTAACTAATAACGAGTTTAATATGTGCTTCGTTACTACCTTATGTAGATTAAGAGTGAGGGGGAAAAATCGTTTACCACGTGGCGCGTTCAAAAGACTATTGACGACCTAATTGAATGGTGGCATAAATGAAAAATTATACTCGATCATATCATCTTTACCAAACAACGTATTGCGCGCGATAAATACAAAAAAAAAGGTTACGATAAATTCCAACTCATTAATACAAAGCCAGCCCTACTAAATGTGTCGTCGGTGTTCATTTGGATGAAACATATTAACCCGACTGAAGCGTATAAAAGCTAAGAATAGCGATCTAGAACTTAAGATGCAACAATTGTATTGACTGATAGGTCCTCGCTCGCAGTTGAATACGAATAATAAATTAACATTGTATAAAGCAATATTAAAAACCTACGTGGTTATATGCAGCAAAATTTTATGGACATGTACTTCGACCACTAACGTAGAACGAATTCAGCTTAGGCGGAATATAACACTACGGTTGATATCTGCTGATCCATGGTACATCTCCAACAGGACATTGCACACCGACCTACTTATGAGATATCTTAATGAAGAAATATACCTGAAAAGATTAAAACGGAATAGTATTTATTTTATTCTTATTTTATAGTGCCGTATTTAACTACCGAAGCTATTAACGCATTTATTTATTTCCTTATACCGCAAACTTATTCAAAAAAATATTTTACTATACACGCAAAACGTGTCAAAATAAGTTGATCAACGTTGCAGGAAACTATAACGACACGCTAAATCTCACCATCGCGCGTTATCCTTGTATACAAACATCGTAGAATTATGCACGGATTGCTATTATTATATAATTCGATATTTTAAATTGCACAATCTTATATCCCGTGTAATATTCAGAAAATCTCAAAAACTCTATGTTCTTATATGGGACATTATGCCTTAAATAGTAACAGTGACGCAGCACCCATGGTAGGCTCTACAGATAAGTTAAAAAAAAGTATAAAATATATAATTGCGTGTAACTTGTAAACTCCAGACAATTTCGCAGCTGAAACGAGAGTTGAAACAGAAGAGAATATTTGAAAGTTATCACTAGTAAAACCTCATCTGGAAGAATGTGCAAAACAGCCTAGATTGCGAAAAGGATTTTCGGAAAATACTCCTTACATTCTGACTGTTAATTGAAAATCCAGCTGACTATGAAACACAAAAGAAAAAAAAAATGACCGCTGCATTTGAATCTGACCCAGGTCATGGTGCGTTTTCGTTGTTGTTATTACTTGCTTCGTTGTCGTTGTTCGTGATCGTTTATAGTTTGGTTTGACTGTGGAAAATTTTTTCACACATTCGGTTGTGTATATTTTATTCATTTTTATTATGAATTTTTTATTTTTAGGGGGGGGATTTTTGAGCCGACTCCATATACAAATCCTGGGTGCGCCACTCAATAGTATACAATCGTAGCAAAGAAGTCAAAAAAGTCATGACTTTTACTATATATAAATATATATATATAGTATATAATAATGGTGACACAACCGATAGTTGAAAACACAGGATTGCATTTAAACGTATAGTTAATTTAATTAAAGATTATCTTGGAAAAATCGCTGCAACGCGTAAATTTGCATATTAGCAGCATTTTCAGACTTGTCGTAGAATTTATTGCGTATCAGCAGCATATAATGCATCGTAGGATTAACAAAAAAAAAAAAAAGATTGCATTTAATGAAAATTTACTTGTAAATTAATATCTATACAATCAATCTAAAATCGGCGATATAAAATTTATACATAAATATTTACACTAAATAGCTGTGGAAGTTTTTATGTCGGACGGAAATTGTTGTTTCATTTTTAACAGGATATGTAATTAATTCTGAAAAGTATATTATAAAAGCTTTCGGCAATTTTTATGTAAGAAGCAAGTTGTTATTTGTTACTTATTTCTCTGCGCTACTACGCTGTGATTATTGGTATTGATGATTGTGTTTATCACATTTACTGTCATCAGATTGTTTTATAAATAATGTATTACATATTTTATATTATATTGTAGATATTTATATATTTTTATATTTCATTTTTATGTTCACCTGATAATGGCTAAACAGCCGTAAAGTTTCAAATCCACACTTTTCAACCTATTTAATTTAATTAAATATTTCCAAATCGCACGATCTTCTGCTGTAAGACGACGTGATTTAAAACGAAGTTTAATCAAGTTTAGTAACTTTTCAGAAACTTTTACAACAGGGATTCTCTCTCTCTCTCTCTCTCTCTCTCTCTCTCTCTCTCTCTCTCTCTCTCTATATATATATATATATATATATATATATATATATATATATATATATATATATATATATATATATATATATATATATGTATGTATATGTATATATGTATATATGTATATATGCGTATATATATATATATATATATATATATATATATATATATATATATATATATATATATATATATAGATATGTATGTGTGTTTGTGTGTGTGTTAGGACGGGAGTTTAATGTGTTTGTGTATAAATTGCATTTTACGTTGATAGAAATTTTCAATTTAAATTCAATTGACGGCATAATCAAACGAGAACATTCTTCACATTTCATTGAATTAGCTGTTATTTGTTACTTTAAATAAAGTTTTTCCTACGTTTCGATGTATGTTCTCATTAAGAAAATAAGAATTCTAACATCAAAATACGTGACATTTTTTTAAATAAGTTTTTCGATTTATAAATGATATATATTCACATGTGTACACACAAACACACATGTGTACATGTATATGCGTATGAAAATAACAGTAATATATATATATATAAACATTCAAAAAACAAAACTTATGATTATTAATAAGGAGGCAGAAGTTTGTTCAGATATAAATGGATTCCAAGTAGTGAAAGATTTCATATAAGTAGGTTCTTTGATATCTGGCGACGGCTACTGAATAAATGAAATTAAAAGGAGAAATAATATGAGTCGCGCAACGGTTCATATAAAGTATGGAAAGATTCACATTTATCGATGGACTAGAAAATTCGAACAATGAAGTCGTTAATTTTCTCTATTTTCACAATCTTGTACTATCAATAGGAAAGAAGAAAAGAAAATAGAAGCTTTCGAGCTGTGGAGGCTTTTGAGAATATCGTGGACGAAAAAGATCACGAATAAGATTTACGGAGAATAGGCGAACAACGCAGTTTATTGTCTGCAATACGGATACGGATTTTGGGCTATTTTGGTCACATTACTAGACGAAACGCTCTACAATTAGAAAAACTAATATTCGAAGCCAGACCACCCGGTTGAAGACAAAAAGGAAGACCGCATCGAAGGTGATCAGATGAAATATTAGATTTAATGTGTCGAAAAATAACGACATTAACAGCATGCAGCAAGTTGGCAATGGACAGACGCCAGTGGGAAAAAAAGCATCCATGAGTTTATTGGATTATCATGCTCACGACGTCCTATGATATAACGACAATTCATCATATATATATATATATATATATATAAAATTTAAAGACAAACGCATCTCTCGTGTTGATAGCTTTTGGAAAGTTAAGTACTGTCTTAAAAAATGAAGAAATACCCAACGGCTTAAAGAAAAGTACATTCTTCCGGTGCTTACATATGGAGCGCAAACATGAAGCCTAACGAAGTATGTCGTTAAAAAAAATTGCAGCGACAGTCTCGAAAAAGTAATATTGAGCATCAAGATATCAAACCAGAAAGCCAATACGTCGTGTAAGACAGCAGACTAATTACCGGATGTAGTCGAACGCGTATCGCAGTTAAAATGTAATTGGGCAAGCTATCTAGCATGAAGAAACGATGACAGATGTACGAAACGAATAACCGAATGGCTTCTGAAAGAAGGACATAAAAGTCACGGTCGGCCAGATAAATGGTGACAGGACGATATGGAGAGATCAGCCGGTGTGAAATAGGTAAACGAGGCTCGTGATCGCTGCAGATGGAAAGAAAAGGAGAACGCTTACATCCAGCAGTGGATTGATATAAGCGCATCGTGATTGTGATATATATATATTTATTTGTTTATTTATTTATTTATTTATAAAAAGTGGTGTAATATAATTTCCTTAATAAGTAGCTAGCCGCCAAACGAGAACTAACAGTGATGCTTTTTGAAGTTCTACGCTCATGGTATAACTGTATCGTGCATTGAAAAGAACTCTAATAAAATATTTGTAACAGTTCGATCAAACATGCGGATAGATTCAAGTAAAAAAAAAATCGATCTTCACGAAGTAATCAACTTTAGATATATTTATACGTGTTATAGACGTCCCGTGTAATATGCTCTTAGATACTACATACCATTATTACCATATTCCTCTATATGATATCTACGACGGATCGATCTACGTGCGCGTATATATATATATATATATATATATATATATATATATATATATATATATATATATATATATCGAAGGTAATAGTAACGGGAACATATAAAAAAAACACTACAGTGACAGAAATCCAAAGAAAAACACACAAACTGAACAATGTGCTAGGGGAATAATAAAGGACAGTTACACGTATTGTAAACAGGTAAATGAATGAAGACGTATTCATTTGTTTTCTCGACTATGAGGAAGCAGTTGATAGCGTTCGGCACAATGAACTAATAGATATTCCGCTAGCTATCGGTATTAATGAAAATCATCTTAGAATAATTAGGAACCTGTATTGAAATCAAATAGCCGAGCTCATTCTAAGAAAGGATGAAAATAATGACTTAATGGATGGTAATCGAACCTTAATAAAGTATCCATTAAAATTAATAACAGGAAGATTGAAAGAGTTTGTTTTTTTTTTTTCAAAAATAGTATATTTGATGAAAATACAATTTTATATTATGAAACTTAAAGTGACAATCCAATTAAGTTTAATGCCACTCTAAATTCCATTTACAATAATTTACATTTTTAATTCGATATAATACTATTATCATCTAAAATGAATAGTGAAAATAACAATATAAGAACATTAAATCTTAGTATATCAAATTATAATTTTTTCTATTATTTATTTCCTCAATAGCTAACACGTTGAATTATTTATATTTACTATTTTCCAATTCTTCTGCTTTACATTCTATTACAATATCATTACAATTACACCTCTGCAAGATATGATAAACCGTATCCCGCAAAATTACATCGAATACAGTTATCAGTTTCAGCAATACCAAAATGTTTCAAATAAGTTTTGAAACTACCGTGTCCAGTAATAAATTGTGTGTTATAATAATTGGGAATAAAATAAGTATTACGGAATCTATCATTTATATTTGGAAAATACTGATATACGTTAAGCCACTATATGTATTCCACATGATATTGCTCTAAATAATATTGATTAAGTACTTTTTTAAACTGTTTATTTGCCTTCGTATTTATATTTGTTATTAATATAAGAAGATTGAAAGAGTTCGGAAATTAAATTACTCGGGGTAGAATCTAGACACCTACATATAGTAGAAATATAAAAATACGACGTAACTACTACTGCAGTGTCTTTACCAGTATGTAGAATCTTCTCTGTGACGGAGTCTTACTTTTAAAACACAAAACATTGTACAGTGCTACATATATCCAGTCTAATTATACGAAACTGACAGAGCAACATTAAACAAAAGATAAATAAATCTATCGGAATCTGTGGAGATGTGGCTACATAAAAGTATGTTGAAAATAGCACGGATAAACAAGACATCAGATCGAAAGGTCCTAAAGATGGCCAAAACTGAGAGAAGGTTGATGAGTTAATTCGAAGGAAAATAAAACAATTCGGCCGTATAATTAGAGGAGACAAATATAAACTAGTGCAACTAATTATCCAAAGGACAAGTAGATGAGGAAAGAAGATGAGGAAGTCGAAAAACACGTTGGTTGGATAACTTCGAAGAATGGACGGAGGTCAATGCAAAAAACTCACGCAAGAAGCCTGAGAAAAGAAATTTTGATTGCCATACTTCGTAGAATAACGAGTAAGACGAAGAGAAGAAACCTTATTCCTATTTTATAACCGGAGTAGAACAGAATGCGCGCAAACTCGAATAATTTATCCACCGTGCGATAATACCTTAGATAACGGTTCTGTAAATTTTTTATTTTCTTAGCTTTATTTTCGATTACCTCAAATTTTCGTACGGTTTTATAGTTGACATTTTAAAATCTATATGCGCGTTCACTCGAATTTTTTCATATATTATAATATAATAAAAGTACGATTCTAACTGTTAAATTACAAATTATAACGGGAAGTGATTAAAAACTAATTCTTATTTGGAATATAAGTCTGACGACTAAAACCAGTAAATATATTTAGATAACTAAATCTAACGGATGTCTGCGTTTAATACGTCCGGTGTCTTATCGGATATCTAGCAGCTGTGTTGCTTCACACATTTTTTGCGATTATTATTTTCCAGCAAAATTCCTTAATAACACTTCGTTAACGGTATCCAGCTGGAGATCCAAATGAATATCATCATTACGCGTGAATATAGATTTGCAACGAATTTTAGCGCTCTAATTAACTGTTTTGCTATGCGTGAAATTCTAAGGAATCGTCCCTAACATCATACTTCAAAACTGTCGATCATTTTTTCTGCCGATATTTTTTTAATATCTTATCTTGAAGCCTGTGTTACATCATTGATTTGCTGTAGGCCTCTCCTAATCTTCTCCATCGATGCCTATCCTGCGTTTCACGAAGCCATTGTTTCCCTGCGACTGGCACAATATCATCCGTCCACCTTTTCTAAATGGTCTCCCTTGTGCGCGCTTTCCACTATATGGTCTCCATTGGATCAGTTCTTTTGTCAATCTTCCTGCCTACCAACGTGACCAGACCAAGCCCATTTGTTCGATCCTTAACATCTTCGAATTTTGTTTTATTTCGAATATATTCTGATTTATTAATTCTGTCTCGTAATTTTACCCGAAGCAAAGCTCGTTTCATACGTATTTCTGTTTTTCTTAATGTTCCTATGACGTCTTTCGTTAAGGGTCAAGTTTCTGCAGCGTACGTTAGTACCGGAATTACGCATCGATTAAATATAAAAAGGCATTCGATTCCATTTATATACGTTCGATTATGGAAGCTCTAAAAGTTAGTGGTATAGAAAATACATATATCGACGTATTCGCAAACATATATAACTCAGCAACAGCCAGTGTGCAATTACACAACACCCGCATTCCCAATTTTAAAAGAAAGTTAATACAATCTCACCTCGATTGTTTACAACAGCATTGGAATGTGCAATAAAATCGTTAGCGTGGAGTAAAAGAGGAATAAATATAAACGGCAGATACCTACATCATCTGTGTTTCGCTGATGACATTGTGATCACAGCATAAGATAAAGATGAATTGGAAAATATTATGAAAGAACTGGAGAGTGCAGTTAACAATTTCGTTTTACAAATAAACCCGAATAAAACTAAATATATGAAATTTATCCAAAATCAGGAAAATGATCACACGCGCGGTGAAATACAAATACAAGTAGGAAGTATAGAAGAAACAGACCAATTTTTTTATACATATATATATAATATACAAATACATAATTATAAAATATATTGCACCGATCGAATTTATTTAATAACGTTTGAAATGGTAAAATCTATTGTTATTAATTTTTTTGAACTAATTAAGCTTATCTAAAAAAATTGCTAATATGTTTTTGTTTTTTTTTTATATATTTTTATCTCGCAGGGCCGATTCGGTTACGTGGAATCCTCACAAAATGATGGGCACTCTGTTACAATGTTCGACCGTTCATTTTAAGGATCCGGTACGGATTACGTCGTTAAAATAAATAAACTATCTTTTTTTTTCCAACTGTTTTCGATAGTTAACGACAAATTAACTTGGAAATAACTTGGAAATATGTCGATCTAATTAATTTTTCATTTTATATTTTGAAAAACGAAGTAAAAACGCACGAAGACTTAAGTATTCGAATCAGGTAACACCTTAAAATATAGTAAATGACCGCTGTCGAAGAAAACTCTATACATAGGAACCTAATGTTGAGGAGAAAATGAAAAAATATACGTATGCCGAGTAGAAAAACATCTAAAATTTAACATGGGAAACGGTCATTATTAAATCGGATAAGTAAAGCACGATTAATTCGAATAGATTATGTACTTCGGCATGCTATTAGATTATATTCCGGAAGATCCGAAGAAAAAGTGTTCGAGAAACATATTTATAATCACCCATTTTAAATGACACCCGGTTAAAGAACTACGTTGAAATCGAAACAGCTGCTAAAGATGGCGAAAGATGAAAGCTTACCATCGTGAAAATGGCCCAGTCTTAATATTGCACTAATGATGATATACATTCGCAAGTATATATGTACGTGTACATATAAACAAACGTAATAAACGCTTAGCAAACGAAGAAAAAATATAGAGATATATAAATTAACGATTAAATAAATAAACGATTAAAGGGAAAATATAATTATATATATATATATATATATATATATATATATATATATATATATATATATATATATATAATGTGTCTGTATTTAGATTTTAAATGTGTCCATTTTAGGTATATATGTATAAGTTTCGAATGTTCTAATTGGATTTTTTTCGATTTTTTTACATAGTCTGTATTGACTAGCTGCAATCAGATGAGCGCCGATTATCTTTTCATGCAGGACAAACTGTACGACGTCCGTTACGATACTGGTGATAAGGTAATTCAGTGTGGTCGTCATAACGACATTTTCAAGTTATGGCTTCAATGGCGTTCCAAGGTACGTAGAACAGTTTTCATATCGTTAAGTATAAGTCGCTTTAACACGAATGACTGTCGAAAATAGTTCGCATTCCGTACTCTGTCAGGCGAAATCAATTTCTCTTTTAATTTAAGCTATTCCCAAAATATCAAATTTTCTATCTTGCGCAACTCGAATCCAAACGATATCCATCCGTTACACAATTGTTCACCGCTGCAATATATCCTTGAATCGAACCACGCTCCACTTTAATGTGGCGATTGTTTACATCGCGACCGTTACTTTCTTTTTGTCTTTATAAATATTGAGTGCCTATGCTATGTATGTATATGCATACACATACATACGCAGGAAACTTGTATATATATATAAGTGTTCATATATATATATATATGGAAACCAATAAATGTGTATTTATACCCCTGGCCGGAACTGTAATCGGGAATGACAGTGTGGAACGGACTCCAGATAAGTTAGCTGCGAAGAAGACGTCAGTCGAATAAGCAGTCGCGGATCAACGGCGGCTCCTGGTGGAAAGTATGAAGCTAATGATTATAATTATAATATTGACATTGTTGCTCTCAGTAGTCCTAGATTGGCCGGTAAAGGAGGGTTTACCAGAAAATTGTTACACCTTCTATGGGAAAGGCACAGTCTAAATTCTAGAATACACGAAGTGAATTTTGAAATTCAAAATAGATTTAAAAAATTTCATCATCATTATCACGGAGATGGCAGTTTCACCCCCCCTCGGTATAGCATCATTATAATTAGTGAATCGAATACTAGCATACTTTATGGACCAAAATAATCTATGGCTAATCACTGATCTCGGCAATTAACAGTATAACGATTATAACGATGCATGCGCATATACATATAAAACATATATATATATATATATATATATATATGTATGTATATGTAAGCGTATCTATATGCACAAATCTAAAACTTAACGTTCAACGAATTGATAGAAGTATTTAACCGATTATTAACGTATGTAGCTTAATTAACGCTCTCCGCATAGCTCAGTTTTAATAAATTAATCGAGATATTTACAACAACCTATTATCTTTCGATAATACTCTATAGAACAGAAATGTGAACATTAAATAAAACTCGCCTAGTCCGACTTATTAACAGTTTCGAAATGTGGTGTTTGGGAAAAAACTCCTCCACCTACCATGGACCGCGAAACGAATTAGCGGTTCCATAGGGCACGAACTGAGAACCTGACGTAGTAGCGGTCAGCTAAGCTATCATTTCGGGCATATTGCATGTAATGTGCTGTTGATAGTATAGACGAAGATTCAAGAAAACAGGCCGAAGAGTCGATCATCGCAGCGATGGACCGGACTAGCATTACATGAGTGCGTGCGACAGAGAAGCATGACGAAGAATGACGCAGTTACTGTTTGATCACGGTGCCCTTTTGCCCTAACCGATTAAGAAGAAGAAGATTCTTCAGTGAAGAACAACTGAAGTAATTTGACATATTCGAACAACGTATCATTTTCAGAGCCAAATGATGATAAATTAACCCATAAATGTCTCGACATAATGATCTTTTTAAACGAATCGACAATAAACACTTGAACGTATATTCTACCACCCGGTATTGATAACAATATATACAGTGATCTCTTCGTTTGAAAATAATGAAAACATACTGAGTAACTATATATACATATGTATACAACAAAACAAAACAACGGTATATTTTCATAGTAATAATTTACAAAAATAATAAATGATTATTGTGTACCGGTAGAAAGAAAAAAGTACCTTATCAACAGCGAACTGCTATAATAATACGCCATCATCTCGTTATTTTATATTAAATAATGAAAATTAACAAGAAAAAAAATACCGATAAAACCTGTATAAAGTAATTGAAATATAATTTACTATATATACGATGATTTAGGGTAACTCCGATTCTGATATAGAGATAAATTAAAACTATATAGTTAGTAAAATTAATTAATCAGTTTTTTATAATAGGTTGTGTTTTAGACGTCTTATAGTTCGTATACATAGTTTTTAGTCGCCTGCAATTGTAATATAGGCCTAATGTGAGGATTTGACGAACACCGAGTGAAGAATTTAGCAGGTTTAATATGGGTAGATTAGTTAGTTTCATGCGTAAATGAGATTCTTTCGTATTTCGACTTATTTAATATGCAATGTTTATCGTATAGTTTGTAGTATATGCAGAATTTGAGATAGAACACCATACTGGGCACGCGTAAGTTATTACCGGGCGCGTAAGAGTTTTATAAAGAATCATTTATTACGAGAATTCAGAATTTTAAAGATAAGATAGATGAATTGCTTTATTCGCTTTAATATTAATATGAGATAAGTGCCGACTAAAATTTAGGCGGCGATCGAGAAAGACACCGTGATAGCGTATTTCATTAGTACAATTAATAGGCTTATTCTGTTAGGTGGTGTTGGATGCCCACGACTGAAAAAAAATAGCTTTAGTTTTGTCTGGATTAATATTAATTTGCCAGCTCTTAAAATATATATATATATATATATATATATATATATATTAGAGTTATTTTTACTTCAATTAAATAAGGTTATTCTTGATTAGACCATTTTTCTACATTTATTTAAATGATTTAATTGAAATTTTTATTTTAGCAATAATTTCCAGTATTTTGTATTATGTCGCAAATTATATACGCTGTTCGTTTCATTGTGATGGTTTTATGTAATAATGTGTTTTATTAAATACATTATCTTCGAATTATTAAAATGATATGTACATATATAATATATAGAAATATTTACTTGTGCATATATTAGCATTTATATTTTTAATATATATACATGTATGTAATTAGTACATCAACTTTCGTTCGTATAGTTTTTTCGATATTCAAACAATCGAGAAAGTACACAGACGAGTTAATATAGTGTGAAATTTATTGTTACAGTGTTTGCACAAGTAGCTAATTTAAGAATGATCGCGTTAAATATCGTTTTTATGTTTGTTCTTTTAGAACGTATACACACACACTCACACGAATGCGGTCGAATTCGTCCGATCATGTAAGAATTGTAATAAATGTTTTTGGATCATTTTTTTTTAAATTATGCACGAACTTCGCATACACGTTTATTCCTTAATTATCGTCGTCACAGCTTCAGCGTTTTGTTTTTCACTCGGTTTTTTAAATTACATTTTGTATTTACTTATTATTATTATTTAGTAGCAGTTTTGTTTTTTCATTTTCACACCTACGACGCCAAAAATTCGTTCACGCATTCACTGGAAATAAGCATCGTTAACACTTCGAGCACAAAGCCACATTTTCAAACTTGATGGTAATGAACACACGTCAGTCAATTACGACGAGCATATGATGAATAATTCAACGTCAAGTCATTTCTGACTAATACATAAATCTATACAAGTTGTTAAATTTTTATTTTGAAATATATAACAAGATATTTTGCAGTTTATATTTGTGACTCAAAAAAACAAAACAAAACAAAAAAGTGTCTATACGATTGACACTTTTGTATAAGATTCGTTCGGTTTCTAATTAGTGTGAAATAATTTCGAGCGCGTGGAATGGTTAATATAACGTTAGTGAATAACGAAAGTTGCAGATGAAAAGTTTATATTTAAATACACTTTCAACCACTCACTACTGATATCCATATTCATTTCGGTGTAAACCGTTGTGTATATATTTCTTTTCACGTAGATCGGTTATGAAAGTGCAGGTATATTTGTAAGTACGACGCTGTAATATGGGGCACGGCTAGCTTTTTCGTAATATAATACAAAGATTTCAGAATCAAGTTCTCGAAGCAGTTAACCAAGGGGCTTCGGTATGCAACGAATATAGATATTCACTGTTATTGCGAAGTAGAATATACGTGCATAAATTTATTAACGCGCTAAAATCCAGACATATGTAAGGCGACTCGAACAACATATAAACGTCGAAATGCCTTCTTGATAACGGTCAAACAAGACGAAGATTGTCGAGAAAACATGTCTTAGATGACTTAGTAGAGCACGAGTTATTATATAAATAAATAGTACCTAAATTAATCGCGAACTCTCCGGCCGTAGTAATTAATAACATAATAATAATAATAATTAAAAAAAATATATTCGTAAAATTTTAGAATAGCGCGATCTTGACATAATGTTGTCCGCATTTAACAGGTGCCCTACTACACTGTGTGCACATCCAGTTTTATCAGTGTTTGTATCGTCATGCGTGGCGATGGTTTACTCGATGTTTTTATACGAACTTGGTTTTTTCCCATTGGATCAATGACCGGCGCAACCACGTTGTGTTCATATTTATTGAAATTGGACGTTTAAAAATTTAAATTATTTCACGAACAATTATAGTATTTATCTATTTTTGATAAAATTTCAAAATTGACAACTTTCGTGATTCTCCGGACACTGATGCGAAGCAACTGCAGACGAATCGTTCCTCTTATGTTTACAATCTTTAGTCTTTGATTATTGCTTCTACCGTCCAATGTAGTTACGGTCTCCTCGATGCTGACTTCCGTATGCGAATAACACGATTTCGCAGCATGGTAATGAAAAGCTGCGTTAAATATGAATGGATTTGTTTCACATTGGAGAAAGAAATTGTCCCAATGAGAAAAAAACAGGTTATATTCAAAACAACTGTTAGTTAAACTACACTCCATTCTCACGCACGATGATACAAACATTCGTAAACAGACATAAACAGACGCGCACTTAGCGGGATGATGTCTGTTTATCAAAAAAAAATCTGGACAATATTAAGTCAATCTTCTAAGCTTAATCCTATAAGTATACCTTCACATCCGCAGCTGCTCGCAGTTTGATAATGAAAATTGCGTTTTCGAAACGTTATGTGAAAAAAATATGGACATGAAAAAAAAAAATTCATAAACGTTCTTAAAAATCGATTTAAATTTTCACTGTAAAAATCACTACCGAGTGATACACGATAATTTTTTTTACTTACCAACGATAGATCTGACCAGCGATGAACTATCGGAATATTCCTACTGATTTATGGAGTATTTTATGTACTACGGTAACATTATTGATGGTCCTGTGCCACGATCGATAATTGCCGAGTATCGTTAAAGGGGTATAAATTACTACTTAGCAAACTTGAAAATGAAAATTATATTGCAAGATTGATGAAAGAAAACTGTTCATCAAGAGATGAGCCCTGAAGTAACCGACGTCCGAGTGGAAATCGATCAGTTCATCTGTGAGTCGTTCCGTTGAAAAAACTAGATAACGATAGAAGAAAATATCGCCTGGGCGAAAAAGTATCGTCATCGTCGTTGCACAACAGTTAACACGAAAAACGTGGAAATATCGTGGACGAATGTAAAATAACAAATTCGTCCACGATATTTCCACGTTTTTCGTGTTAACTGTTGTGCAACGACGATACTTTTTCGCCTAGACGATATTTTCTTCTATCGTTATCTAGTTTTTTCAACGGAACGACTCACAGATGAACTGATCGATTTCCACTCGAACGTCGGTTACTTCAGGTCAAATTCATCTCTTGATGAACAGTTTTCTTTCATCAAGCTTGGAATATAATTTTCGTTTATGATCTTTTTCGGTATAAACCATTTCTATATATTTTATTTTTCACGTAACGTTTCTAAAGAATTTTCATTATTCAAACGAGAACGGTTATGGGGACGTGTAGGTACATTCAGAGGATAATACATAAGCCTAAGGTTGACACTTAATGTTGTTCAAATTTTTCGATAAACGCCCTGCTCGTAATTTTGTTTTCAAAAGTACTTTGAAAATAATTAAATTTATTCTAAATAATATTAGACGTTAACCGGTCGAAATTACATTTATAACTACATCGTGCGACCGAAGAACATATCTTAAATTAACGGGATCCTCTTGTTATATGATATCGGGTGACCCAGAAAAGATGGACGTTCTTTTTCGTCTCATAAACTATTCGACCAAATTTTTCGAATGAAATTTTATTTAAAATTAGGAATACGAGAGATTAGCTTATATTTGTGGAACACAATATCGTTCGGATGTATTTGCAATACATTCGTTCAATCTTTACAAAATTTTCGAAGACTTTTTCGAGCAGAGTTGGCTGACTTTTTGAAATTTCTTCATAAGTCCGAGTTTTCCCAGATCTGGGCGGACGTGTTAAACGCGGCTCTTAACTCCACGGCGGAAAAAATCGCGTTAATCTGAATTCTTTTCGAATTTCTATACTGTCGTGATCGATTCGCGCCGAAAATAACGTTAAAACGCGCGCTCCTTCTCGTCATAGGATACCGTGATAGCTGAAGGGACAAAAATGAATCTCTCGTGTATACATTGAACGTAGAGCACGCGGTTTGTAGCAGTCTTACTGCGCTATTCAAAAAATCGTCCGTCTAGTCTGAGTGTCACCCTGTACTTCTAACAATGAAAGCGAGGATAAGAATAAGAAATAACATGCTGCATAAGTTGGCGCCAGGCACAACCGGTACTTAGAGTTTTGTCCTTGGCATTTTCAATGGCGCAGTACGCAGCCTCTGCGTAAACAGCGCGCATGTAAAGAAGCTGGATGTAGAACTAAATACAACTAGGAGGATAATCTCAGGAACACTAAAATCTACTCCTACAGAACGGCTTCCAGTAGTATCGCGTAATATTATTCTCCACCACATATATGAGAAGAGAAGAAGCCACAAAAACTGAATGGTCATATCTAACAGTAGCTGATATGCCTATAAATCAAGATATAAGCACATAAATCGAGGAAACCAGCCTATGAAGAAGCTAACGAGCTTATTGAAAAATGTACCTCAGCAGAAGATGAGGGGGTTCGAATTATGGATCAGAAAACATATAGATCGCCATAAATTGATTCCCGATCCAAACAAAAGACCGCCCGGATTCGATTTACCAAGGAAACAACGGGTTAAAGCATGGTAGAAATAACTACACTTTAAAGAAGTGGGGACTTAAAGACAGCAGCAGCTGCGACTGCGGAGCAGTTTCCCAAACGATGGACCATATCATGAATAAGTGTCCAACGCGGGCATTAGCTGATGGAAGGTAGTCAGAGATCTTACGAGTACAGTCGAGGATTGGATAAGAAAAAACTAGGACATAGAATTTCGACAGATAACTCGAAGACATACGCTTAATAATAATAATAATAATAATCTAACAATGAACTGTTATTTAGCGCATCCGTTGAAGAAATAAAATATCGATATGTTGCTGTCTACTCGGTTAATTCTGAGCGCATAATTTCCTCTAACATCTTCGTCTATTGCTCCTCAATTGACGTACTATAAGTTTACTCTAGCGCGTTTCAAGGAAGATATAATTCTCGGTTTCTATAGTTCACGTTCAACGTTGCGTAAGGTTGAAAATTCAAACGAAACCTCTCCACGTGAATTATAACGTATATTTTCCGATGAAACTAATAAATATCAATCGTCGTTATAGTTTACGTGTTTACAAATAGAAATTCAGGTATTTTTACTGAGCTTGCTATTTTCGAAGTACCTATTTCTCCATATTCGGACGACTTCTAATTCGAGTACGATTTACAAATAATAGAAATGCGCGGGGGGATAAATTACGAATATCATCATCATCGTTATCCTGTGTTCCGTTGTTTTCGTGAAAACTTGTCCTATGTTTTTCCTTTTTTCATTTCTAGTTTTTCTTTTAACACGATGTTAGCGAATGTGGTTTGGTAGTTCATCACTCATAGTTGAACTTAACTGGCCTCCGATAGTTCATAATATTTCGGTTCGTAATGCGTGTCATCTAACCGCTTAAGTCGTTCGAGGCGTATATATATTTCTATTTAATTATTTTCTACTAATACCGATATATTACTAAACCAGCTAACTGTAGTCTTCAAATGCTTCCAATTTGTTTTGATATTTTCGTGTTAGACGTTTCTGCGCGACACAACGCAGCTGACGGTACTAATAATGTAACCAAGTTCTTCTTCTTCCGCGCCGTGACCGACGCTGACTTTTGAATGAAACCGGTCGATATTTATCGTCGAAAACTTTTTTATCCCCCACACCGCTGTATGATAATTTCTTCAGCGCGATCCACACAACGTGTCACGATCTAACCTAGGTATTTAGACCGGCCGCTAATCGCTCTATTATTTCCCTTTGCAGTTTTACACGTGTTATAAACCTTTACAAATTATTTTGTCTTCTTAATGTTGACTTTTAAATTTCACTTTTCTCCGTTACTACATTAATCTGTCCCTAGGCGTTTCTTTTTCCGGAACCACATACTGGGTATTTTTTTTTTTTTTTTTTTTACCGACTACTATAACCTCACCAGTCGTTATATTATCTGCCGCAATAGATTTCAACGATACTAACACTAATATGTCCATTATTGTTTCCCGAATTCTCATTCAACAGGCTACTCTGTTTCAATCCTAAAATATATATTTTGTTTCTCGACATAACTTTATATTTTCTAACTTCCTACTTGTCAACATTATATTCTACACGTTGCTAGATAAAATTTGATCCGAGTTCGCATGTTGAAGGTTTGAAAGATATCGCTATAATTTTCTCTGCTACCTTGTTGTGTTCGAAGAGCTTCGTAACTTCTTATTCAATTTTTACCATTCACGTACGTTTACAATGAATTTGTGCAGCGATGATTTCCCGTTGCCTCTCGTCGTTTCTCGAATAAGGTTTTAGTACCTTAGCCGATATTTACGCGCCCGATACTAACCTACTGTCTATAGATTAATAAATCCGATTGATCTACACGGTCACGATAGAATTACTGATAATTTTTTTTTTTAATGGAGGGGCCTTTGATACCCAACGTGATACTGTGTGGACTGTTTACATTTTAATCAGGCATACTAACTTCTGCAGAAATGTCGCTATGTGGGAATAATTGCAGATTATCCAGATAGAGAAGTAATACGCGGAGAACGTAGCAAGACAACCAGAACACAACGGGGTCACAGCGTTGTAAATGCAAACGTTATTTGTCGGTAGAAACACATTCGATAAGTAAACTTTATTTCGTTTCCTTATGAGCTGTGTTTGGCCAGTTTAAACTTAGTTTTTCTAATTAGCGCTAAGCTAGCTGAATAAATAAAAGAAAAAAAACATTATTCTGCAATAGATAATGAAGTCTCGCGATTGTTCTTTCGTTTCTTCAATAAGTCGGACTAAAGTCGAGTGACTATACTTAAAATAGAAAATAATTCTAGTTATTACAACAATATGTGCTCCACAAAGCGCTGTCAATATACACGGATTATTAAAATGCTGTCTAATTTTTAAATTCTGTAAATATTGTCGATGACGAAATCATAAATACAATATGACCGTTGCTGTGAAACGTATTTGAGGAGCATCGGGGACACCTTCAAACGGATATAGCTAATTTCGACGAAATTCAGATATGCTATTAAATAATAGCGAGCAGCCTCGGATAGAATAATATCTGTTTCACCAGGCCGCGTGTAATACGCACAGTTCAAATGTACGCGTTGATAGCACTATACGAATGATAGCTCAGCATGGAGAAAGGAAATTGAATTAGAAGCCGACGAGGAAAGAACTAAAAAAATTTAAAAGAAAATAAAAATAAAGCAGATGGCAGAGATAATATCACTACCGAGATAATTCAGAATCGATCGGAATAACTGAAATGGCAATGTTGCAATACTATTTGAAAAACTAGAATATGACCTGATGAGTGGAAATTCTCGTACTTTATGTCGGATACGTAAGAAAAACTCGGAAATAAATTGCGCCAGTTACCGAACAACGGCGTTAATTTCACGTTCTAGTAAAATATGAATTAAAATATCGCACAATAAAATAAAATAATTTATTGAGAATGAGATTTCTATAGAAACAAAAAGTACTTCAGGCGTGGATACAAGAAAGCAGATACGATATTTCGACAGAGTGTAATTCAGGGAGTGTAACCTACCGGTTTGTTCGTCGTCTGTTCATTACGCCTAAACATTTTACTGCGTTAAATGTAATGCATCGTAGAATGGCCTACGGATATTAAGTGTCCCTGAACATCTTAAATATGTATAACAGAAAGAATCCGGTAATGCATCTATTCTCCATTCCGCATTTATAACGAGCTCTCGTGATTAGGAAGGTTTTGATCAATTATGAAGAAAATTCTCCTAGTGGAGGCAGAAAGATTAACGACATAGTGTTGATAACCGCGTCGAAAGAAAGTCACATTACAGACTGTAATGCATTTGGATTACAGATATTAAGAAAACTGACATCATGATTGTTGATAGACAAGCTAAAGCGCGTAGCCAAAATGTTAATGGAAAGTTGTCGATGAATTTATATATATTTGCGCTCTTTAATACGGAATGAACATAATATTTATACAAGTAGAGTAATTATTAAATTTTTCAGAATGTAAGAAGATTCGCAAATATCAACGGTGTGGTTATTGGTTTTCTACATTTTCGAAAATGGCCGCGACTAGTGGACTATTAGCGAAATAGCGGATAAAATAATCCCCTTTGAAGAATATCCTTTACGGATGAAATTACTAATCAAAAAGTCCAATGGAGAATAGGTAAGAAACGTAGAGATTATCAAAATTTGGGAGTATTACGAGACGAACCAATGGATAAGAGAATCTAGACCAGCTGGTAGAGAGATATTAAAGGTAGACATCGACGAAAATAGGCCAATAAAGTGAAAAATCTGTTACGCTCAAGAGTAAATAATTTATCAGCTTGTAGACGAATGTCGTTAAATAAAGGTCGGTGAAGAAAAATCATTCATAATGTGTAACATTCGCTAATCATTAACGCGGAGTTTTGAGATATTCAACGATGACGTCATCATCACATATATAAATTTCATCGAAGTAATCATCGTCAATACTAAGATCGCTAGACTGGTTACATAACGCATCTCAGGGTTAAGCTAATACGAGGTGGTTTACCGTTACTTTACCGAGCTCGATGATTACTTTCTAACAGACTTGTACTCATTCGACGCGATCATTCTCGGATAAATAGTCGGAAACCAAAATTTTGCTCTCCACTAACATACGAACTGCTGGTGTTATACGAGCAAAAAACTTAAGCATTGATCCACACACACAAACATATATATATATATATTATATATATCTATACATATGCATGAGCGTGTATGTATGTCAAACTAACATGCACTGAGATTTATTAATTACCATTATTGTATAAACGTGTTTGTACGTATAATTAAGTACATTAAATACAATCTTCGGAAGGAACCAGCTAGTGGAAAACCCAAGAAGATAGACAGGCTAGTTCTTACGACGATAACACAAAAATAAACGAATAAGAACATACCGTGGAGTATTTCGCTACCTTTACATACACACATACATATAATATATATGTATATATATATATGTATATACATATATATATGTATATACATATATATATATACATATATATATATATATATATATATATATATATATATATATATGTATATATGTATATATATATATATATATTATATGTATATATATATATATATATATATATATATATGTATATATATATATATTATATGTATATATATGTATATATATATATGTCTTATTTATTCTCGTTTCTACATCTCAAATTCAATCTTTCTTGCCCTCATATTTCGTTTGGAAAAGTTCCAACCGTTCTGTAGCGGAAAACCGAAATAACGGATATTTTCGAGATACGCTTCGGGCGTCTTCACTTATTTGGAGGAAAGTTAATTAAATGGTTATCGTTTATCATTACATCTGCAGGAAAAGTGGTTGTGTGCTTTCTTTCTCAAATCGTATATTTAACTTTATCTTTTCCGTATACGTCTAGAACAGAATTCTCATAATTTATATAAATATATAAATATATAAATATATAAATATATAAATATATAAATATATAAATATATAAATATATAAATATATAATATATAAATATATAATATATAATATATAAATATATAAATATATAAATATATAAATATATAAATATAAATATATAATATATATATAGTCAACAGTAGTACCTGGAGTAATGGTGAGGTAAACGTGAAAAACGTTCACGTTTATTTATTTATTTATTTAAATCGACATAACCGAACAGCTGAAAACTAGAAATATCGTAAGGTAATTACATTTTACATCCGTTATCTTCTTCTTTGTGCAACCCGATTCCGATATATTTTTTCATGAATCTCGCTAGAGTCTGAACTTCTTTTTTTTTTGCTACCAACTCCAGTCCGTGTCCTTAATTTTTTGCAACTAAGAAATCTTTCTTCTTCCTATGATCCTATTTCCCTTTCATTCCGCTTCCTTCATTATAGTTTGCAGAAAGTGATACGCTGGTCCTCTTGTAAAATGTCCCAAATTTTTCTGATTACATTCGTTAATACTGGATCCGTTTTCACTAACCGTAGCACCTTCGAGTACTTTTTTATTATTTTATTATTATTTTTTTTTTCCTTTTTTTTTTTTTTTGGTCCGTGGTTTCATTCAGACCCGACAATGTATTTCGATTGATAATGATATATACGCGGTTTAGGTGTAAGTAATCGGATAATGTAGTACAATGGTGTCGGAAGAAAAATTTATAATTTTTTTTTTTTCAATTTATTTGGCCTGGCTGTACATACCATTTGGCCACCAAAAAAATTTATAATTACAAAGACTTTTTTTTTTCGAAAGCACGTCGTCGGCTGTATACGTGAACAGTTTGTGTGGACAAAAGTGTCGGAAATCAGATAGATTACGTTATGGTGAACAGAGGAAGATTTCGTAACACAATGTTAAGTGTAAAAACATATTAGCTGATGTTAACCGCGGTCATAAATCTTTTACTAGGTAAGTTTATAGGCAAAACTAAAGAAGAATCAAAAACCTTGATATAGAACGATGGAAAGATTGCAACACGAATCAATGAAGCAAAATGTACGGACACAACATATATGAAGAGTTTAATTAGACAAAAGGCAGCACATAAATAACATCGCGGTTACATGAAGTAACATTAAGGTTATACTCACAAAAACCGCACATGAACATTATGATGAAAGACGAGATGAGAAAAATAAAATCTCAAATCAGCGATGAGATTGTTCGGTTAATCGATCGAGGAGCATACGCTGTTCTGTGAATAAAACAGTTTATTTAAATGAGCGCTTAACTCGGAACAACCTATAAAGCCTCGGTCATCTCTAGTACTAAAAACAGCTCGCTAATACTTAATTCGCCACAACTGAAAACGGAAGTGGAACTCCTACCACCAGAACTTCCCTCTTGCTATCAAACCCAATAATGTTGGTTTTTGGAAACCATCTGCCAATTTATCCCAACTGTACAGCACTTAGCAGACTCCGCCTCAGTCACATATCACTGTCTTTCCATTACCATCTACTCCAACGTTCCAACCTGCCTGCTTTTTATCCCTTTTGACTACTCCCAAACCGCTCTCTTATTTGTCATATTATCGACCCTATATTCATCATCCGGTTTCCTCTCCAACAGTCCTTCAACTATTCCCCCAATTATACAATTCCTCTTCTAATCACATCTACTACATCTAACTCTTAAATCACCAGTGCATGTAATAGCCTACACACGGCACTATAAAAGTAAGAATAAAATAAATAAGCAAATAACTGAACCGAAATTACTGGTGTGCTGACGGAAAGCTGGACAGATTTATTCCGTCAGAAATCTACCTGGTCAATCGGCCGTTATCTCCTGTGCTTTCTTTATAGGTTGAAAGTGGATATGAAGTGTGCACTGTACAGCAGTACAGGACAGCGAACTCATCGCCCGCGATGATTTCATCCGGTACCGGACAAGTCGCACTTGTGATTCTTGTTAGGATGCCACTGGCCCTTGGGTTTAACTGAATGAGTATTAGCATCTCGGTTTTCGAATCCGAGATAATAGTAGGTGATCAGTTTTGAACAGTGATTATTATTATTGGCTAATACACTCGTCCAAGTATAGGCTAATGTTAGCGGTGAATAAATATAGTAATGTAAAGTCTTCATTACTTTATGCGCTTGTATAACAACGAACTGCGTGTAACTTTGTAATGTTCCTAAATTTACGCTCATTCTGATTTTAAGTTTACGATGACTCTGATTTTAACGATAACTAGTTTGTATTTGATTATATTTTAATTTTTCCTAATGCCAAGATCGGTTGAATGGCAGCTCGATTTTTGATTTATTGAATATTTTCAGTTTTTTAACCCCTAACTACAGACGACCGGTCAATTTGTACGTGATTTCAATTTTTTTTTTTTTTTCCAACAAGCTCTGTACTGGGTACTTATCGGTGTACCTTTTCGGAGTTTAGTGTCATGTGTCTATATTCGAAGTAATGAGTTTATACCTTATGTTGCAGAAGATTTATTTTAATACAAAAATCGCTACCGGTCAAAAACACCGCTTGTCTGATGCAATAATAATATTATCTCGCTGTGCATCGCCGTGTTTGTAATGCACCACTTCTACAGGGATAATACCATATAATTTTATAAAACAGCTGAAAATAGCTTAACACCTGAACATGAAACGTACATTGCAGACAGCAGGTACGACAAGTCCGATTATGTATAAGTCGCATATTTAAACATACACGAATGTTACAGCACACCGAGGCAAGTACAAAACTGTCAATCAGAATGACTTGCAGAAAATGTCCGTCGAAAAATTAGCGAAAAACGTATACACGACTAATACGCAAGACGGCTATGCGGACGGAATATACAAGAGACGTTTTTGTAAGGACTATGCGCGGTCTAAAAATATGCATTCGAAATGCATTGCGCGTTTTTACGTAAATATTTTTATAATTCGTTTACGTTTAATTAACGTTATAGTTAACAACATTATTATAATTAAAAATAATAGTTAATCACCTTTTTTTAGATATATACGATTATTCTGTAAATTATGTTTAAAACGTTTTTATTCATATACCTTTACCTTTTTTTTTAGCGTAACTCATTCAATTGTAATTCAAATTGATCGATTTTTCTTCTTTTGAAATGTACACAAATATCACGAAATCAGTTTTAATAAAATATTACTTTGTTAAAAAATTTAGGTAGATATATTAATAATTTAAACACGTCGGTCAAAATATTATCCGTGGCAACGTTTTAAAAACAGTACGTCTATAGGATAATATCTGAATGCTAGCACATCTATGCACCTAACTTAGGTTAGTTGAATGGTGACGGTTTACCACTTCTGATTTTCGTAAAGTTCGCGGTAAATATACATTATAAGCTCATAAGAACAAACATATAGATACGTGAATTGATTGAAGGATTATTAATATTAATTTTCAAAATGATATTATATATATATATATATTGCGTGAATGCTCGTATAAATTTATATTATATTATTATTATTATTTAAAAAAATAAATAGAGTATTTTATTTTATATTTAAAGAAAAAACTATTGTATATTTATTAAATAAAAAACATAATAATTTAATTGAAAAACTAACCTGACCGGATTCGTAATTACTTGTCAACTATCCTTCTTCATTTAATCCTAACTGTCTTGATCAAGAAACTAACAACTGAACTTTTAGACTGAAAAAGCTAAACTCTCTTGAAAATAAATAACCATCCCTTTTTATACCTTTTTCTTAAGCCTTGTTAAACAAAAATTACTCGATTTTCTTCATTATTTACTGGCTGTATTAACTAAAATTATTTGGTCAAACTAATTTACTGGTTTTCCCCATTGACTAACTAAAATTAATTTTAATTACCGTATAACAATAGTTTGTCTACTACAAATCCGGTCTGGTTTTATTATAATAATTTTAATATATTTTACTTTAATTTAAATAAATAATTATATATATATATATTTTGTTTTATTATATTAATTTAATTAAATATTAGTTCTCCACCTTCAATATAATAAATTTAGATTTATTATAACGTGAACATACGACGATCGTCGTAATATATATATATATATATATATATATATATATATATATATATATATATATATATATATATATGTTTTTTAATTGTAATATTTGTCATTTAATATTATTATAACTTTTAGTATGTACAGATGTATTGATGAATTGTTGTTATTAATACACCGGAATTTCTTCATTTGGTCAAAATTTTCACAGCAGTTCTCTAAACCCGTATCGAAATATATAAATAAAGTTTGTTTGTTTTTAATTCGGCTTCCACATAAATAAAGTTGCACAGCTTCGTCGGCTTTTTTTCATCACGTAAAGTTAACATTAAATTTTTCACAGCTTACGTACGAAACGAGGATGTTGTTATTAATACTATTATGCCAATATTTTTCATGTTTTTGCTTTTTTTTTCTACGAGATAAAAGAACACAGACGTACAACATAATGATTTATACCAGCTGTAGTGAGTCTTTTTATATAAATTCGATCGAAGTTGTGTAAAACGCGAAAATTTGTAACGAACGTCTTAAATTTGTACGAATCTGACTAAAACGAATTCGGCAAAATACAATAATGACGTGCTGGTTGGTATTAGGGTACGTACGGTTTCGAAAAGCACATGGATCGTCTGATGGAATTGAGCGAATACATGGTTAAAAGGATTAAAGAAAAAACCGACAAGTTTTACTTGCTTTTGGAACCGCAATTGGTAAACGTTTGTTTCTGGTACGTTCCAACACGTTTACGTTCGGTCCCTCATACGGCACAAAGAGTCCAAGAATTGGGAAAGGTAAGATCGTATCGTATAATTTTTTATATAGTTCAGCATAACATGTATTATATATATATATATTATTATTCTTCTTTCCTAGCGCATTTTCATTAAGGGGTCCGCTTATCTCCATTTCTTTCGATCATTGACGTCCTCTATATTGACACCAACTTCCACCATGTCGACGTTGACAGAGTCTATCCATCGTCTTCTTGGTCGACCTCGTGGCCGCTTTCCTCCAGGGTCGTACTCCATTAACTTCTTTACCGGGCTTCTGTCACCTCATGATACGACCATACCATCGGAGGCACGCTTCCCGCACATTGGACTGTATAGGTGCAACGCCGATACCCTGCTTTATTTCATCATTTTTGGCATGGTCAAAGCGTGTGTAGCGACCAGCGTAGCATTTTCATTTCAGCCTCGTGGAGTTTTTGTTCCATTTTTTCAGTCGTCCAGCATTCAGCCCCATATAACATAGACGGTCTAATAACTGTTTTATAAATCTTGGAATCCTTTTATCGTAGAGTATCCCAGTTAATTGCTTCCATTTCATTCACACTATTTGAATTCGGGGGTCTATGTCGCATTGTGTGTCTCCCTCTGAGGTAATACTTAACCTTATACTATATTATCTATTTTTATAGATTCATCTGTCCGTATTTCACATTCCAAGTACTCAGTTTTCATGATATTTAGTTTCAATCCATTGTTCTGTAATCTATTTTTCCAAATCTGCACCCGCTTTTCTAAATTAGTTCTGCTTTTATCTGCCAGAAGGACATCGTCTGCATATAGTAGTGTCCATGGTACAGGGGTCTGTATATCTTCTGTCAAAGTATCCATACAAAGGATGAATAGTAGCGGCGATAAAGCCGAGCCTTGATGCACCCCAACGGTAATCTGAAAAGTCGGTGAAGTACCTACCGGGCAACAGTGCTGATAACTTTTTTATTGTATATATATATATATTGTATATTTTTTATTTAGCTGCGATACATTAGTAACAGCATTATTTATCTTATATTTAACTAATACGTCTATGCAAAGCGATATTGACATAACGATTAAACGACTTAATGAATATTTAAACCTGCCGAGTTATTTATTACTATTTGATCATTCACAAGCGATTCACAAAAACTGCTGATTCTACGAATATCTTCGGCTAAAGGCGCATTCAAATAGAAAAAGGTTCAATCGATGCCGGAATCGTAAAATAAACAAATATCTGACGATCTTATATTAAAACGTTATACGAAATTGCCGTGTCCAGACAGCACTTGACTTAGAAATTTATCTCTAACTGGTCTATGACGTTAAATCTATTTTCTATGCTATTAAAAAACTTAAAAGTTGTAAGCAAACTATTGCATCATATTTTCTGCCATAAATCAAATATAATTACGTTAATTTCCTTAATGAAGGAATTCTTGTTATTAAATATATTATAATTTAATACTAAATTGAGATATAAAAGAGTCTAATACGTTAGTTTTAACTAAGTTTATCGTTATATATTTCAAACATTTTAAACTCAGAAATTATCACTAGGCAGGATTCCAGTAATAACTGAAGCTGCCACACAGTTCTATATAACGAACCAACGCTAAGCAAATATTTCCTTTAGCCAGGATTTTATTAAACATATTTGAATGTAGTTTATGTACATATATGCTAGAGCAATCGATTCTATTACTCCTTTGTAAATAATAACTCTTCCTTTATATTTAACTCCGCCTAAATTTGGATGAATTTTAAGGAGCATGTAAAATCTTTTATTTTTGCTTTATCCAGAAGGAATTTTACATGTTTATCAAATTTTAATTTAT
Source organism: Coronaproctus castanopsis (assembly GCA_032883995.1). Lineage (NCBI taxonomy): Eukaryota > Metazoa > Arthropoda > Insecta > Hemiptera > Monophlebidae > Coronaproctus > Coronaproctus castanopsis. The sequence goes on from CM065054.1 coordinate 62,596,365, forward strand.
CATCTAGAATTATTCCTAGATATTTAAAGGATTTAACCACAGGTAATGGTTTATTATGAATTAAATTGATTTTCTTAAGTTCAATTTCGAATTTAGAAACCTGCCCGTTACTAATTAACAAATTACCGATTTATCAACAGAAAATTCGAGGCCAAGTTGATCAAAAGTAATTTGAAGCTTCCTACAAATATTTCTGATATTATAAATTTCTAAAGGACTCTTAAGATTAATTACGGCGCAAAGGTCGTCCGCAAAACTCATAAATGCGGCATTATATCCATTTTCAACAGTAAAGATTTCTAAATTATTATGTACATACAAATATAAAACATTTCACAAAGTCGGCCCTAAAATAGAACCTTGAGGTACGCTACAGGAAATACTTTTATACACAGTAAATTTATCGGAAGATATTCTATAACTTTCCTATTGGTTAAATAATTAATAATAGTATTTATTAAGTAAGGATTTACAGAATTTTGTTTCAGAATTTCGATAATTTTAGAGTGCTTACAATTATCTAATAAACGACAAAAAATTAGTCTAAAAGTTTTCCTTACTAAAAAACTCAAAGCTTTTTGATTGTTAAACCATTATCAAGTGAACATAAAAATAAAATATAAAAATATATACAATTAATAAAAATGTAAAATGTAAAAAATATCAATTTAGTATAGTCTCAGCACTATCGCCTACTGATTAAAATGTAAGACGCCTCAAACTTCAAAACCCAACTATCTAGTGACATCGTAAATATTGTGTAGTATAATGATATATATATATATATATATAAATGGGGAAGTCTGTCCAGTGAACTGTCTTTGTAACGCGCAGTAATCTTATCTGTTGATTTTAATTATTACTTAGAATTATTTCTAAAATTATAATATTTATACAGCGTCCACTGTTCTAAAATAATAATAATAATAATAATAAAAAGGTATATTAGATACTTTTTGATAATTTTGATAAATTGTATATCTAAATTAATATTTTTTACAATCTATGTTTTTAAAAATTGTATATATATTTATGTTCATTTGATAATGGCTAAAGAGCCGAAAGGATTTGTGATTTTTCATAAATAAAATTTCACGATTTTAACTCGTTTTTTTGTTTATTTTATTTTTTAAAAAGGTTACTACATTCTACACTTATATATATATATATGTATATATATATATATATATATATATATATATATATATATATATATATATATATATATATATAAACACACTTTCTAAGTACATACTTGAAAATAATTAGAAGATCGACCAATCTGGGCGATAGCTTGTCTTCCCAGGTTTCTTTATTCTTTCTCGACAAGCCGGTATTTCTTTACTCACTAATTGCGTCTATAGCCCTTTTTACCATTAAACATCTCGCTTCTGATTGGATTTCAACTCGTATCGAGCGAGTGAAACACCAAATCATGATGCAATAAATATTATATATATATATATATATATATATATATATATATATATATAAATATACAGTGGCACACCTACAGGGGGGGAGCTAACCGGAATTAAGGCCCCCAGAGAACTTTGAAAAATATAAAATATTATAAAGTTCAAACAATTTTACAGCTAAAGTGAAAGTTGAATCAGATGCGAATAATTGAAAGAGCTTGCCTTATCACTAATTACTAATGAAATCTCATCTTGAAGAGTGTGCAAAACAGCCTAGATTGCAAAAAGTAGAAAATATTTCTTACACTCTGTCTGCTAATGCCATTGAAAATCCAGCTGACTGTGCAACGCAAACAAATAAAATGGCCTTTGGTTGGGCCGTTCGGCATTCGCCATCTGACCCAAGTCATGTGACCAGTGTGTTTGTCGTTGTTATCATTTGTTTCGTTATTGTTCGTGATCGTTTATAGTTTGTTTTGCCTGTCGAATTTTGTTACACATTCGGCCGTGTATATTTTATTCATTTTTATTACGAATTTTTAAATTTTTTCTCTGACGGTTTGGGGATGTTTGTTCCCACCCCAGATCAGTATTACCTTATTCAAATAACTTATTTCGGTGAAATATAATTCTCGTTTTCCTTATAAATCTTATATATCTACGTTGCAATACGAATCGCCCACTAACTTAAACATTATATATATATATATATATATATATATATATATATATATATATATATATATATATATATATACGAACTATCGTAGAAAATGTGTTTTATTTACGGTTCAAGAAGTTTGACGCGTACGAAAAACTACCATTAATAACTGATTAAGTAATTCTACTATATTCGTCAGTTAAATGCACACGATTTATTATAAACAAGGTAGTATACATATACATATGTATGTATATATGTATGCATGTATAAATATAACAATTTATAAAAATATAAAAGAAAAGAAAAGTAAAAAAAAAAAAACTTATAGGTTTACAGAATCTATCAAAGTGAAAACAACAAAAAAAAAAACAGATTTTTTTATAAAATAATCTAAAAAAGAACAGATTTTTCACCTGGCTATGTTTTGTAATATCGTACGTCTAAATAAAGTACACACTTTTAGATTTTATTTTTACGTTTTTGGTTGTTTTTTTTTTTTTTTTTAATATTTTCGTGAATTCTGTATATTCTCATATTTTTTTTACGTCCACTTGATAATCGCCTAAATGCTTTTCGGTCTTTTTATATAATAATATAAAAATTTATTTGACTACCATTTTGTTTTCGACGTAAAATCTCTTCGTATATATCGTATTCAATTTTTTAGCAATGCGACGTATACTAATGACTGTCTTCGGTATAAGACAAAAAACGGACGAACGAATAATAATTAGGTCCGGTTGAAATTTAAATTATTTAAGTTTTAAACGTTCGAAATATTCGACTTCTAACTAAAATCTGTAAAACCCGCTATACTTAAAAGTAATTTAATTATCGTTTACTAGATACGACCTGGAGATAACTCTGATTTTACGATGAAAATTAACGAGAGAAAAATACCACTCTAATTTGTGTAAAACCCGCTATACTTAAAAGTAATTTAATTACCGTTTACTAGAAAATACCTCTAAAATCGGTAAAACCCGTTGTACTTAAAAGTAATTTAATTAATGGGACCTTTACGACAACTCCGATTTTAATACAGAGCAAAATTTATACTATATAGTTAACAAAATTAATTGATCGGAAGTTTATAATAGATTATGTTTTAGACGTCTACGTTTTTTATACTTTGTATAAATAGTTATGCGAGACGAACACCGAGTAATGAATTTAGAGCGGATTATAAATAATCTTTAAGATAGCAAAGTTAGGTAATTTCATATATAAATGAGATTCTTTCGTATTTCGACTTATTCAATATGCATCGAAGGAATCCGGTTTTGTACAGTTTGGAGTTGTTGACGTATAAGAGAATTTTATAAAGAAACATTTTTTTTTTTTTTTTTACGTGCCGTGGTACAGCAGTAAAGCTAGAGGCGCGGGAGTTTAGATTGTTATAAGCTGGCTAATAATTCGGTTTGTTTTAAATAAAGATTTTTATTAGGGGAGTTCAGGTTTTTTGACGAAAATTGCTTTATTCGATTTAATATTAATAGGTCGAGTGAAATTTAGACGACGATCGAGAAAGACACAGAGAATAGCGTATTAGTCCAATTAATCGATTTATTCGTTATGATAATTCTGTTAGACGCTATATTGGATACCGGCGACTAAAAAAAAAGATAGCTGTATAGTTTTATTTCGATTAATATGACAGACGAGTAATCTACAATTTGTACAAAAATCAAACTGCAATTATAAAAAACGAACAATATAAAACACCGAAGCAATAATAAGGGAAGGTGTAGGTCAAGGATGCAACCTGTGTCGTCATCGTATCTGTTTAATGTATACAACACGCTATTAAAGAATTACATAACACGGATTGTAAAGGAATTAAGATAAATGGAAAACAAATAAATACGATAAGATATACTGACGATATTGTCGTAGTAGCAGAAAGTAAAAAAGGACTAATACATATTTTAAATGTAGTAGATAACCTTCTGAACGAGCACGAAAATTAACAAAAAGATAACAAAAATCACGGTGTGCTACAAAATAAAAATTAACGCGGCAATTACCGTTAAATAAGAAAAAATAGATCAGACGGAAAGTTTCACCTATCTACGTCTAGGTAGCGGAATTCGCTGGAATGGAAAATGTTCAACAGAGGTGAGGTGTTAGCGCAAGTAAAAGCAGCATTTAACAAGAAAAGAAAACTGTTAACATCTAAAAAACTAGATTTAGCCGTAACAAAAAATTTCGTAAAAACATTTTTGCGTGGTCGGTCTGTCTCTACGGCGCTGCGACATTGCGGAAAGTAGACATCGCAAAGCTGAAGGCTTTTGAAACCTGGTGTCGGCGAAGAGTGCTTAAAATAAAGTGGACGGATAAAATTACTAGTGAAGAAGTTTATAACCGGATTAAGGAAGAAAAACATATTACGAAAACTGTCAACGAAGAAATAAATTGATCGGACATGCGTTACGGCGTAATACGTTATTAATAGAAGGAAAATTGTACGGCAAACGTACAAGAGAAAGACCGAGAAGAAGATTCATGGAACAAGTTATGACGGATATAAGGAACTATCAAGAATTAAAACGACTAAGCAGAAGAAGAGAGGACTGGAAGAAAAGACTGCGGATTTGATTTGCTCCATTAATCAACCAATCAATAGATGGGGGAGAATTAATTTGACAGTTCTTAAAATAGCGTATCGTACGGTTTAAACCTTTTCGAAGTTAACTGTACCGGGCCTGAATGAACTGCAGAATAATGCGGTATCGTCCGCGAATAAGGACTGAAGATAATTTAAGTGAACAGAAATAGGCATAGGTGGGATACCGGCCGCGCAGGTTTTCATATAGTGGAGTATTCAACAGAAATGCGTACAGTCTTCGGAGGAAATTATAAACCTAATCATAATCCATTTTGAAATAGGCGAACAGCGATTATACCTTTCGAACAATTTATAATGTCGAAATTCAAATCCTTCCGGAATTAACGTAGCCGTTTTTATACCTGTTATAAAGCGAATTTATTCCTCTAATATTACCGTTATAGGAATAGGAGAAATGCAATATCCATAAGAAACGGAACTTTAAGGCCATTAACACGAAAATTACTATAACGGTAACATTCGAGGATAACATGCATCGCCCCCACCCCCCCCCCCTAAACGGATATCCGTAGGATGTGAGCAATTAGGAGAAGTAACAAGTTTCAACGTACACAGAAAAAACAGGAAGACGACTACTGCCGATTCTCAATCGATAAATGGTAGTAATAAAATCTCGCAATTCGATAGTTTCAATTTTAATATTGTAGAACCTTACTTTAGCAAGTATAGCGCGGGTTGAATGGATTTCTAAAATGCCTTGCAGTAAATGACTCGGGTCATAGATTTTTCCAGTATTCCTTACGCGCAAATTTAATGTATATGAGATCTATAGCGAGTGTAAAGGTTCCTAATGTAAACCGTTGAATAAAATTACCGCGGATTAAACCCGCAGATGCAAACAAATTTAACCGTCACTACGAGCGAGCTTAATTGGCAAAATTAGAAATTTTGTAAATAATTGACGGTAAACGAGCACTGAGCTGGGAGTGCTGTAATGCCAGCAAGCAACTTTTAGAATCCCAGAGGATCTCAGAATATTCTTAGAAGGACGATGGATGGAAACGTAAAGAGATTATAGCAGTCCGCAGCAAAAATACAATCCGTCGTTATATTACGAATTTGATTTCGTACATTTTAATAGCAACGTCATTCTCTAACCGGAACAAATTACGATCGATCAACTCTACTGTCACTTCGATATTTCGTTTATTATTTTTAAACTTAAGATTCGCCGAACGAACAATTTCAGCATTTTCCCTTACTACGACACTTAATATTCGCTAACTTTGAATTTTGAAGCTGCGTGACCACCGAAGTGCGAAACAACGAATGATCTGTTCGAATTTTTGAATAACCGCCATGCTGCGTAAATTCGACCGTGAACAAGTAATTTTTTAAATTGATTTCGGTGAAAATCTTTTTGTTTCGATTTTCTGCTCCTTAGGTATAGATTTTTAGCGGAACATCAGTAACAGTGCTCGTTTCATATTGTCTCGTTCCGTGAACTTATTCGCGTATATTACAATTGTCGGTTCAAGTACTTTCGGCGATATTAACTTCGTTAAATTCCTGTTCAATTTTATCTCGAACCTTAACAGATTCCGTACTACTTTTAGTAGTAGCTATAATTATCGCGTTCGACTTACAACTAATCGACTTCAATATTTTCAATTTATATTTTTAAATAATTCCACATCGCGCGATCCGGTTTTACGTATAAGAAACTCGAAATTTTTCCTGTTATCATTATCGAAGGGCAAGGTTGAAGACGATTTAATCGAACGATTAACTACCGATAAATTTCGAGGAGAACTATTATCGATTCCGACGATAAACACGCGTTTAACGTCAACTCTACGCTAGAAGTTCCGCATTACTTAGATTAATTCTTTTTTCGGCCTTCGTTGTACGGACACCAATTGCACTATATAAAAAAAAAAAATGACGATGAATAACGTCCCCAGTGAGATAATTAGACTCTCCGTGACGGTATCGAGTTGCAGCGTTGAATTATTGAGTTATTCGATCTCTGAACCATTTCCTCTTTTTTAATCGTCTTGTCTAGAATTGTCAACGAATGTAGATGCATTCTGCGAACATGTAGGTTGAAAATTGAAATTTATTTAAATTAACTTTTTATACCGGTTTATATATATATATATATATATATATATATATATATATATTTCATCGACATGCGGTATATTTAGATTATTACGGATGGTTAAGTTACATATTTCAGTACAGATGCAATGATACTATGAAGTATTTTCGATTGTTGCCGTTGTATTCGCGATACATTGCTTTTACACGCAGTTCCGTATAAAATTCGATATTCCATATTTCCAGATTGACAGTTATATTTTCTTTTTAAAACTATCTTTCGAGCAGATTTCCTTCCTAGGATAGGATAATCTAGTTCGCGAAATCATAGCTTTTGCTATTTTAGACCACATGGAACCGTCGTGTTAGCCGTCGGTCAATATGCATTCCGAGATATCTTACGCGGTTTGTTTGCAGAATTACATTGCGACCAATACATAGTGGAGACATCTAACTTGTCTGTAAAGGTAGTATGTTGACGCTTGAATGGATTAAATACGCATTTATGCGCCTATTTTACGATTCGGTCGGCATGATTTTGAACAGCCGCACTAGCATATTCCGAAACTGAATTAGCAGCTATATCATCGGAAAATGTTGCTAATATTGTTTGATTCGAGATAGATATATCCGCGCATGTTATATAATATTGAACACCGATTGGCCTTGTGGCACTGAAGAACTTTATGTTCTTCGGAAAAGACATCATTCATTCTAACAACGAATGTTCCACCAGTTAACTATATGATACGAATAATTTACAAAGGTCTGATGTTGAAAGTTGTTTCAGTTTAAACAAAGTGCCGATCCAAAGCCACGTTACATTCAGGAAAACAGCTGATTCTAATAGCGAAAAAATAATTACTTCCTTAATATATATTTTTTTTTTGTTATATATATATATATATATATATATATATATATATAATGGGTACAGTAATATTTATCTATTTTTGTATTCGTAACTAGCGATCGTATATTTTCGATTTCTTTATAAATATTAACAATATGCTCAGACAGAACGACTAACACGTATTAAAAGTATTTTTCTTTCGAAGATGGCCCAGACGTGACGATAACTGTTCCACATTTTCATGTTAACAATTGAAATCGACGACAATACGATAAGAATATTTACAAACGTACCGTATTGATTTATCTATATTACATTAACTAAAATATCTGTAAATCGCAAGCGGCGAAACAACAACCTGACAAACGAACGAGATACGATGTCATATTGACGCACTATATATATATTTTATTGTATGTGTGTAAATGCAATATTTATAAGCATTTAATTCTCGATATACGAAAGATTTTTAATTAAAGTTACAAATTATAAATTATAAAAATTATAAATTATAAAAATTATAAATTATAAAAATTAGAAAAATTATAAATTATAAAAATTATAAATCGTAAATTATAAAAATTATAAATTATAAAAATTGTAAATTCTAAAACGGAAATTTCAAATTTAATTCGCAGTTAACTCCGAAGTTGAAGATAAAAATGATGGAAGCCGGTACTTTAATGATCGGATATCAGCCGGAAGGTGAAATCCCTAATTTCTTCCGCAACATCATTTCAAGTGCGGCTGTAACCGAAGCCGACGTCGATTTCTTATTGGACGAGTTGGACCGTCTCGGTCACGATTTGTAATTATTGAAACAAAACAAAATAAGAAAGGAAAATAGTTTATCCGACGCGATTGTCATCCGAACGAGATTGTTTATTTAATTCTCTTTTCAGTTTTGCTTCCGTTTTACTTCGTTTGCTTTATGCTTTTTTCTTGTCTTCGTTCATTTCTTTTCTTATTGTTCGTAAGACGATAATATCTGTTGTATTTACCTTCTCACGTTTATTCTATGATTTGCCGTTATATATATATATTATATAGATAATGCACGAGATTACTTCTGTATATATATTTATATACATACCTGACGTAATCGTGCCTAAATATTTACTTCGAATCGATTGATCTTCATTTCCACGTTTTCTTGTTACCGATATTATTAATTATTTTCGTTGTTATTATTACCATTATTATTGTTGTTTACTAAAATACAAAGTGACGGGCATAACGGACTCCAATTAATACGACACTCCGTTAATTAATACCGTTTCTAATAAAAAATAAATAAAAATTTAAAAATTAAAAATAAAAATAAAAATAAAATCTATTCTTCTGTCCGTTGGTAACCGTGCTGTGTACTGCTACTAAAATCAGCGGCGAGAGAGGAATTTCGAATTAACCGGTAGAGATGGTGGATAAATAAAGTCTAAAAAATCGGGTTGTAAAATATTCGAGGGAGTATTTGGAGGATTTGCGATTGAACGTTTTCGAAGGAACAGAGCGGTTCGAAGCGAGTGAGGAATAGTTTTAAAAGATGATTACATTTGGTTTTGGTCTTTATTAGTAAATAAATATTTACGGGCGAGCGATGCGATCAGAGCTTACACGGCGCACGAGTACTTCGTTTCTTCTGTTCGAGTCGCGACAAGATGGTCGCATCGCTGCAGATTCGGGAATCTTTCATTTGCTCCGTCGGACAATTTAGATCGTACGTTGCGAAGGAAGTCCTTTATTGGAATCGATAATAGCCGGGCGAAAAAATTTATTCGGTTTTTAACTCCTAATAGTTAAATTTTACTTTATTTTTAAATCTTTAATCGAAAATTATATAATTTAGAATTGGTAGTCCTTAAATTTTCTAAAATAAATCCGATCCGATTTTACGAAACATTCGTCCATAAAGTAAATTGTATAATACGTAACGGTTAAATCGATAAATTTATTCTAGTCGTAAAATATAACTAACCATTCCGATTTAATTTTTCAATCGATTTTTAAAACGAAACCTATTAATATCTGAATAAACGAAATCGAAATGCGACTAAATTCGAACGTCGTCTGATTTAATTGAAATTAGTCGTTTCCAGAAATTCGATGTAGACGAATGAAGTAATACGTAAAATATTGACCCAAAATGGTAATATAAGTACGAGATTTGTAGAAATACTTAAACATCGTATATAAATAAAAGCATATCTAATCAATTGCCTTATTAAATGAATAAAATAATTTTATTCTTAAATATACATATATATATATATATATATATATATATATATATATATATATATATATATATTCATAAAACGATCGATTTAATCCGTTATTTCGGAAAAAACCTATTCGCATTATATAAGTCGTCAGAAGTCGTTATGCCGATCACTAATATATATATATATAATATATGTAATAGAACCTTTACCTGTAGAAGTGTTATCCGTTGACAATTCAACGTTCATAAATAAAATTACATTAAAGCGAGATGAAGAACTGTAAAAATATTATAACGGTCGTTAAATAATAATTAACGTTAACAATTAGCCCAATATTTTCGTTATCGTTAAAAGTTATAAAATTGAAAATATAAATTTATGTCGAATATAATTCTCCTTTATTTATTTTTTTATTTATTTATAACATTATTTTTTTCCTGCGTTCCATTATATAAAAGAAAAAATAATATTAAATACTTAATGAAAAATTACTTCCGAGTTACGGAATATAAATTAATTTATTAAATCATACATCGAATAAACCGCAGGATACATCGGCTTGACATTCGACGATATACTCTGTTGGAATTATAAACGAATGAAAACAATCACGCCTGAAGAAATTAAACTTATTAAAAAAAATCTCACACAGCTTATTTAGAGCTGACAGAGCAGTTTTACTAAAAATTTATCGAACAACGATACGACTGTGTTTAGATTGCGGTGCTTCAATCTATGGAACAGCTAAATTATGGATCTTGCATACGTTCATAATTTAGCTATTAGACTAGCAATAGGTGCTTTACGCGCACTAGTCCAACAATAAGCATATTAATCGAATCCAGTGAGCGGTCGTTAAAATTTCGACGAGAATGATGAAACTCAATATACAACAACAACAACAACGTATATTTCAACATAATTTACAGAGAATAGTCAAAAAACAGAAATTTCAAATAATAATTACGTAACGCCCAGGCTCGCCGCATAACAGAAATAATACGAAGACCCTAACAAATAATACAAACATTTATACTTGTAAATTTAAAAAAAAAAAATCAAAAAACTGCACAGCAAAAAATAAAAAGTTACGATAGTAATAATAATAAAACAAAAGAAAACCACGTTAGACATTAAGTATAGAAGAGATGATAATTCCTAAAATAAGTATCATATAACGTTACAAAAGGTTATTCTGTTTGAGCCTTCTACGTTTATACTTTTTATACATAAATTGGAGTTAATCGTAATTACCTACGGTAGAAATTAAGTGATTATCGTCGATTAAAGCAGAACTTACGCGTTAAATTTAGTATATATGATCCTTAATACATAAGACATGTTTCAGTAGGAATAGAAATATCATTTATTTAAATTAAATTGTATTTACATCGATTCCAATCTGCATTTTTATGTTGAAACATATTATGTGTTGGTATTAGTATACCATGCTTGTCAGAAAGTAGTATATAAGATAATATAGGATTGTGATTGGAAGATAAACATGAAAGTGAAATAGGGACTGTGATATTGTTGATTGACTAATATTAGATCTATAACGCTAGAACTGTGATTAGCTTGCAGAGGAATATACGTGGGATCAAGGGGAGACAATATGTTAAAATTTAGTTTTGTCGATGTTGCTAATATGTTACCATCATTACTGAAACAATTCCAAGCCCTATGTTTGCAGTTAAAATCTCCTATAACGATAGTGCGTGAGTATTGGCTGAATATTAATTTTAAATCGTCTACAAAGTACAATTTATTCTTCGGATATCGGTAAACACGGACTATGCATAATGACACACAATTCGTCTGCACTTCAATGCCCACAGTATCTACACATTTAGCTTATAGTGCTGGTAGCACATTATGCTTAATTGAATTCCGTACAACTAGTGCAACACCTTCACTACGTCTACTTTTATCACATCGATAAACACGATACCCTGGGAATTTAAGTTTCATTTTGTAGTTTAATTTAGTTTCACATAGAGCAGCTATATCAACATTATTTGAACTTAAAAAATACGTAAATTCGTTAATTTTAGAGTGGATTGAATTTGCATTCCACCCTATTAAAGAATGTTTATCATGGCGACTATAACAGGCCATAGAGTATATTAAATTACGTTGAGAAAAATCGTAACGCGCTTTCAAGAATAATCGTAATTTTTGTAAAAGGATCAGAATGTAATATTAATTTCTCTTAAAAATAACAAAATTTTACTAAAATTAAATTCTCTAACTATATTAAATAATTCTGAAAGAATGGAATTACTGGACTCGTTATTAACTAGATTATTACCACGGGTAATACCTGCATAGGAAAATCTAGTATTATTGTTATTACTACTATTACCATTACTACTATTATTATTATTATTATTATTATTATTATTATTCTAACCGTTATTATTAAACCTGTTAATATTATTAATAACAGCGCGAACATTGGACGAAAAAATAGGCTTAAGATTATTAAACGTAACGTTTCTCCTGGTCGGCATGCGGGTGACGACTTTTTTACGGATCTCACAATCACTTGAGCTAGCTACATGTGTCAGGTTACAGTTGGCACATTTAATTTGTGTAGAATTACATTCATGGCTTTCATGATGCTGTCCACACTTCACGCATCTGCTCGGCATTTTACAGTTCGACGAAACATGACCATAAAGCTGAAAACGAAAGCAATGTAACGCTCCTTTCCTAGGTTGGTACTTTTCCCATGTTATGACACAGTAGAACATTATATTATGGCTTAGAACTTTTCTAATATCGGTGTTGTGCGGAAATTTCACCAAGTACACCGGTTGGAAGTGTACAGATTTCTTTTAAGGAAATAGATATAACTGTCGCTACTTCTTTAAGCGCGTGAGTAATATCCTGTGTACCGATGTCCGATGGTAAACCTTTAAGGACCATATTCACTGATTTCCTATCAGACGGTAAATGCGTATAAAAAGAAACGCCACTTTGTCGTTTTAAGGTTATAATAAGTTTATCAGAGTCTTCCGGTGCATTTGTGTAAATAAAGTATTTATTTACACGAACACGAATGTTAAATGTCGATTTTAAAAATGATCTAAAATAAGTTATCATTTCATTATAAGATTTATTTCGATTACCGACCATAATTACATGTGGTATACGTACCTTTTTCTCCGTCACATTAAACAAAGACGAATATACCTGCGTTTCGTCTATTTTCAACGGTTGAAAACGGTTGTGTGTAGGAATTAGATTATCGTTTGTGTTATCTGATAAAGACGATTTACGTTTACGCGGATTACTCTTGCCTTTACGTCGACCTTGGGTTAATCCAATTATTATCATTCGTATCATTCGTAGTACATATCTTCATCGTCCGACGTTGATGATGATGATTTATTCACATTTGATGTAGTCGCCATCGGAAGGGAAGATGGCTGGGTAATTCGCCATGAAGGTGGAGGGGAGTGGCCCAAAAAAACATGGCAGTTTAGACGGAAATAATAACGAACAGATTACGCGGTACGAACTAACAGATACGAAACGCAACGCGAGAAACACGAAACAACACACCTTACTGTACGCTTGTCAACGATTTTGTGGTATCTAGGGACATTTAGTACACATCTGAGACACCTGTTTTGAAATACTGGTAATTTGTTAAAATTTCTATTTGAAATAAAACTCCAAGCTGGACAACAGTACGTCATTACGGGACGTAAAAGTGTTTTATACAGAATTAATTTATTATTAACACTAAGAACTGATTTTCTGTTGATTAGTCAACGTACATCTGAACAGCCGAAAAAAAAAAAAATCACGTCGTCTACCACATTCGACAGGATTATTTCAAACTCATATTTTAAATATCACCAACACACTGAATATTAGCTTCTCATGCACATATCAACGACGGACGAAGTAATCCTTATGAGAAATTTTATACCGATACATCGATAACAATATAAGGGGCTGACTGTTCTTCCATTATACATCGAGATAACACTATAAGATAAGCTATACCAACCTAATTTTCAGGCTATCAGCTGAACTAATAGCAATAAACCTAGCTGTCAAATTGGCTAGTGACTTATGTCTACAAAAATATAATTATTTTTACTGATGCACTTAACACTATTCGATACGTCGATCTCGATCGCACAAAAGAACCAGGTGGTTCAAGAAATTTTTTTTGTCAGCTAGTCAAAAAAATAGAAATAATCATATGGTGGATCCCGTCACATTCCGATATAAAGGAAAATGGCTAAGATTACACCGCCGCTAAAGAAACAACGAATATGTTTTCAGTGTTATAAATTCCGTTACAAGATCAAATACACAACGTTAAAAACAGTTTAGTGACTTCAACCGTGAAGTGACCGTGAAGAAGCGCTCTATTTCTTATTATTAAGTTACATGCACATAAGCATATTAAATTTTAAAAATGAACAATTTACCCGTACCGAATATAAAACAAAAATTCTTCCCAGACAAACAAAAATAGTAAATATGATAGACTTATAAATATCAAATGTATAATTTACAGGAAAAATTTGTATAAAAAACCTGTTCCAATATATTAGAATAAAATTATAATTTACTCTACACAATATAATATCTTAAAAATATCTTAGTCTATTTGCTGATACTAGAATTTAATAGCCGGCTTACTATAAACAGATATGTTTTATACGTCTGTGCTTGTACCTCTTATATCTGTGTCGCACAGACTGCTAGTCGTAATCTCCTATCGAATGTATTACTACATTATCAGGTGAGCTGCAGTTGGCGAAAAATTTGTTCGCTGTATTTTTAATGATTTCCTGTATGTAAGGAAACGTTAAAATATCATGCATAGATTTAATTTTAGTAAATCTTGGTTTATTCAAGATAATTCTTAAACAATGATTTTGTAGTCTTTGCATCTGATTTATACTGCTATTGCTAGAATAGTTCCAGACCGGGCTCGAATACAATAATTTTGGTAGAATAACTTTTTTGTAAATGAGGAATTTGTTTTGCGCCGATAATGCAGACTTTTTGTTAAATATTGGAAATAGACAACCCAATTTGCGCATCGTTCTATTTACACAATCATTAATATGCCTCGTAAATGTAAGTCGTCTATCCATAGTTATGCCTAAATATCTTACATTTTCCTTCCGATCGAGGTAATTGTTTTTGACTCATGGTTGGCAAGTCATTCAAATAGAGTATAAAAAATAAAGGACCTAGGATGCTCCCTTGAGGTACCCCAGCTTTAATAAATTTCATGTTAGATTTATGGTTTTTTATTTTCACGTAAAACTTCCTGTTCATTAAATAAGATTTAATAGTGAATACTAGATAAGGAGGAAATTCATATTTGATTAATTTATAGATAATTCCATCATGCCAGGTTGTGTCAAACGCTTTTTCAATGTCCATCAAGACTACTCCTGTATGTTTATTTTGATTAAAATTATCGGTAATTTTATCGCAAATTTTAACTAATTGAACTGTGGTACTGAGTTTTGGCCGAAACCCAAATTGTGAGTCAGATATGATAGATCGACTCACGCTGAAATCTCTTAATCTGACCAAGAGTACTTTCTCAAATATTTTACTTAAATTACTAAGTAAGCTCACTGGCCTTACATTTTGTACCAGAGAGGCATCCTTCCCCGGTTTTAGTATGGGTATCGTTACCGACAATCTCCACGACGGAGGATAATAACACAGACGTAAACATGAGTTGAACATATTGACTAAGGCAACTATTGCTTTGAATGGTAGATTTTTAGTCATTTTTATATTAATTTGGTCATGACCAACTGAGTTGTTTTGTCTAAGAGTAGAGATAATTCTTTTGATCTCTTTAGGTGTTGTAAAATTCCTAGGTAAAACTGTTGCAGAAGTATGAAGTGAATAATTGTTTATTGTCTGCTTAATTTTCCTTTCATGATATCTAGTTGACATGTGATCATTTTGGCCATAAATAGTGCTAAAGTGTTCAACTAAGATTTCTACTTTATCTTCAATTGCGTACGCAACCTTATCTGCACTGGTTGGGATTTTTATAGGGGGCAGTTCGGTTTGACTCTTGCAGAAGTATTTATTTATTCTCCATAGACTATTATCAGCTGGTGATAGGTTTTTGAGGAACTTATCATATTGTTGATTTCTTTCAATGATTAATCTTATTTGTACTGCCTTGTTTAATTTAGTGTACAATCTTTTATAATTAATAGTGTTTAAATTATGAGATCTCTGATGACATTTACGAACGTAATTTTTAATTTTAATAAGCATTTTTGTGCTATTTGAAATCGAATTTGCTCGTGATTTTAATACAACCTGCGGGATAGCGTTATGTGCGGCTTTTGTTATGATAGAATTAAGGTAGGTAATGTATTGATCTACAGATTTTAAATTAGGTAAGGTTTTTGGAATGTTGCTCTCTTTTTGTATGCATTGTTTGAATGTATTCCAGTTTGCTCTGGAATAGTTGAAAGACTGAATCGGTTTTTTGTAATTTAATGACATGTTAAACATTATTGGGTTATGATCAGATGATAACTTGCTTACAGATATGGGAGTGCTAAGTCCGTGATAGTTCTTTGCAATAACAATATCAATAATACTAGGTGAAGAATTTGTATTTCCGGGGAAATAGGTAGGCTCAGATGGTGTTTTAATTTGAAAGTTTAATCTGTTACGCATGTTTAGTAATGACTTCAACTGGAACCATATTCTGACCACTAACAAACTTCGAAACATCAAGCCAACCACAACTTAATGGAAAACAACCGTACTAACATAATGGGATGCAGTTGTGTTAACTCGGCTTATTGGTCGTACCGCACTAACGCACAAGCACTTATTAGAGAAGAAAATACCACCAATATGCTGCTACTGTGAACAATAACAGTGAAACACATATTCTAATATTGTGCATACCACCTTGAAAATTCAATCCCTGTCGCTGTGTATACAAAAAGAACTTTCCGCCGACAATCCGGAGGAACTTAAAAATATCATCCAATTTCTGAAAGCAATAAACATATACACATTGCGTCACATAAGTTCTGGTACTCGTACTGTCAAATCGAAACTAGTGGCGCGATCTTCACAAAATTTAGGAACTTGTTTCTACGTCTTTTTTCTACAGGTGGTTAAATTTTTAAAGCGTTCGAAAGATTAGTTTCAGTTTGGTGTTACTTTATGCGACATATAGTTAGCTACGTGCGTCATGGCTGAAAATCGCGAACAACGTACGACGATTAAATTTTGTTTTAAAGCTGGAAAAAATGCGACGGAAACGTATGATATGTTAAAATTAGCTTATGGTGATCTGTAGTAGGTCGTACTACAGCATTTCGATAGTTTAGTGCATTTGCAGGGAGTCGATTGATGACGAGGAGAGGAGCGGTCGGCCTTGCACCACGAAATCGTCTGACAACATCGCTCGTGTCGCCGCTCTGTTGAACGAACAACGAACAGCTGGCTGTAGGTTGGTGGCAGACCTCACTGGTATTCTGAAAACGATTGTTCAACGAATTATAACGAACGATTTTAAGAAGAGGAAGCTGTGCGCGCGCTTTGTTCCACATTCGCTGACAAACGACCAAAAACAGCAGCGAGTTTGTCACGCGAAGGACGTCCTTAAAATGATCGAAAAATATCCAAATTTTCTTCAGAAAATAATCACGGGAGACGAGAGTTGGTGTTTTACATATGACCCCCGAAACAAAACGTCAAAGTGCGGAATGATGCGGCAAAGATTCGCCACAACCCAAGAAACTTCGTTTTCAAAAATCGAAAGTCAAGGTGATGTTGATGGTTTTTTTTTTTTTTTATTAAAATGTATTATCCACAAAGAATTTGTTCCTCAGGGCACCATTGTAAATGCCCCATTCTATAATGATGTTTTGGATCGCCTGTGTAAACGCGTCAGGCCAGAATTGTGGAATGATCGTTCGTTTTTCTTGCTGCACGATAATGCGCCAGCGCATACAGCCGCCCTCAACGTCCAGTTTTTAGCCAAAAATGGTTCCAGTGCTTCGCCAACCCCATACTCTCCAGACATGAGCCATCCAGACTATTTTCTGTTCCCGAAGCTGAAAATAGACCTGAAAGGAAATAATTTTTCCTCGATTGCAGATATTGAAGTAGCTGTGACGAGCCGACTCAAGGCGATCGAAGCCGAGACGTTTTCTAAAGGCTTAGACAAGTTGAAAGATCACGCTATTAGTTGTATTATATCTAAAGGAGACTATTTCGAATAAAAATCGTGTTGAAAAAATTTTTGAATTTTTTTGTGGGTTTGGAAGCATCAGTCCCAGAACTTATGGCACGCACGTGTATATCCGCTCATTTGAATAATTATCCTCGATGTCTTTAAGTTGAGGTACACGGCACCTTAAAAAAAAAATAGGATAAATATTAGAAGTTAGCCGATATTTAATTGTAATAAATATTGATAATTTATTCAGCGTTTCCTAAATAAAGGCGCATCACAACAGATGAAACGGTTTTTTGCATGTGTCAATATTTTTATATTATTTAATTACTACTGCTTAATACTGGTTAAAGATGGCATCTTTATATTGTTTTTTCTTTCACCTTATAACTGGATTATCCGGGAGTCGGATGGTTTTCATGTGTGATATTAACGAATTTAAATTTTGAGCAAATGTACTATTCTGTTGTACCGCTGCTTATACACCTCAATAACCGAAGGAACATTTAGATCGTTCTGAATTATATTGTTTCGAATGTAATATGGCGCATTGGCCATTATCCTCAATATTTTCGATTGATATGACTGTATTTTGTTTAGATGCGTCTTTGCAGCTGTTCCGTACATTTATAAACCATATTTCTATATAGAAGCTATGATAGCGTTGTAAAGTAAAACTTTATTTTCAACACTTAGTTTCGACTGCCTTCCTTATCAATGGTATAACTGCTTCAGTAAGACCTCATTTTTATATAATTACGTGAAGATTCCATGTAAGACGACTGTCAAGGGTTAATCCAAGATATTTTACCGCTTGTTCTTGCGGTCTTCTACGATTATCGTAATTAACAGGTGGATTCCACGTTTGTTTGTAAATGTAGTATGCGATGACTTTTGTTCATTAATTAGGAATGCTGAGAGCCCATTTGTAGATAGATCGAATATACTTTGACGCTTCGTAAGAATTTTTATGTTTGGCTAATATAGCAATGTCATCAGCAAATGTGGCCTGTAAGGTAAATACCGTAGTAGGTATATCTGCTGTATATATATTGTAAAATAGTGGTCCAACACACTATCTCACAGATACTGACGCCATATTGGACGCTGTAGATAGGACGTCGTTTATTTTGACTTGAAAAGATACATCACTCAAATAGGATATCAACAGATGATACATTTCAATCGGATTCATGTTCCGAATTTCATACATCAAACCGTCACGCCAGATGCGATTAAATGCCTTCGCAAAAGTTTTTCTTCAGAAGTTTTAAAGTAGTTAGGAGATAGGAGCTTACCATTGTACTTTACGCACCGAGGTGGAAGATTACAGTAGCATTTTGTATGACCAAAATTTTGACAGCGCATGCACTAAATAGCTAGTCCATTTATTTGTTGCTCTTTAATCGTTACAATCGTATTTTGAAAATTTTTAAGTTATTTGTAGATTGGTTGTGATCTACGTAAAACATTGATAATGGAGACTTCGTCCTTCTGCTTATTATATTAATTACAGAGCGAACAGAAAATCATAATTTTTGTAATTCCTGGGAGATTTCTTTACAGCCTGTTGTATAATGAAGGTTTTTTTAAAACTACACGAAATGCTCTATTTTGTGATAATTGGAACGTGTAGAATTTGTAATTGTTTTGTTGAAGTTCCTTGATCAATACTCAATAACAATCTGGCCAGCTCGGTTTGACAGTAATACTAGTATTCGTGGATTTCAATTAAAATTTAACATACTTCAGACTTGTTAAGAGTTTGATGAATTCTGTGTAATAAAAACATATTTAACCGATAGAGTCTCGTTAAAACTTTTTATTTCAGGCAAAACAAACAATGAAATATTTTTTGGCTTCATGAGAGCGAAAATTCCTCGAGTCCGATTGAACTAAAAGTAATTAGAAAGGCCTACACGTATTATATATATATGTATATATATAAAAATGTTGAATATACCAGAGAGTAGTGATTTTATGAATTATAAGCAAAACAAAATCATAACACAGTTTAAGCTTTGCAATAAAAAACCTTTATAGTGATTAAACTGTGTTATGATTTCGTTTTGCTTATAATGTATGTATGTATATATATATATATAACTTTTAATTAAATTATTAATGAATGTGTAATGTACCTGGTATTAAACTAGTTGCTTGGAACTCTTGTACTCTAATCAATAAACATCAGGAACTACATAATTTTATAATTAACAACCAAATTGATATCATAGCCTTGTCGGAAACCAAGCTAGATGGATCTTGTAGACTTAACTTTCCTGGGTACCACATTTATCGAAACGATAAATGTCGCAAGAGTGGAGGAGTTGCCTTATTAGTAAGACGTGGTACACCGCATAATTTGCTCCCTGTACCTTCTTTAAACTGTATGCAAGTAATTGGTATATACTTCCATACTAATAATGATGTACATGATAATAATAATATAATTATATATGCAGTATACAAACCCCCAAGAATGATGTGCAAATTTAGCAATGATATTCGGTTTTTGACTAATTCTAACAACAAAACTATTCTTGTAGGAGATCTGAATGCTAGAAATAAAATATGGAATTGTTTTAGCAATAACTCAGCAGGTAATCTTCTTTATAAAGTTTGCATGCGTAACAATCTTCAGATCGTTGCCCCGCGGGAACCTACTTACATTCCTTGTCCCTAAAATTTCAAACCTAGCGTTTTAGATTTATCTGTGGTTAAGAATGTGAATATTATGCCTGTTGTGTCACTTAATTGCTTATCTTCTGACCATAATCCAATATATACTGTTATTTATATCAATAATAGTTATCAATTCGTTCATGATAAGTTCTCTTATAATGCTAATTGGAATGACTTCAAAAGATATGTTTCTGAACATGTAAATTTGAATCAGTCTATTAGAAATCAAAAAGATATTGATGATCACATCTCTGAGTTTACAAATTTAATTTCTGAAGCCACTGATCTATTTGTACCTAAAAATATGCATACTAATCTGTCGCTAACTTCGGCACCGCATTACATTGTTACCATTATTAAATTTAAAAATTATGTGAGAAGAATTTATAACACTCATCGCCGTGGCAATATTAAGAAATTTCTTAACTTTTTAAATAGATTAGTACGGGCGATGTTAAAATACCACAATAATAATAAGTTTAATAAGTTTCTAACTACACTAAATACTAAAAACAACAGTCTGTGGAAAGTGTGCAAATACTATCATAAACCACACGAAGCTTTTCCTCCACTTTATGACACTGTTACAAATAACTATGCTTACAAAGACTTTGATAAGGTAGAATTACTTGCTAACCATTATTTTAAAGTGCGTGCCCAGAACGCACTCATGGGGACTAGTTATCATTCTAAGAAAGTTAAAAGTACAATCTGTAAGTTTATGAAGTATAATCAAATTTCATCTGGTATTAATTATATAAAACCTAGGGAGGTTCATGCTAGTATAAAACTGTTAAAAAATAAAACTTCAGTAGGTAACGACAATATTTCCTCTATATTAATTAGAAGATTTCCTGTGAAAGCTATTGTTAAGATTACTAATATTATAAATGCTATGATTAAATATTTTTTTTTTTTTTGGCCCAGCTTGCGCCATTTGGCCAAGTTAATCTATTTTAAATCTCAATGCCACTACGTTTGATAAAATTATATAAACTGACAGAGACAGAAGACAGTGGGTTGGAAACAATCAATTCAATACTCACGGGTAATGTGTGCCATTTTTGTACAACACTAAACAACATCTCATCTCTATGTTTTCGAAACTATCATGGATACTATCCACGTACTTGGAAAATTGATAAAATTATAGCGCTTCCAAAACCTGGGAAAGATTCTTCTAAGATCAATAATATACGACCTATTACTTTACTCAGTAATCTAAATAAATTGTGCGAAAAAATAATTTTAAAGAGGCTAAATGAGTACGCTATTTGCCACGATATTATTCCTAAAGTACAATTTGGATTCAGGCCAGCTCATTCTACTACTCATCAAATCGCGAGAATCGCAGAACACATTACAGATAATTTCAACCGTAGTAAGCACACTAGATTGGTTATGTTTGACATCGCTAAAGCATTCGATACTACTTGGCACAATGGCATTATATACAAAATGATTGTCTGTAATTTTCCATTGTATTTGGTTAAACTTGTACAAAGCTACCTAAGTAACAGGATATTTTATGTTGAAATTAATGAAGCGCGTTCTTCCAGCAAGACTTGTCTAGCTGGTGTACCTCAGGGTAGCGTCTTAGGACCGTTTCTATTTTCGCTTTATTTTTACGATTTTCCCAAATTAAACAACATCGAAGTTGCTCTTTATGCTGATGATACAGCTTCATTCTGTAGTTCCTTTATACCACGCGCAATTAGTAATAGATTACAACAAGGATCTTCACGAGTTTTGAAATATTTCACTAAATGGAAAATTGTCATCAATCCTTTAAAAACAGAATCGATACTTTTTACTCGCAGACGACGTTTATTACCCGAGAAAATTAATATTAATGGCGATCTTATCGAGTGGTCTGATCATGTTCGTTACTTAAGCGTAATTTTCGATAAAAAATTGACATTTACTAAACGCATTAATGCTGCTATTACAAAATCGAATAAAACTATATGTTCAATTTATCCGTTTTTTAAAAGTAAGTCTCACTCGAGTATTGATAATAAGTTAATTTTATATAAAACTATTATCCGTCCAACAATGATTTATTCTTGTCTCGGTGCTCTGTATCTAATTCTAATTTTAAGAAACTGCAACTTGTACAAAATCAACGTTTAATAGATGCATTTTAAATGCATCTCGTTATACGAGAATATCAGATATGCATCACATGTTAAATATTCCATATATTAAAGACTATATATTTAAATTAGCGAACAAATTTTTTCAAAACTGCAGTGTACATATGAAGTAATAACGACTATTTATGATTCCGGCCGGGTAACTTATGTTCATGTATATACAAACATGGTCGTATTAAACGTAATTTGTTGTAAATTAGTATATTTGTAATGTGTTCAATCGTTCTTATTCGTAATTATATAGTTAAGTTTAATATTTATTTATACCTCTGTACGCTTTATCTTACATGCGCTTCGAAAAGAGTTTATTTTGTTTTGTATTTTTTCTTTTCTCCGCTGTATATACATATGTGTATATATATATATATATATATATATATATATATATATATATATATGTATATATGTGTATGTATATATAATTTTTATTTATTTTTAATTTTTTTTTATTTTTGTTTTGTTTTAACTTTTATGTGTGTTGTTAAAATTTTTACCTTTGTATCGTTTTAAGTTATATGTGTATATGTGTATGCATGTACGTATATATTTGTATGTATATTTATGTATATATATATGTAATTTTTTTTTTATTTGTTTGCGGGTTTTATAAATTTTCCCCCGCTTATCATGCTTACGTTTAAACTATAGTGTTGTTATTTTAATTTTAATACTACGGTCGAGGTGAGGCTCATGCCGGAACTTGTGTGTACACGTTGTAATCTGATAAAATACATTTTTCTTTCTTTCTTTATATATATATATATATATATATATATATATATATATATATATATATAACTTCTTATATGTCACGGTGACGTAGTTACTAGAGTGCTCGACTGTCAACTCAATGATCGGGGCTTCAAAACCAACATGCGACATAGAAAGTTTTCATCATTATTTAATTCTTATTTATCATGGAGTAGGCAATGGCACCCCACTCCATCATCTTATGCATGCGCATCTCTTGAATGTTAGCTCATTTTGTACGAAAAAATAATCGTATAGATAGTCACGACGTTAGGCAACGAACAATACGACGGTCATGATGATGATATAACTTCTTATGTACTTGTTACTAATGTGAGAAAGATATCACGGCATGGATTCTCGTGGGGAGTTTATTTGACTTATTGATTTTATTATTGTAAATTATCGTTATATTCTTCCGTACGTATACGCAAATACGTTTGAAATTTTCTTTAATATATAAAAGAACAACAAAATGGTTGCTAATTGAATGTTACATATGGTCCGTGCTGCTATATGGAATAGGAGCCTGGACAATTAAAAAATCGATGATAAATAAACTGAATGTGTTCGAGATGCGGTTTTACCGAAATATGTTGCGGTTTGGACGGATAAGGTTTCGAATACAAAGATTTTGCAGCGATTAAATAAAAAAACTAAAACCGCTGACTGTTATAGAGAGATGGACGGTAGCCATTTCTCGGTCGTGTCCTGAGAAATGGAAGATATGACCTACTGCAAGTGTTCATTGAAGGAAACGTCACTGGAAAACGGGTAAGAGGTGGGTTTGAAAACATGAACGAATGGACAGGTCTCAAAACAGAGCCTTATTGCGAAAACTGACCGATCAGAAACTAAACGGATGTTCATCCACATCTGTTGAAGATATTGTGTAGGAAGAAGAAGAATATACACACATGTACTTCTGTTCGTGTGTAAGATTACGTAAATGTACTTTCCAGTGTCGTTTTTTTTTTTTTTTTTTTTTTATATATATATAAAATTGCAATCTGGCTTACATAGCCAATAAGCAATTTGTCTATATGGGTCGTGACAGGATTGGAGATATCATTCATCAATGATACTCGGAGTTACCTCGCTAATCAATCAAACCGATGTGGAAGGTCTAAGGGAGTGCAACGGTTTAGTCTATGAATATCGTTACAACTATCTGCAAGTCAACTGCCAGTCGGTTCGGGGAGGTATTCTAATCTGTGCAGGTAACATTCACTATTTGTTTGGATTAGCTCGCGCACATGCGGTACACCTAGGTCGCGATGCATGTTGTCCTAGCGCATGTACCATGGCGCGTTTGTTATAATTCTTAATATTTTTGACTGGCATCCTTTGCATCATGTTAATATTAGACACCGATACTGTACCCCAAAGGGATATACCGTTAGGTCCACGCCGGTTTAATAACTGCGTTATACAGCAATAATTTCAATTTTAGAAGCAACTCAGAATGTCTACTCAGAAGCCAACATCTTCCTCAATTTCATGTTTATTTCTTTAACCTTTATCTTAATGAATTCTTTCCACGTCATACGACGATCAAGCCGCATACCCACTTTCCTGTGGAATTAGACCATTAAGATAAACGGATGGGCATGTATCGCGTCTATTTATGAATGTGAAATGTACTGACTTCCATGGGTTGACCTTAATTCTCCACTGTCGTGCCCATTTTTCTAGGTGATTTAAATCGGCCTGTAACTTTTCTGACGCCGCTATCGGATTGTTGTCACTTGCGAACAATGCTGTGTCGTCAGCGAATGCTGCAACCTAAATATTGAGTTCAACTGGAATGTCATGTTACAATAGAAATAGAATTGGAACCAAAACAGAACTCTGTGGAACGCTAGCCTCAGCAGTATAAAATTCAGATACATCACCGTCGAGTTTAATCTGGAAGAATCCACCTGTTAAATATGAGACCGATAGCATGTAATATGAATGTGGCAAAGAGCGCTTTATTTTTAAATGTAATCCCTCATGCCATAACCTAACATCTAGGAATGCTGCAGAACAATACTGCTTCCTGTAGAAATAATTATTAATGTATTTCTGCACTCTATGAATTTGCTCTACCGTAGAATGGCCTGGACGAAACCCAAACTGGTAGTCTGGAATCGTACCTTGCAGCGGTTCCATTAATCGAGACAGCAGTAACTTCTCAAAGACTTTCAATAATACGGGTAGAAGACTAATCGGTCGATATGAGGATGTGTCGCTGGTGGGCTTACCTGGTTTATCTATCATTATAATCTGAGCCATTTTCCATTGCGAAGGATAGTAACCTAGTCGAATAACAGCGTTAAAATGCTAATTAGTAATACTGTAGCCTTTTTCAGCAAACATTTAAACATCTTCCCACTGATTACATCATACCCAGGAACTTTATACACTGGTAAGTGGCCCGTTATCACTTTCATAATTTTTGCAGGAGAAAATGGTTTGCATTTGAAAGGGAGCAGCCAGTTGTCGTTCTATTTGATTGTAGAAAGGCTCTGATCCTGTATCAGGTGGATGCGGTTTGAACACATTCGTCAGATACAACCCAAAACTTCCGCCTTATCAACATGTCCATTCACCATTACCTTTTCGAAGGGGGGGTATTATTTCCTGTGACCTTTTAAACGATTTAGTGGCCTTCCACAATGAATGCTCATCATTTTTGGAATACGCGCTGCAAAGTATCGATTTTAAAGTATCATTTTTATCCTGTTTTAACAAATTAATTAGTTATTTACCTATTTTGTTGAAAGTACATTTATCAAATGGATTCCTAAATGTGTGCCACAGTTTTCTAATTTTTTTTTATTAATTTTCTCCCTAATAGAGCCGGCTTTCAGAGTCTTTTGGTGTGCTTAACCATGCTGCTTTCTGCAATGTCTGATTGTAGTATTTAACTGCTTCATCAATATTATCCTCCGATTTCAGCGGAACATTGACGGTAATATTCTCATCGATCCAGTGTGTGTAAGAATATCGGTCGGTTTTATTAGTGTGAAATTTAAAATTGGTATTCTATCTTGGCACGCTGATAAATAACGATGGTCGAGACCACAAGGAAATAAAGACACGAATTGGTATGGCGAAAAAGGCCTTCAATAACCTAAGCAAAGTTCTTGGAAAATGAACGATGAACCTCACCCTACAAAAGCAGGGAATGAAATGTTATGCATGGTCCGTTTTGAAATATGCCTGAGAAACGTGGACTATGAACGCGAAGTGTGAAGAGGAACTTGCTGCTTTTCAGATGTGGTGTTACCGAAGACTGCTCCGGATTTCATGGAAAGATTACATAACCAATGTGGCAGTTTTATCAAAAATAGGAGAAAAACGGAAAAACATGGTAGATGATGTTAAGAACAGAAAACGGAAATACATAGCACATAAAATCCGTGAAGGTGGTGTCTTTCTGCTGGCAGTACACGGAAAAATACAGGGAAAGCCAGCAAGAAGAAGGAGGCGGATGGAGTTGATGACGGCGAATCTACCGGATGACTCACCAAGCAGAATCCTGACGGAGATCATTATAGACACCAAGAATCGCAACATATGAGAAAGGATGTACGCAATCTCCTGTAAAGGGGAAGCGACTACGATGATGATGATGATTCTTAATTATTACAAGTTGTCTTAACTCCAGTATTTCTGGGGAGTGATCTGATGAAGAGTCGAAAAATGTTTCAACATATGTATACAATTTACTAATACTTTTGCTAATAAAGAAGTCGAGCCGGTCTGGTATTTTATTCCTATTTGATGGCCAGTATGTAAGTTGACCACTAGAAAGTACATGTAATTTGGATTTTAAAGTACACTGATATTATTCGCGCATTTTAGGAGTAACTAGCCTTGACCCAAAAAATGTATGTTTGGCGTTTTAATCCCGGCCTACAATAAATCTATTTCCTAACGAGCTGAAGAAATCGTTAATGTTTTGTGGTGAAGTGTATCTCTGAGAGTAACATTATGTCTAATTTTTGAATATGGAAAAATATCTTAAGCTCGGATTGATGTGTTATAAACCCGTTAATATTCCAAGTTGCTATTCGTATAGAACTCATTTTAAACTAACTAATTTTGTCATGATAGCTGTGAGTACATCCATCAGTCTTCTAAACATCATCTAGATGTGGTAAACATGGTTTCCAGTCGCATTAATGACTGTTGTAACGCTGATAGAGGATCATACGGCATACATTCACTATTTTCGATACTGTTAGTACGATTATAAATTTATTTCAGATTTTCAATTCTCTTAGCTGCTGCTTTTGCATAAGATATGCCAGAATAATTAAAGCTACGCGTCTGTTGTACTACAACACAAACTTCTCGATATTATACTATAATGGACGAAATCAGTGCAACCATCACGTAAATTCAAAATATGCTTAGGAGAGGCGTTTAAATATTTATTTTTAATTACGTGCAAATTTTGAGAATACTCGATACTACTTCATGATCTCTGCAGGTGTCAGAATATGAGATTTGCAGGCGTTAGAAGAGGTATGAAAGTAAATGCAGGCAAATTCTAAACTTACTCAGATTACTAGGTGTCGGAATATGATATTTGCAGCCGTTAGGAGAGGTATGAAAATAAATGCTTACTTCAGATTACTATAGAGATGCGCAGGTGTTAGAAGAAGATATATATATATATATATATATATATATATATATATATAGTACTAATGTTCCATTAACCATTAGATTGATCCAGGATTACTCGAACGACTTTTCCTGATGAAGCAAGTATGGGGTGATTTGCTATTATTTTCCACTGCTCTTTACTTTTCATTTAAAAATAAGTTTAATGGATAGCCGAGTTGGTTAGAGGAGGTTTAGTCAAAAGAAGTTTTAGACATTTCATGTATTACTGATACACTATAAGACCATATTATATATATATATATATATATATATATATATATATATATATATAATATATATATATAATATATATATATATATTTATATATATATATATATACTTCTTCTTCTGTTTTCCATATCCGGATGCCGTGGTATTACGTAATGCAAGTTACCAGACGTTGCCACTTTCTTCGATTCTGTGTGAGATTCATAATTCGTTGTAAATGGAATCTACCCATTTTTGCGATTAGAACAATATAATGGGCATCAGTCTACTTTTCTTCATTTTTCCATTGATCTTTTGCTGTAAGATCAGTTTCTCCAGGCCCTTTGAACGTATTGTATATTCGAAAAATCATAGCGAGCGTTTTTTAATGTTGGTAACAACGGATGTCTGGCTCGATTGTTATATGTACACTATTGTTGAAGTAGCCACAATAGTACAACAGATATTCGTTCAAACTGTGTTCTCTTTCATAATGAGATACGCTCGATTAAAATAAAAATCGAAAACAAAAACAGATGTAATACGAGTGAAAATTGGTCCTATGATGATATGATATTATATATATAGATAGATAAATAGATAGATAGATAGATAGATAGATAGATAGATAGATAGATATATAGATAGATATATAGATAGATATATAGATAGATATATAGATATATAGTGATTATGACTGAGAAGTATTACCCTTTATAATCAAAGCTCTACCAAAAATGATGTATAATGAACTCGGAGCGTTATAATTTACTTTAAGCACAAATGAATCCAGAAGACTGATTTATATTTTTGAATTTTCTAGTTTAAACGTTTTAAAAATTTGTTCGCAAATAGTCTCTAGAGTTGAATTCAAAATGTTACGTTTTTGGAAGTACCTCTGCAGGATTAACATCTCAATACGAACTGGAAAGTGGATTGAACAGAAGGTTCTCCTCGATTCAAGTAATCCACATTCATTCATGATGAAATTTGGAGGGAAGCAAATAAAGTTGAATAGTCTCAATGGATGAGACGTGACTATATAGACATATTACTAACAGTACACACATATACATATATAATATATATACATACAGTGTGTACATAATATTACTCCGGTGTAATTGTAGTAGTTCCGTGTGAGGGTATTTATTTTTACTACTGTTGGTTCATACGTATTGAATGAGTTACAATTTCACGGCTCGTAACTAAAATGAAGAAGCTTTTGTATAATTTTCTACATAATAACAAACGATACTGATAATTACTTTATTCGTCAGAATAAAACGACTATTTTTCGATTAATATGTACCAAACGATAAAATACGAATTAACGCGAATAATAGTAATAATAATAATAATAATGACAATAATAATTTGGTTTGAATTTTATTATCTCGTTGCAAAATTTAGAAAATTACTAAAATACAATTATAATGTTCGTATTCCTGTAATTGCGACGTGTCGTGAATAACTGGATATTAAAAAACACGTTACGTTTAAAATAAATTATTAATTTTCGACGAAGCCAAAAAAAAGTGAATAAAACAAATTTTGGACTCAGGAAAAGCATTGTATAATAATGTTCGCTTGTAAATGTGTAAAAATAAATAAGACATAAAATCACACGCAATAACATAATTTATGCTGTTAATAATCACAATAACATTTTATTTATTTATTTTATTTTATTTATATAAATTACACTCCCATTACAAGTGTATGTACAAATGGGATAAAATATGTAAATATTGGTAATTAGCAGCTGTGTGCACCCTTGCCCGAGTGCTGTATTAATTATAAATAACGATCAAATAAATGTTAAGTAATAGTAAATATCAACACATGAAAATCTCAAAATTTGCAGGCATTTATGAATATATATTTTTAATGTTTCTCCTAATGCCTTCAAATTTCCTCTCCTGACACCAGCACATTTCTGAAATAATATTGAGTATAGGCACCTGCAATTCTCTGAAGTAAGATTGGAAGTAGTTTTAATATTTACAGACGTTTATGAATAAATCCAAAGTAATATTCAGTATCGACATTTGAAGTAATATTTAGTATCGATGCCTGCAAATCTCTAGAGTAATATTGGAAATAAATCCAAAACTAAGGGCTACCGATTAAGTAAAATTTCTAATCTGACAGACTATGCAAGTGGGGAGCCTGTATACATAAACAAAAAATATATTATATGATATGCATGTTAACAGCATGTATGCGTGATTATATACATATAATGCTTGGTAACCACACATGCTCGTCAATATTATATATATATATATATATATCACTAATACATTTTACAAATTTTTGTATACTTTCCCATCCTATGAACCATTTTTGTTATGGATTTTACATAGAATAAAACTACCATACCAAAAATGACTTCATATAAGTTGTTGCTTCTAATAGATAAGAATGCAGCATCCCATGTATATATATATATATATGTGTGTGTGTGTTTTAATCAGACTTGAAAATTAATTGTAAAAACACCTCTGCTATCCCAGCTTGTGCATGTATATATAAATTTTAGAATGTTAACCTACCGCTACAATAGATTGATATTACTCAATATTTGTATGCGTGTATATATATATATATATATATATATATATATGTATATATGTATAATATGGGTAAAATGTTTTAGTTACAAATTGTCAAATACTTTCCCGCCAATTTTTTTTTTATTGTAGAAATTTTATTGGATGGAAACTAAATCGCGAAAGTGACATAATATTCAATCCATATAAAAATGCATTTACGTTTTTAATCAAATTTGGAAATTACTACTAACACTTCATGCAACTATATGTATAAATTTTTGAATGTTTTGCTACCACTGCAATCCCCTTATATTATGCTAAATTATATATATTTCCACCTATGCATACATTCCAAAAACGTGTGATATCTATATATATCTATATCTATATATATATATATATATATATATATATATATATGCATATGTATATATGTGCGTGTGTTTGTATGTAAATTGCATGCCAGTAAATATATATATATATATATATATATATATATATATATATATATATATATATAAAATGCACGGTAGAAAAATGAGCACCCAAAATATTAATTTTTACTGCTACCATTGCATGTGTCTGTATATATAAATTTTTAAATGTTTTGCTACAACCGCAATACCATTATATTGCGGTATATATATATATATCACGATATGCCTATATCAACCCACTGTTGGGTGTAGGTAGTCCCAAAACTTTTTCAACGACTCCTATCTTGTACGGCTCAGATCCAATTGATTCCTGTCCATTTAATAATATCATCTCGCCACCTAGCCATAGGTCTTGCTCGCGGACGCCAGCTTCCAATGGGCTACCATCGTAATACCCGTTTAGTCCATCTTTCATCTTTTTGTTTTCCATTTTAGCCTGGTCATCCGCTCCACTGCGTCTACCAATTTCGTCTCTTCCCTAATCCATGTAACCGTCTTACGATCTTTGAGCTTGATTCCGAGGATAATCCTCTCGTGACCCGTTTGGTTTTCCTAATACTTCTAGCTGTCCGTTTAGTAAGGCTCCATGTTTCAGTTCTATATATCAAGACTGGCATCATACATTGATTATACAGCTTACTTTTTAGAGTATTTGGTATTTCTTTATTTTTAAGAACGTTTCCTAATTTTCCAAATGCCATCCACGCAAGAGATATTCTTCTTTTAGTTTCCAGTTGCATTACATTATTCTTATCCATAGTAATTTCCTGTCCCAGGTATACGTATCAACTTACGCGTTCAATTTCTTCGCCATTTATAATTACTGGTGTATCTTTCGCGGTATTCATCATTATTTTGGTTTTTTGTACATTTATTCTAAGTCCTATTTTCACAGAATGCGCGTCAAGTTCGTTTATCATTAATTGTATTTCATCAGCACTATTACCGATTAGTACTATATCATCTGCGAAACGTAAGTGATTCAACCTTTCCCCATTTATTCTGATACCCATTGAGCTCCAGTTCAATTTCCTGAATACACCTTCCAGTGCAGCAATGAACAGTTTCGGCGATATGGTATCACCTTGTCTGACTCCCCTCTTCAATTGTATATCGCTTGTGCTTTGCCATAACTTTATCTTCATCGGTGCATATTTATATATATTTTTAATGACGCTAATATAATGTTCCTCTAACCCCATGTCATATAATGACTGTAATATTGCCCATATTTCAACAGTATCGAAGGCTTTTTTATAATCCAGAAATGCCAAACATACGTTAAGGTTATACTCTGCACAATTTTGTATTAATGTTCTTATAGTTAATACGTGATCGTTTGTGCTAAGCCTTGATCGAAATCCAGCCTGCTCCCTTCGTTGATTATAATCTATAATTTGTGATATCCGGTTTGTAATTACTCGAGTAAACAATTTATACATTTGCGATAACATACTGATGGGTCTGTAGCTCTTCAGGGAGAGTACATGTCCTTTCTTATGGATTAAAATAATTTCTGCATATTTTCAGGTATCCAGTATTTTACTTTCTTTCAGGCATCTATACGTATATTTCCGCCATATTGCATCATCTCTGGCAATATTTTGTCAGCACCAGGAGCCTTATTCTTCTTTAGTGATTTCAGAGCATATTCGACTTCATCTTTGGTTATGAAGGGAATTTTCTTGTTGTCCATTACACTATGATCGATGTTTCTTATTTGTTCTGGCGGTACTTTGGTGCTATATATATCCGTTAATTATCTCTCGACTTAATTTGTTATTTAATTTTTGTTCTCTACAATTTTTCCATTATAATTTTTTATCTTTGTTAGCATTCTTATACCATATGATAATCCTTTTTTAAATACCTTCAGTATTTCCTTCAATTGTTTTCTTTATTAGATGGGTGTTAAATTTACGAATATCTCTTCTCATTTGTTTTCTTAATAGTTTTTCAATTCCGCTCACTCGATTAAGTTTTTGTTCGTTTCCACTTTCATTACACGTCTTTGCTGCATTAGCGCTATAGTGCTGGCACTTAGTTTTCTTGTTAAAGCTTTATTTTTTGGGGCCACCTTAGATGAACATTCCCGTATTGTTTCCGCAATAAATATAGCAGCTTTGTACAAATTATTTGGTATTCAGTCTTTCAATTTTCCCTCTAATTCCTTCTGATATTGTAGCACATTTTGTGATAAACTCTCAACGCAACATCTCTTGTTGTAAGTGTTGCTATGTGA
The DNA here is from genome assembly GCA_032883995.1 of Coronaproctus castanopsis. NCBI lineage: Eukaryota > Metazoa > Arthropoda > Insecta > Hemiptera > Monophlebidae > Coronaproctus > Coronaproctus castanopsis. The sequence continues at coordinate 62,630,110 of CM065054.1, forward strand.
TGTTTTTTAGATAGCCAGTTCAAATCTAATTCATCTCTTATTAATCTATGGTAGCTACCCGTGTTAACGGTATTTATCACAGCTACATCTTTCACTAAACAACCTTTATTACATATTATATAGTCAATTTCGTTCTTATACCGGAAATCTGGGCTTCTCCAGGTCCATTTTATTTTTAGATACTTTTTTAAGAATGTATTCATTGCAAAAAGTTTATTTAATTCCAGGAAATCTACCAATGTTTGCCCTCTTTGATTTCTGGTAACATATCCGTGTTCACCAACTGATTTCTCTTGATCATTCTGCCGTGCCCCAATTATTGCGTTGAAGTCTCCAATGATCATCGTCAACTTGCACTGATCTCTATCCAACGAATCTTGTAGTGCTTCATAGAATTCATCTATTAATTCATCTGGATACGCTCCTGTTGGTGCATAAACTTGTATGACTTTAAGGATTTGGTTCCTAGGTAATTGAATCATTATGTATGCTACTCTATCTGTTCAGTATTTTGTTACTCCACCGTTTATTAATTAAGAAACCTATTTCATTTATGTGCTCTTTTTCGGGTCCTTTGTAATACAATATTCTATGTAACTGCAATTTCATAGTGTTCTCTCCGATTCTTCGGACCTCGGCTTAGTCCCAATATATCCTAGTTTATTTTATTTATTTCTTCGAGTTCTGCGAGCTTGTCCTCACTTTTCAGCGTCCTAACACTATAGGTGCCGATAAACATTAAATGTTTCTCTTTTTTCATATTTCGATTAGTTTCGTTACATCCGGGTAGTTGTTTTAGCCAGTGGTTGCCTCCTTTATTTATATTTTTATTAGGCGGTAAGGAGGCACGTGACAATTCCAGTTGCCCATTCTGGCATTGGCTGCTACGGCCTTTATTTTTTCTTACTGTCATGTCCGGGGAATGGTAGCCTAATCACCCGCGCTGGCTAGGCAAATTGGGTGATGCATTTTATTCTTACTGTCAGGTTCTATTTTTTGTCAGGGTTTGTTCCCTTAGCCTTTGGGTAAAACCCCTATCCGCAAGGCAGCGGGCTGCTACTGAGGAGGTAGCGGTGTAAGGTTTTGACAACGAACAAAGCTCGCTGAGGGTGAGACGATCGCAGGATTTTACAGACTTTTAACAGGCAGCCCTTCAAGCTGCCCAACTGCACCCTATCGTCTCATTGTCCTGTGACTACTGGAATCGTCTGCATGAGACTTTCCACCAGTAGCCGCTCTTGGTCCGTGACTGCTTATTTGACTGAAGTCTTATTCGCAGCTAATCCCTATATCTGCAGGCCGTTCCACCATCCGCCGCCCGTGGACGCGCTCCGTTCCGGTTAGAGCTCCAGACCCTTTAGAGTACAAGTACGATGTACAAATCCCCCCAAGAGAGGATATATATATATATATATACTAACATCCTAACATCCTCATATTTTCCTATTTTAAACTTTTCGCCTTCGCGAAAAGATTAATACTGAAGAAAAAGCAGAAATACGCGCTTTTGAAATTTTCAGGTTTGGGTTAAAATATTTTTACGCGATTTTTAGCATCTATACGATACAGTTACGATAGAAAATCAGATCAACCTAAACAAAATCGTTTAAGAACATTTACATCGTGCGCAATAAATTCGGCGGTAATAATGGGCACACGTACAACTAATAAGGTAAGAACATTTTAAACAGAGCTGAGTATATATATATATATATATGATGAATTGTCGTTATATCCCATAGGACGTCGGGATCATGATAATCCAATTAACTCATGAGTGTTTTTTTTTCCACTAGCGTCTGTCCATTGCCAACTTGCTGTGTGCTGTTAATGTTGTTATTTTTGGACACATTAAGTCCAATATTTGATCTGACCATCTTCGATGCGGTATTCCTTTTTTTCTTTTACCGGGTTGTCTAGCTTCTAATATTAGTTTTTCTAATTGCATAGCGTTTCGTCTAATAATGTGACCAAGATATCGCAAAATCTGTATGCGTATTGCAGGGAGTAAACTGAATTTTTCGCCTATTCTGTGTAAGACTATCTTATTCGTGACTTTTTCGGTCCACGATATTCTTAAAAGCCTCCGTCAACACCATAGCTCGTAATCTTGAATTTTCTTTTCTTCTTTTTTATTGATAGTCGAAGATTCGCAACCATATGTGAAAATAGAGAAAATTAATGTGAACCTTTCTATACTTCAGTTAACCTATGAACTGTAGCGCGACTCATATTAATTCTTCTTTTAATTTCATTTATACAGTAACCGTCGCTGGTTATTTAAGAACCTAAATATATGAAATTTTTCACTACTCGGAATCCATTTATATCTGAATAAACTTCTGCCTCCTTATTAATAATCATAATTTTTGTTTTTTTAATGTTTATTTGAAGCCCGCAGGTATTAATCACAGTCTGCAATTTGACCAGCAATGATGTTAGACTATCTTTTGAAATTGTTATCAGCACTGTGTCATCAGCATATCTCAAATTGGAAATTCGTTTTCCTCCAATAGGAAAAACCTTCGTCGCAGTCAATCAGAACCTTCCTCATAATATGTTCACTATAAGCATTAAATAACAAAGGAGATAAGATGCATCCTTCTCTTACTCCACGTTTTATATTAAACGGCTTGGACCATATACCATTTTTACATTTACGGACGCTTTACTGTCCTTATAAAAGCTCTCAATGGGTAATATTAAATGTTCAGGGGCTCCAAGATTGTGTAAGCATTCCCATAATTTATTCCTTTTAACGCAATCAAAGGCTTTGGCATAATCAATGAAAGCGAGAAAAACTAGTACATTATATTCTCTTGATTTTTCAATTATCTGTCGTAAATTAAATATGTGTTCTATCATACCAACTTCCTTTCTGAAGCCTTTTTGATATTCGGAAATTTCATTAATAATGAACGCCCGTAATCTATTATTCAATATCTTGATACATATTTTACTAGCGTGAGAAATTAATGTTATCGTTCGGTAATTAACGCAATCCATTTTCAAGCCTTTCTTGTATATAGGTACGAATTCCTGTTTTCCAGATTGCATTACAAATATGCAATATTGCTTTCTCAGTTATTTGTGAAAGATCCCGGAGTACCTCCGCAGTAATATTATCCGGACCGCACGCCTTATTTCTTTTTAGTTTTTTTTCAATTCTGCTCTTACTTCATCTAATGTTATCTCAAGTTCTAATTCATTCACATGATTATACAATGTACTTGTAGTGGTATCGTCGTTTTAAAGATTTTGACAATATCTTCCCCATACATCGGCTATGTTAGTTACGTCAGATAATAAATCATTACTTTCATCTTTAATTTCTCAAAATTTCGGTTTGAATTGTTTAGTTAATTTCTTGATGGTGTTAAAGAAATCTTTCTGTTCAATATGAATTGCATTATGTTCCAATTTTTTGCATAAATCGCTATAATATTTTTCTTTATCCAAATTAACATGATTTTTTTTATTTCGCAACAATCGTTTTCATTAACAGTAATCCCCTTTGGTCTACTAAATCGTCTTAATTCTATTAACTCTAAAGTTTCTTCGTTAATCCAATGACTGCGCTTTTTCACGTTCATATTCTTATTTTACGTTGAGCTGTTTTTATTTCATCACGAAGTAACCTGCATGCTTTATTCGCATCATTCGTTGCTACTATTTCTTCAACAAATTTATTATTATTCATGCGCTCTATATACTTTTGGTATAAATAGACAATGTTTTTTCTCGGTTTTAATTATCGTTTTTAACTTGATTCTTAACTTTGTCGTCAACAACTTGTGATCACTATTACAATTGCTCCTGGTGCTATTCTGGAATTAAAAATCATTGATCTCCACCTGGCCTTTATCAGTATGAAATCAATTTATTTTTCCATTAGGGGAAACCCGTGTATACAGATTCCTCGACGTGAGTTGGAACATCGTATTTGTGATTGACATATCATTTTCGGTTGCAAATTCCATAAACCTGTCTCCACGTTCATTCCTAATTCCGAGCCCAAATTTGCCAAATATTCGGCGTAAATGGTTTTCATTTTGACTATTGCATACCTTGCCAATCTTAGCATTAAAATCGCCCATTATTACTGCAATTTCTCTGTTCGGAATTCTTTTTAGCTCGTCCGATAGTGTATCATAAAATTTCTCCATTTCTTCGTCCGTAGCGCTTATTGTAGGCGCGTACACCTGTATTTTTTTTTTTATTATTTTTTTTTTTGGCCCAGTTTTCACCCTTTGGCCAGTTTAAGTGGATTGTTCAGACTATAAACCTATATTATTAGCCTTAATCAAATTATATAATGTACGCGCATCTAAGGAGATAGGATCCACAATAATCTGTATTATATATATCATTGTAGGCTTAGATTTCAATGAAACACTTAAAATCCTATCCGAAACTGCCCGATATTGTTTTATTGAACTTTGAAATTTTCTCGAAGGTAACAAAGCAACACCATTCATCGACACGTCTTCAGTACTAGAGTAATATACTGTATAATCATCCGTTTGAAAATGACCGGCATCATTCCAATATGTCTCAGCTAAACCGCCAATAGCAATATCATATCTTTTTAGTTTATCATTAATCACTTTGAGTGTTGCGGTTTCCAAGAGCACTATAACATTCCAAGTTCCTATTTTAAAATAATTTCTGATATTCGTATTGGCATTTCCAATATGACCGGCAGCATAGTTTCCATGAGACAGCTGGTTCTTTCCTGTTACATGGCCAGTTGCAAATTTCACACATGATGACCTAGAACGATCAGTGCCGGGAGCTAGCCGGGACACATAGCATACTTCATCGATAACTGGACTAATCATGATTCTCATGAGAAAATAGACCAACTCGGATTCTCCTGCACAAGTCGCGGTTTACAGTACCTTCTGCCCGGATTAATTAATACCATATAACGTTACCTTTAGACGCAAATTATCTTAGTAATCGAGCGTCTGTAAATAAAAGAAAATAAAAAAAAATAAATAAATAAAAATTACAAACGTAAACGACGCGTTTCTTAAAATAGCAAATACATAATATTATTAACGTTGGCCGAGAAATTTTAAAAACTAAACGGAGATGGATAGGACACATAGCTAGATTGAATGACAACAGATGGACGACCGGATCAACTAAATCGCATCCAATAAATAAAAGAGGAACGGGTCGACACAGTAAAAAGACGATATTATGAAAATAAAGGACTGTTGCGTCAACGCGTCAAATAGAAACGCATAAAAACAAATGGAACAAGTCTGCACCATGCAGTGGATTCACACAAATAAAGAAGAATTGCTTTCGAAACGTCAGGTAATAAAAAAAAAAATGGCAAATCGTGTGAACATATATACAAAGATTAGTGCGCGTGATTTTAAAAAAAAAAAAAAATTAAAAATAAAAAATATACCGAGAAAATAATTAACTTTTGCCTATCATAATTGTTAGCGCGCTCTTTAGAAAAAAAGATACACTCTAAATTCCGAAAGTCGTCGTAACATAGCGCAATTAACAACTTATGCTAGTAATACATTTTATTTTTTGGCCCTTACAATCATGCATTATAAAATTATGTAGATAGTTGTTGATATATTATATAATTATTTTTCGAAATTAAGACATTTCACGTCAAGCAGAAAATAAAAAAACTTGTTAGCTTTAAAATTTCACGTCGTACAATCGCTTGTAATGGGTCTTACGACAGTTTATTGATAAATGACCGGAAGACTGTGAAATTTAAAACACTGCTAGGTTATCGCATTTTTTTCTTTTATACTTGTCCGATGAAATAAGGCAGTAGAATAATTTTTTAATTTGTAATGTATTGATTATTTTGTATTCTCCGGAAAAGTTACAAGAAATAAGGGAAGTGAAATAATGGAAGTGTGAGCTGGGTCATTACTGAATCAGGCTTGGTGGACATCATGGCCGAAAGGGTTAATTTAAAAACGAAAATACAACAGTAATCGGATTAAAGCTGTATCGATAGGAAAGATCACACCCTATTTTTATGAAATCCCGAAAAGATACATGTAATTAAACCGGAAAAACACCGTAGGTACTTGTTTCAAAAACTAAGTGTAGCTGAAAATACTTATACCACATGAAATGGAGTAGAGAAGACGAAAAGCTCTAAATTAAATACATCACAGTGCTGACAAATAAAATAAAGAATAACTTAAACAAGTGGAACGATTACAAAAATAATAATTTTCTTTTTACATTGTACCGGTAACAAGAACCGTAAACAACTATGTTCACGATAAATTTAGCATATTAATCTAACGTCTCCAATGAGACATTAGACTGCGATACAAGAAAAAAAATAAATAAGTACGAATAATAATTAAGACATTATAACGCGTGAGTAATATGTGAGATAAATATTGATTAAAGAACGCCTTTTAGAAGTATTGAATTAATGTAAGTAATATAGTAAAGAATTTTTTTTTTTTTTTAATCTTAAAGATGCGTGCAATCTGTTCGGTTAAACAATAGGCAGCACTGATCTGTTTAAAAACTATAACGGGACACTTCCCAACGATCATTATCCCTTAATTTATCGTAGTATTATTATACAATATAATATAATATAATATAATATATGATATATAATATATAAACTAGTTGATCGCTACGGTCGATTTCCCAATTCGATCTGACTGCGTCTCTTCAGTCGTTGGAATTGCACGCCATTACGTAGAATATTGACTGCTAGTGAATTGATGTGGGTTTGAAGTCGATACAAGTATCTTCCAGCGCAGCTTTTGACTACCTCTTTAACAGACGGTATACGGAGATCCTTGTGTATGTCGTCATTGCGGACATACCATGGCGCTGACACGATATTCCGCAATATTTGAGATTGAACATTTTATACTATGTCTAAGTTACAGTTGCTCGTTGTACCCCAAATCTGGATACCATATGACCAGATTGGCTTCAAGACTGTTTTATATAGTAATACTTTATTTTCATACGATAGTGTTGAATATTTGCCCATCAGCCAATAAATATTTCGGTATGTAATGCTGAGCTGTTTACGTTTAGCAATAACATGATTTTTCCAGGTAAGCCGTTTATCAAGGTGTAATCAAAGATATTTTACGTTACACGATTCGGAAATTGTTTGCCCATTTAACTTAATCGGTAAATTTTTGCTTTTATTTAAAGTAAATAAAACTTGCTTGCATTTTGATTCGTTAATATTGAATTTCCACAGTCTAAACCACTTTTCTACGTGTAGTAGATGGTTTTGAAGTTGTTCGGCCGCTAAATTATTATCACGATGAGTCGAGAGAATAGCGGTGTCATCGGCAAACATAGCTGTGTCTGTATTTTCGTTAAAAGTCGTATATATAGAGCTGGTACAATGTTGGTCCGAGTACACTGCCTTGAGGTACTCCCGATTGTATTGAATGAATTCGTGAGTAATTCCCGTTAACATTAACGTGGAAATATCTTTCTGTTAGGTATGACTTCATTAGCTGGTAGTACTCGTGAGGTAATTTAAATATAGTAAAGAAATGTAACGCTCAAGATAATTACTAGGTAATCGGGAGAGCATCCCTGCACCACTTCCTTCTCAGTCTCCTAGCCTGGAAGTTCTAATGAGTGCATTCTGAAAATATTGTGATTACTGCTATGTTTGAGTTTGTTAAATAATTTCTCGCACTGGCTAATGTAAACATTCTGGACAAATATTCAAATCATTATGCAGGGTTAGATTAGAAATGTAGAATGGCGCGGACGTGATTACACGAAGTATCCTCGACTGATGCTGCTGTATTCTGTTCAGATTACTTACGCTATCCATATAATTCAATACCATAACGCCAAATCGGTACAACCAATGTGAGATAAATGCGTCTTTTAGTTTTTAAATGCAAGGTTGACTGACGACCCAGCAGCGGATATAGTAGTCCAACATGTGCAATGATGGTCTTTTTAATTTGCGCCACGTGAAAGCGCCATGCGAGCCTTCGATCCAAGTACAATCCGAGGTAGCGTACGAAATTAACTTGTGGGATTATGTCATTATTAATTGTTATAGGAATATGTTCAACCGATCTATTAGCAATCATAATATGTTGACACTTTTATGTAGAACTGTATTCGCCAATATTGAGCCCATTGAACAATTCGATTCAGGCGGTTCTGAACAGCAAAGTTTGCATATTTTACATCCGAATTCGACGCGAGGATGGCTATATCATCTGCGAATGTGGCTAGAATCGTTTGATTACTTATGGGTAAATCTGCTGTGTAGGTGGAATATAGCAGAGGCCCAAGTAGACTACTTTAAGGAACTGATGCTAAGACTGCATGTTCCTTCGAATAAGATTTGTTGATCCTAACCATAAATGTTGTGTCAGTCAAGTATGTCTGAAGTAACACGTAGAGATCACACGTAAGAATTTGTTCCAATTTAAGAAGTAGTTCAGGGTGCTAAACTTTATCAAACGCCTGGGCGACGTCCAAAGAAACGGCAGAACATACTTCTTTTTTTTCTAGAGTTGAAGAGATAACATCGACCACTCGATGGCACTGTTGGATCATGTAGTGCTTAACACGAAAACCGAACTGGTGATTTGATATCACTCCATTATTCTTTATAATCGGATGTATACGATTTAAAATTAGTTGGTCGAGGACTTTACATAGCTAAGTAAACTGATAGGTCTGTATGAGGTTACATCAGTTTGAGGCTTACTAGGTTTACGGGTCATAATTATCACCGATTTTTTCCATGATTTGGGAAAATATCTGATCCGCAGTATTCCGTTAAATATGTAACACATCTGAATTGTTGACTTTCTTGGCAAGTGCGAGATAATTTCCCCCATTGATCTGGTCGAAACCGGGAGCTTTCCATAATGGTAGTTTCTGAATACATGTAAATACCTCTTTAGGAGTAAAGAATTTGGCATTTAGATTAGGAGTAAAGGACACTTTCGGTGAGGATTGTGTGTGTGACGAACTGTTTGTTAGAAGATTCAGGATACGGTGTAAATACTGTGCTGAGATGTTCTGAAACTTCGTTCGCTTTATCTTCATCAGTTTTAGCCTAATTATTATTGAATTTTATATTGAATGGCTCATCTATTTGCTTCTGTAATTTTTTTGTATTTCTCCATAAAGATCTGTTATCAGTGTTCATAGAATTTAGCTGTTGAGATAAGATTTCATTTTTATACTGACGAGTTTTGTTTTTCAACTCTGTCTGTAATTGTACATACGATTCTTTCAAGGATGGATAAGGAGTTTTTTGCCATTTTTTTCTAGCTGCTCCAGTTTTACGTATTAATATTATTATTTGAACTGGAACGTAATAATTTTTGTGCGAATTTTTTATACTGTGATTAGTGGAATTTTTACACGCGTGTTCGATAAGGTTGGTGTAATCTTTAATAGCCGTATCGACTACTTTTAGGTTTAATTTTTAAATTTGTATTATTTTTCATTATATCTGAAAAAAATTTCCAATCTGTGGTTTTATTAGCTAACTTTTGTTGATTGGATACGCTCTTAGGTTTCACATCTAATATCGCGAGTACAGGAACATGGTCGGATGATAGATCAGCGATGGTTTTACATTCTCTGTTGTAATTTTGTAATCCGTGTATAAAGAAAAAATCTAAACCATCTAGAAGCCTGTTAACGTGTGTGGGCCAGTATGTTGGTGTCATCGGAGACAATAATCCTAATGAATTACCGCGTATCGTTCTATGAAGTCTTTTTCCAGAATTGTTCGTTAATCGTGAACCCCATGCGTTGCATTTGGCGTTATAGTCACCACCGCAAATGAATTTATTCCCTAATTTTCTGAATATTGTATCATACTCGACTTCAGGTATATGAATTTGCCCATGACAGTAAATTGCGGCGACCGCGAGATCTTTTGTAAACGTTTCAATATTTACAGCTACTATCTGATACGCGTACGTATTGTCTGCAAAGCTTTTATACTGTTTAAACGAGCTTTTGACCATCACCATAGCTCCTCCATGAGCTGTACCATCAGGATGATATGTTGAATATACCTTGTATCCGTGCAGTTTAAAACTATTCTCATGTATAAGATGTGTTTCTGTTCAAAGCGCTATGTCTATAGCGTTTTGATGAAGAAAAATTTCTAGTTCGTTCCTTTTTGGCGAAATCCCGTTCGCGTTCCATAATATTTTCACGCGTGAATGTTGGATGACAGTTGTAAGGTTTTGTAACATCATGGCAGAATTTTTTTAATAACTTTCGTTAGCAGTGATATTAATGGATTAATGACAGATTTGAATTCATTTAAAAATGTATTTAGTAACAGGTCAGTTAATGAAATTATAAACAATCGCTTATTCATTTGTCCATCTCACAGAAAAAAAAAAACCTATGCAGATGATATTGCCCTTGATAACTGTATCTGCTAAGTGAAACTGTCTTTTCTAAAGCTACGTTATAAGCAGGTGACAAGTATTTTCCAAACATAGAATGTTTGTGTATTTCATTTTATATTTTGTGGATTGTTTAACTACACCAACTAATATTGATGAACTGCATTTCTTTCCGTAGAAACCTTGTCGACCTGTTTTACAAGTCCATAAGCATGACTTGTTGGAGTATGCTGATCTCCGAATACACAAATTGGTCATTCGGTAATTCCGTTAAATTGTAAAATCTTCCAAACGGTTTATACGTTGAATAGTACGAAATTAAAGAATATCAAAAAATATTTCTATAACACTTCCGTGCCCAGAATAAACTGTGTTTATTAAATATATTACAATATGGTATAAAAGAATTTTATCCTGATACACCATACAACTGTGATATTAATATCTCAGAACTAAACTTCCAGCTCAACCAACATACACCAAACACTGCACCCCGTCCAGACTTAGTACATCCTTATATATTAAAATACCGTCCACCAAGTGCAAATTCCTTTCGAAATTTATACAACCAAATATAGAGATCCAGCATCATTCCCAAAAGCTGGAATTCAGCTATAGTTATTCCAATACTAAAACCAGACAAAAATCCCTTCTTCCCAGATACAGACCAATATCTCTTCTGAATGTTCTTTCAAAAACGCTGGAGAAGATGGTTAATAGGCGTCTCTTATTTTTCCTTGAAAATAACAATCTCCTTTCTCCTTTGCAAGCTGGTGGGCGTAAGACGAGATCTGTTATAGATCATCTGCTCACTTTACAGAAGCAGATATTAACATCACAACATGACAAACAGCACTTATATGCTGTATTCTTCGATTTAGAAAAAGCGTTTGACCGCTTGTGGCGACATGGACTATTAATAAAAATAAAGTCCGCCGGCATAACCGGTAATTTAGGCAACTACTTATGCAGTTTCCTAAATAACCGAACTTTTCAAGTTAAGATCGGTTTGTCAAAATCAACACTAGTTCAGACTGAAAACGGTGTTCCACAAGACTCTGCACTTAGTGCAACCTTGTTCATGTTATATATCGATGACATAGCAAATTATATCTCGCAGCCTGTTACCGCTCGGCTTTACATTAACGATCTTAATATATCCTTGTCATCAAGGTGCTTAAAACTACTCCCAATTCTAAAATATTTTATCAAACCCAAAATACAATATAAAAACCCAAATCCTCTTAAATATCTATAAATCTATAATCCTATCACGAATCAACTATGGTTGTCAGGTATATTCAACAGCCAGTAAATCTCTATTAAGAACATTAGATACAGTGCACTATGCTGGACTTCGATCCATCCTTCCAGTACATCCCTCATCACCATCAAAGAGCTTGCGTGCATTATCAGGATCTTTTCCACTTATGTACAACAGAAAATACCATACCTACCTCTATTTAAGCCGTCTGCTTAGATACAATAAAACATTTTCATACACCAAAGAACGTACATCCCCTAACCCCTACTTTGCAAATGATCCTATACCAAACCTACTTAACATACTATCAACATATCACATAAGCTTCATTCCAAAATCAACATTGATTTACAATATAATGATACCTCCTTGGGACCCTTCCGAAACAAAAATAAATTTATCTCTCACACAGCAAAATAAATCTACACACCCAACAAATATAAAAGAAATGGTATTAAGCACTCTTCAAAAATACAATGACTACACACACCTACAGCAGGCGGGGAGAATTCACCAGCAGCTTGTTCTTACCAAATTGATAATATACTACACTCAATCCGACTGAGCGATGGCTGCACATGCATTATGTACTGTATTCAGTACATCAGATCAGCTGTACTTCCATGTCGAAAGCATTGGTTATTACAGACTACCTCTCCTCTCTACAACATAAAAATACCATAATATTAGAAATCCAACACAATCTACACACACTACATAAGGAAAGAAGGAAAATCCTCTTTCTGTGGATCCCAAGTCACATTGGTATGCATGGTAGTGATAAAGTAGACCTTGAAGTCGGTCTATGGTACTTTCACCACTCACCATTTCCATAAATATTAGTACACGTACTCATGAATAACAGTAAACAGGAATGGACCACCGACTGGACCTCACAAACAACCTTCCTTAGGAGCATAAAATAAACCATAGAACCTTGGTGGCCTCCAGATGGCACAAGCCGAAAAGAATATGGTACCCTAAACCGTCTACGTGTGAGTCATACAGCCATATAACACAATTATCTTTAAAAGCCGTCCACCAACAAACTGCCCCCTATGCGGACATTTAACAGAGCCAACAGTCACACACTTAATCTACAACTGCCAAACCTCCTAGCATACATATAAACTAGACACACGTCTCCTTATGCTGTAATAACACTGGTAGTTACAAACGGCATATGGAGATTTACATAATATTTTTTAAAAAAAAATCAAAAGAGTAATAGTTTATTTTGTTTTAATTTTAAATTTACACGCCAGTAACAAGGCATCACGAGTCGTAATGAGTAATTTTTTATTTTAGCTATTAGTTTTTTTAACACATCCTATTACATACACACGCACACATACATATATACTGCAAATATATTATATTTATATATATATATATAACGATATAAAAATTTTAAATATTCGTTTAAATATCAATTACACGCTATGAAGTAATTAATTGTCGATCAATTATGAGTTCTGGAAATTTTCTTAATGACTACTCGCGCACATTTAGGTATTAAACTACATTATTAATTTCGCAAGAAAATCAAAGATGTCGCTGTTTAATAGGTATACGTTAACATAAAGTTTTTCATTAATATAACTTTTTTAACGAAAATATTTCAAATTTACTTTCAAAACTATAGTACAATCTTATACATTGATTTTTGCGGTATATTATATATATATATATATATATATATATATATATATATATATATGTGTTTGTGTGTGTGTGTGTGTGTGTGTATACATGTATAGAACAATACATATATATATTTTTATAAATTTGTATATAAACTCAATAATGGTTAACAGACGAAAACTTCGTGAATGATTTTAACTCCTTTTTTGTTGTTTATTTTTTAAATGAATCACTACATTCAAATTTACAATCTTTTTAGGTTATAAATAAATTATCTAAGAATATTCATAAATATAAAGTAAAAATTAAGTTAATAAAATCGTATTTAACAGCTAAAAACATACTCTGAAACTTTTATTTACAGGACAGACGTTCATTATTATTTATTATATATATATTACTTTAGTATTATTATTCTATTACCCTCATTGCCGAGTATGTGTGCTGCAGCTGTCATTTATGTTTATGACGAAAATGTGATACAAAGAAAATACGATGGTTTGTTTGGGAACCGCGTAGGCTGCAGACTGTCTACTGTTGTCGAACGCTTGCAATCGAACTGTGGTTGACCAGTTGGTTTTTCCTCTTGTTTTGAGACGTGGCCTTTGCGCCAGCATTTTACTATTTACGATCGATACCCATTTATTTCTGTTTTATGCATTCACTTCCCAATCAGTTTTTCTTGGGTTTCTTCTTCTTTTTTTTTTTTGATTTGTGACCGTACCGTATCCTGCTACTTAGGCCAGAGGCACGGAAGGAAAGGTGTAAGAAACTAGATTAGAGGAAAGATGTTTGTGATTTTGAGGAAGAGGAGAAGTTTAGTCTCGGCGGATGAAGTGCGTTGTAATATGTTGGGAAGGTTGAGAGGAAGGCCAGCAAGCTGACGTTGAAAGGTATATGTTGGACAGGAAACTAGGATGTGAGTGATGGTAAAAGGAGTATTGCATGCAGTACAGGTAGGCCGATTTTCCCTGGTGAACAGGAACTGGTGCGTAAGACGTGTGTGTCCGGACCGAACGCGAAAGAGGACCACATCTTTCCGTCTGGATGTTGGCATTATCGGGTTTGCGATGCTACGATCGTAATAAGGAAGGATGGAGAATCGTTCCATTGCTATCGACTTCATCTTGTTCCAGATATGGATCGTCATATCTTTACATGTCGTTGGTATGACCGGAACTGGCGTTATATTACATGAATCTGCTGCCGCTGTGTCAGCTTCATTGTTTGCACCAATATTGCGATGTCCGGGTATCCACGCAAGTACAATTTGTCGCTTATAGGTAAACGATTTTTCTAGTATAGAGAATCTGTACAAATTAATATGTCATGCTTTAGCTCCGATTCTGCAATAACAATTGCGCAGGAGATTGCATATAACTCTGACGACAATACAGAGAATGTAGATGGTAGTGGACATCGGATTGTCCCATGTTTGTATATGACGGCGCAACCAGTGAAATTTCCTTTTTTGGCACCATCTGTGTATAGTACTTCATGGCCACCATACATTTTTAGTAGATTTTGGAACGAGGTCTCGATAATGGATTGTGGCAATGAGAGGCAGTTGAGGAGAGACGTGTCAAAGATTATGGGAATGGAAATCGAAGGAGGTATAGACAGATGGTTGGCTTTGCAGAGTGGAGGCAGGTTGATGTCAGAATTATGGAGGATGTTTGTAATTTTATTGTGAACGAGTAAGTTTGAATAAGGAGTGGTTTGATGATTGTGGTGATACACTGCATTATCAGGAAGATCAGGAATTGAGAGTGAGTGAAGGTGGAATTTGAGTAGGATATAAGAACGATGAAGATCGGTGGGAAGTTTTCCAGAGTCATATAGCAAATGGTTTATTGGTGTTGATCTCATTGCACCAAGTGTTAGGCGTAGTGCAGAGTGGTGTACTGAGTTTAGTCTTTTCAGGACAGTTGTTGTAGCGGACGCGTAGGCAGGAAAACCATAGCCACATTTTGCTTTTATTAGGGCTTTGTATATTCGGAGAAGAGAAATTTTGTCTGCACCATAGGTGGTATGTGACAACTTTTTCATCAGATTTAGTCTTTGCATACAAGCCGCTCGGAGGTAATTTATGTGATCCAACCATATCAACCTTCTGTCAAAAACCAGGCCAAGATATCTAATTCGAGAAACAGTTTCTATAGCCTCAGATCCCAAGGTGATGGCCACCTGGTGCTGGCAGTGACGAATTCTACAGAAGTGTATTGTTTTAGTTTTTTCAGGTGAGAAAGAGAGACCGCTGTTTGTGGACCATTGAGTAAGCTTGTGTGTAGCTTCTTGAAGCATGGTTTCACCAAGCTTATTTACCAAGTCATCAGCGAAGAGTGCACTTCGGATCATTGGATTTATTTCCGCCAGCATTGAGTTGATAGCAATAATAAAGAGCGTCGGACTTAAAACTGAACCCTGCGGTACACCATTTTTTAATTCAAGAGGCTTTGAGCTAATGTCACCAAGTACGACCTGAAACTTACGCTGATCCAAGAATCCCCTAATGAATGCGAGTAATTGACCATCAATATAGTTGTTCGAGGATTCTGTAATGTAGGACTGTATCAAAGGCCTTGGTGAAGTCGAAGAAGACGGCGAGCAGATGTTGGTGCATGGTGAAGGCTTCTAAAATATTATTTTGAAGGTAATAAAGAAGATCAGTTGTGGATCTTTTAGAGCGAAATCCGCACTGTTTGTTTGATAAAAAATTCTTGTTGTTCAGTATCCATAGGAGACGACGGTTGACTATTTTTTCCATGACCTTGCCGAGAACAGATGTGAGGGCAATAGGTCTGTAACTGTCTAGTTCCGTTGGATTTTTGTTCTTTTTTAAGATCGGAATAATCTCAGCCAGACGCCAGGAGGTGGGAAAAGAACAGGATGTCCAGAGTTGATTAAATATATTTAATAGATGAGTTATAACACTTTGGGGGGCATTTTTGAGCATATTGGCGTGAAACTTATCGTGTCCAGCGGCCGAGGAGTTTATCGTACGGACGCTCGAATTAAGTTCTTCGAGTGTTAATAATTTATTTAGTTGCTGATGCGAATCGGTCTCCATTGTTGTGGTCAAAGGAGGAGGAGATTTGGGTGAGACGCGGTTTGAAGCTACAGAGAAATGATTAGCAAAAGCTGTTGCTATATTTTCCGGGTCGTCAATTTTTGAATTGTTAGAAACGATAATAGAAGGTAAGAGATGCCTGATATTTTTTTCCATCGAGTTGATCTTAGTCCATACTATTGAGGGTGGTGTCTTGAACGTAATGGTGGATGTAAATTGCTGCCAGGAGTCATTTTTTGCTTGTTTTAGAATATATCTGGCTTTTGCATGTAGTTTGCGGTAGGTAATGTGATTCTCCTGATTGGGATGTGATTTTAATTTCTTAAGGGCCTTACGTCTATTTTTTATAGCAGTTGCGCAGCTTTCAGTCCACCATGGTACGCATTTTCGCCCGAGATGATTACTAGAACTCTGGGTGGTGCACTGTTCTGCAAGATCCACTAACTGAGCAGTAAAGGACTGTAAATTGGGTGCGAACGTTGCAGGATCAACGTACAGTTGCGTATACTTGTTCCAATTTGTTTTTCTGTAGTTACGGTCAAATTTGGCTTTGGCTGTATGTCTTAGGTGTTTTATTAGTCCCGTTATTATGATTGGTAAGTGATCACTACCAGCCAAGTCAGAGTGATAATAAACTTGTGTAGAGTTAGCTAAAGATGGCGAAGCAAGGATTAAATCCAATGTGGACCATGATTTATAGCTGAAATTATAATGCGTAGGTTCAGTATTTAGAAGTATGAGATTATAGCTATCGATGATTCCTTCTAGTAGTTTACCTCTTGCATTTGTATACCTCCCACGCCATAGTGGACTGTGAGCATTGAAGTCGCCAACCAGAAGTATAGGCGAAGGGAGCTTTTTAATAAGTTGGTTTAACTCATTCTGAGCTATGTTTTCTGTGAGGTATATGCAACAGATAGTGATTTCGTACTTAAGATGCGCACGGATGGCTAAAATTTGCAAATTTGTTTGTAAATGAAGCTGTTGAAAGATTATGTTGTTTTTAATTGCCATGATAACTCCGCCGTGAGCGACATTGTTGTTAATTGGTGTTTTGTATAATAGGGAATAAGAGGGTAATGATACTTTTTTATTGGATTGGAGATGGACTTCTTGAAGACATATTATGGATGGATTATGAGTTTGTAGTAATACTTGGAGGTCTTGGTAGTGTGTGTGGAGACCGTTACAATTCCAAGAAATAATATCAGATTGTTGAATCATGGTAGCTTAATTAGGAATGCGATTGAGGTGAGTGGGTAGGCTATTTATAATTTTGCGCAATCAGGCCCATTATGTCTAGTGTATAATGGATACTGGATCGCTTTGTGGATTCCGGCACATATCGAAGAAGAGTGAAAAATTTGATAAAGACAGGACCGTGCTCTGGTTTGATAAGAAGTATGACTCTAGTGGTTGTAGCATTTTTTTAACAGATGAAGGACCAAGATCCTCCATTATAGCATCTTCATCCGATGATGTTTGGGTGACAGGTTCCGTGTTGTTTTTTTTTAGTCGTTTCTTCATCTTGATATCACTTTTAGGTACAGGAGAGTGGGAGGATGGATTGGATGATATTGAGGAAAGAGGCCTTTTGCTGATGTCAGGATGAGGTTTGAAAATAGGAGTATCGGTCACTTGAGGTATTTTAACTTGTGAGGTGGTGTTAGGAAGTGGAGGAAAGTCGTCTGGAATTTGTTTAGTAGAATACGGAGAATTTAAAGGGGCTGAAATGAGGGGTGGGCTTCAAGTTCCTTGTAATCGGGATCTGAGGCTTTGAATTCTGAATGATTGGAACTTAGGGTTGCTTCACAGTGGTCTGCTTTGTGCCCAGTAGAGTTGCATTTGAAGCAGACTAGATCATCCGCTGAGATAAAAATGCGATAACTTTTATCAGAAGTGTCTAACACGAAAGAACTCGGTAATTTTAATGCCTCATAGTTCGTAATATACACTTGACGACGCCAACTAATTATGTGTCCAAACTCCTCGTCTAACGGTTTGATTCGAAGTAAGGAAATGTTAGACGCTAACTTCATTTTTAAGTTTGAGACGAGTTGGTGTTCCAATATTGAGTTCGTTATTACTGGGGATACGTTGGATAATGTTATCTTAGTCGTTGGAGATTTTAATTTACGCGCTTTGATACAGTGACCATTGATTTCGAATCCACCGTATTCCGTTATAAAGGTGTGTATTAAGTGTGCGTTTCTGAGGAATACAATAACGCGGTTTCCACTTACTCGTGAAGCCGCAATTATGTTTTTTGCCCCTTGAACTAGATTTTTTAACGCCATTAAATAGTCAACGATTTTGTATTCTAGTATGTGATTAAAGACAATACCTTGATCATCGGTAGGATGATCAAAATTTTGTACCGGTGTTAATTTTTTCTATTGGAGTGTAGACGCGTATGTAGTATTATTAATTAAAACGTTGTTACCTGATAACGGATCTGTTGTAGTAAGTTCGATCGGTATGTGTGATGTAGGTATGGCAGAGGTAGGTTGATTAGTTGGATCGGCCATGCCAAACCCCGTAGCGTTAGTTAATTTCTCTATATAGTAATATATAAGAAAGAAACTCGATACACGAACAGGAATATGTCGAAATAATAAAGACCGAAAAAGTTTACGAATGATTTACCGATAAGATAAGACGGAACGCTTAACTAACGGAACGATATGTAATTGGGTTTATTTCCACAGTTTTTGAGATCATCGGCGAATACATCCTTATACCGCAAATTCGGTCTTCCAACTTGTCTTTTTCCAGTTTCCAGAACACCATATAATATTTTCTTTGGTACGCGGACATCATACATTTGCAAAACATGACCGACCCATTTCAAGTGTCTTTCAGTCAGCGTTTGCGCAATAGATTTAACTGCTGCTAGTGCTAAAACTTTCTCGTTTGACGCGAAGTGTTTCCAGCTAAATTTCGCTTCTAATCATACTCAGATAAGAGATCTCCAACTTTTTAAGATTATGTTTCATAATAGACTAAGTTTCGCTTCCATACATCATTGTTTGCACTATGATAGTTTTATATGGCGCTAATTTCGTTTTTGTTGTTAAATCTTTGTTTTTGAAAATTCTCCGAGATAATTTGCCATATGCTGCATTAGTACTTCTAATTCTATAAACAATTTCGTCGTACAAATTTGCATCTTTATTGACATAGCTTCCAAGGTACTTTAAAGAGCTAACATTACACGGCTTATTATCCCCAATATATAGTGCATCAACCTTCATGATAAACCTCTTAAGAATGAATCATCAGTCCGCTACCTAGGTTTAATCCTAGATCAAAAGCTATCTTAGAAACCGCATTTAAAACATATTAAGGAAAGCTCCTTAAAGAAAATGAACATATTGAAGAAACTTTCTCATACATCCTACGGTGCTGATAGAACTTCGCTACTACGTATCTACCGTTGTTTGATCAGATCAAAAACTGACTATGGAGCAGCAATATACGCATCAGCAAGTCCATCCATCCTAGACCTTGAATGTTATTCAAAATTCCGCTCTCCGTTTGGCTACCGGCGCATTTCGAACCACACCAATTGATAGTCTGCATTCTGATTCATCAGAGTGGCCTCCCGATTATCGTCGTTGCCTTCTTCTAGCCAATTTGGCAGTTCAATCTCATGCCTCTGGATTCTCTCTCCCTAAGTTGTTTCCGTCGACTGCTTCATCTCCCTTGACGCTATCTCAATCAGTTCCGGCGTTTTTCAATATCTTATCCGAAATAAATATTTCGAGTCCGCAATTAATCGATTATTCAATTGCAGTTCTTCCAAATCCGATCCGACTACATCATTCGATTCTCAGTCTCAGGAGGAAAGGTCGATCTATTGAAGAAATAAAACAAGAAGTTACGACTCGGACCTCCGGTTCATCAGTATTTTATACGGACGCATCACTACTCAATAGGTCCGTCGGTTGTTCAGTTGTCAAGGATGGAGCAGTCATCATCTGTCATTCGCTTCCTGAGACACTTTCCGTTACTACCGCTGAACTATGCTTAATTCTCCTCGCTGTGAAGTCCATAATGAGCTCTCCTACTCAGCAGTCATCGATTGTATGTTCCGACTCCATTCCAGTCGTCAATGCTCTCCACAATGTATTCAGCCACGATCAGCACCCAGTAGCTAAAGAAGTAGTAAAGTTGGTGATGGCAGAACCAAATCGAAGCGTCGTCTTCATGTGGATCCCAACTCACTCTGGGATTCATGAGAATGAACTTGCCGATCAAGCGTTAAGAAATGCTGCTTCATCATTACCTATTTTCAACATCCCAGTTCGAGTATCCGACCTGAAGAAACAAATAAAAAATGGACTTCAAAAGCCGTGTCAGAAAAAGTGGCGGCAACTGATTCCTCAATCGAACAAATTTAAGATAATAATAATAATCGTAGCGGAAATTATATTTATCTGTAGAATATCCTTCTTTTTTTTTACAGTTTATTTCAAAACCGAATTTACTATATATTGACTCTAGATATATTAGTGCATTTTGTAGGGTGGCAGATTCTTCGCATACTAAGGCGCAGTCATCCGCGTATTGCAAGGTTTCAAGTGCAAATATTTTTAATTACTTTTTTAAACCAAATTTAGTGAAATTATATAATCCGCGATCCAACCGAAAATTGATTTTACACCGATATTGCCAATGTGGCGTCTAAAAGCAATGTGAATTACGCTTATGTAAAAGTTGAACAATATTGACACAAGTACGCAACCCTGCTTGACTCCGGTGTTTATATCAAAAGATTCTGAAGTATTAACATCAGAAATAACAGACGCATTCATGCCGCAGTGTAACTGTTGTATTATTCTAATATATATATATATATATATATATATATATATATATATATATATATATATATATATTTAGAGGAAGGGTCAAAACATTCGACCACAAATTTGAAATTTTTTGTACAAGCAACTTTTTTTTTTTTTTAAACATTTGTAACGAAACAATTCTCTAATCATTCGATCTTCCATCTTATTTCTTCAAATTTTCGATATCGAGAACACTGAAATGCAAGCTCAATATTATTGCGCGATACATAGGAAAAATTTCAGGTTATATCCATTGTTCGTCCGATACAAGCAGGGGTTCTCCAAGGTAGTGTCTTAGGACCTGTACTTATTGTATACAGCGGACATACTATCGATACAGGATACAAGAACTGCGATGTTTGCTGCTAACACAGCCATCTTAGCAGTCAGTCATTCCCAAGTTATAGCAAATGATAATCTGCAGCGTGCTCTGGATCATATACCAAAACGGATGAAGGATTGGAAAATTCAATTTGATGAACAGAAATCTGTTCATGTCACTTTTGCTTTGCGCAAGCGGGATCCATGTTATCCATATTAATAACCAGCAATTTCCAGTTACAAATTCTGCGAAATACTTAGATTATGGATTCAAAATTCAGATGGAGAACACACATCGATCATAAAGCTGTCCAAATCGAAGTAAAATACGTCAAATGTACTGGCTCATATTGCTCTAAAATGAATCTAGAGAACAAGCTCCCTAATATATAAAACTGTTATACGTCCGATATATAGACTCACGGGATACAAATATGGGCATAAAGCGTCGAGTCGAAAAGTACTTCAAACAGCTCGAAATAAATTTCTTCGGCTGATCACTAACGCTCGTTGGCTTCAACGAAATGACACGCACTCCATGCAGATCTACAGATCAAATCGATCAATGAAGTAATATACGATTATGCTCGACAACATCGGAAGGGTTTTTTTTTTTTACCATCCAAATCCGGAGACATCGGCACTTTTATCTACCGATGATCCGGATAAGGCTGAAACGTATCAAACCTCATGAAATCATTAAAAAAATACACCTAACAGTAGGTCCTGATAATATTCTGACAATTCTGTCGATAATAATTCCGCGCAAAGGTATTGTTTTTCTGATTATTATCCGTTCGATAATAAAACAGTGAAATATTTTCCAATCCGATGGAAATCTTCCGCTATTATGAAAAAGATATAATTTCTCACTAATAATACAAGGCCGATAAATCTATTAAACCGTACGGGTAAATTATTTGACAATATAATGCTGAACCGATACGGCGTTCGATGGACAACAATATTTTAAATTATAGTCAATTTTGATTTAGAAAACGTTTATTCACGATGTAGCTGTCTTATTGTAACTGAAAATTTTAACCCTTAACCAGTCGCAGCGAGTCGAATTACATCATCATCAGCGCTCTATGAAATGACCTTGCGTGTAACCGATCACCATGTTGAGAACTGTTGAAATATTCAGTTGTCTAAATAGTGATATTTTTCGTTTCGAAAAATTAAAAAATCGAACGCGTTATATAACAATATATTCTATTGTTACGATAAATATATTTTTATTACTAAATGATGTGAATTTCTTTTATTAACGTTCAAATACACTATCTGTGTCAATAATTTTTTTTTATTTTATTTGCAATCTGCCTCACGGGGACAATAGGCGAATTTTATTTGACATTCTATCCTGAGTGGAGATACTACTCAGTGGTAGCTCCAGATTTATGTTTTTATTTATTCAGCTTTGAACCGTTAGGTCTTGCGGCTGGTATCTTTTCAATTGTCACAATGGTATTGTAATTCCGCTGTCAGTGGATTTGGATGAAGTTGCAATCTCGAAGAATAGTTATTGCTGTGTCTGCCAGCGACTTCTTGTACAGTTTGGAAGCGAGTGTCGCGTGTGGATAGTTTGCATTTGTGACACGCCTAATGATTAGATTTATTAAAAAAAAATTATAAGTAAGTTTGCACTATTCAATTCATCTTGGGATGTGCTTTTCGTTTATATTTAGTACGTCGTCTCCAATAAATGTAACAAATTTCGAAATGAAGCCGAAGTAACGGAATGTTCGAATTCTAATGACAATATTGATTTTTCCGATTTACCTGACTCTGGA
This sequence comes from Coronaproctus castanopsis, assembly GCA_032883995.1. Taxonomy (NCBI): domain Eukaryota; kingdom Metazoa; phylum Arthropoda; class Insecta; order Hemiptera; family Monophlebidae; genus Coronaproctus; species Coronaproctus castanopsis. Next base: position 62,653,458 of record CM065054.1, read on the forward strand.
GACGAAAACATTCGACGCAGATTCTGTATAACCACCGTAAACAACAAAAGAGAAATGTGTCATTCACGATCGTAGGGCGAAAATAAGGACGAGGATCACCTGTTGCAATTATACTCGCATGCAAGAACCGTATCCTGGAAAGAATTTATAAATGCGAACGTCGCTGTTAAGTCTATCAGTAGTGATTTTGAACAGTAATGATGTTTCTTTTTTCACACGATACTTATATTCGGCATAACACTTCCTACATATGTCGTTTGATTGTTTTTACTTGTTTATAAGATTATTCACCTTTATATAACGACCAGTTAACACATTTAACACTATAATAAAGTTTTTTAAATAAACCTCTATCACATTTACATAAATAAATCATTAAAAATTCCGACAATGACTTTTACGCCGCTGTCACGAAAAGTTCAACGCGCGACTAGTTGCGTAATTTTACACAATGTGCGACTAGTTAATATCTAAACAAACATATTGCTCCGTTACTTATTGTCGTGAAGGCTTTTGATACTGTTTCACCCAACAGTATTATTTATAAAATGATCCACGTTTAGCGCACACACGAGATATTCGTTTTTATTTCAGTTATCACGATATCCTGTAAAGAGAAGAAGCACGTTATTTTCAATCGATCGCGACATTGCAAGGAGAGCTTCGAAAAGAATTTAAATTTACACGAATTTTTTTTTTTTCTTTGCGAGGATAAGAGCCGCGTTTACGAAACATATCCGCGAGATCTGAAAGACCTAAAAACTCGGATTTCTAAAGAAATTTCCAACATTTCAGCGACCTATGCTCGAAAGAATCCTTGAAAATGTTGTAAAGATTGAATGAACGGATTATTGCAAATGGCGATCATCGGAACGATATTGTGTCCCATAAATGATTGTAAACTAATATCTGATTTTCATATTTTTAAAAAAATTTCATTCGATGGGTCACCCTATACTTGGTTAATCATTGAAAATTGGACTACTACTCGGATCAACGTGAAATGTAGGCATTTATCCATACATAGTGACGTACGCAAGACTTTTAAAGAAAAAAAGTTAATTAAAACCTCGTACACAGATTGTTTCATCCCATTTTAACACCGTCCCGACCTGCTCTTGTTGCAATATGATACACCGGTGAGAAGACGAAAGTCGAGACAACATAGTAATTGCCTCCAGAGCTAGACGAGCCAGAACGAAAGTTGGTATTATCGAAGATCACTCTATCAACCGGTTATTTTATATAATTAAATTTAAAGTGACAACGGACGAAATTCGAACACCGAAAGCCGTCTCTGGTAACGTATAATTAACCGTGTTCGAATCGATTCGTGTAATCGTGATTCGAATACCGAACCGTCTCACATCGCAGAATGTTAGATCGTGTCTCAATCTGATTAAATCGGGAAGTACGCAACACGGAAGCGCCGCAGCGTACGAATAAATTACGAAGAAGTTGTAAAAGAAGTCGAGTACACCGAAAACTACAAAACTCTTCTAATATGTTCCGATTCTTCCTCTTGTACTTCAACTGTAACTCTATCCGAATTACATCCTGTTGCCGTAGAAATCTTGAATCTGTTATAAAGCCTACTTTTAATATCATCTTATTACGGATCCCATTTCATATAGTTTTTTCAATAAACGAACTAGTAAAACAGCTAAAGAAGCAACCACTAATCATATCCATTAACACCTACATCCGAATGATGCAATCCCTTCGATCAAGCACGAAACAAATAAAACCTTTCGCGGATCTATGGAATGTTATTCCTACAACAAATCACCTTACAGCTATCCGTTCTCATCCTTTTCCTCGTGGATCTTTTTTATACCGCAGGAAGGAACAGGCAGTTCTATCTCGTATTCGCATTGGTCACACTGCATTCGCTCGTCGCTACATTATAAACAAAACAGATCCATCATAGACACCTTTAACACTCCGACATTTATTTCTCGATTGTCTACAATACTTCATATGCCGACCTCAAAATTTCAGTATTCACTACAAGAAATTGTAACCGATGATCCCCAATTGCAGTACAAAATAGTTGTTCAATTTCTCCGAGCAGTACATGGTACCCGACATAAAAAAAAAAAAAAGTGCAGCATTTGGTCGCATAATACGACACTCAGAACGATGCAGCCTGTTGCTGCGTATGCTAATAATGCAAAAAAAAATTACAGGAACAATATCACGAGGAGAAGGAAAAACACAACGAGATTAGAGAAACTGTTTCGGATTGGTAGAACTTACATCAGTTGTAGGTTTGTTCTTAGCAGTTTTAAACCGATGTAGGAGGGCTGCGATAGCATATTAGTCAACGTTCGATAATGAACAACACGGAACTATAATAATAATAATAATAATTATCATAACGATAATAAATCAAACTGTATTGGTAATCAATTTATTTACATTAAAGAAGCACATAAATGCATGTTATGTATATATATCTATATCTATATATATCTATATATATATATATATATATATATATATATATATATATATATATATATATATATATATATATATATATATATATATATATAAATGTGTTACTTAAATGAAATTATACATAGTTTTTCTAAACTACACGTAGTAATAGGACCATAGCGAACAAAAGTAAATAAATCAATAAATCAAACAAAACGTGTAATTGATAAAATTGTCCACTTTTACGGTGAGATGTCCCATATTTCGGATAAGAATGGCGGTAATACGCGACTTTTTAGTTTTAAAGCGAAACACATTTCAGAATTCTGGTTGCCTAACGTACGCAACTCTGTCAGTACGGATAAAAGTCTGGCGAATATCGTAGTCGAATTCGGACGAACTCGATTATCGACGTACGATTTCAAAGTTTCAATGTATATTTCTTGAATTTTCTCCACTTTCCAACCTTCAACTAATGAAGGACGACCTGTTCGAAATAATTCAATTCGATTTATTTTGTATTAGCATTTACCAGAAACCAGAAAATAAGTTAATCATAGAATCCGCAAGCAAGGGCGCATTATAACTCGTACATAAGAGCAGATTCGATTCTCCGAATGTTACCGAAACGAAAATAAATTAGAAAATTAGAAAATAAAAATAAAAACGAACGAATGTATATGCAGCAGGTAAATAATATTTAAAACAAAAAAAAAAAACAGATGGAAAAAGATAACAATAAAAAAAAATAATATAAAAATACTTCATTTTAATCGTATATATATATACATGTAAATACACCTACACGCGTTTACATGCATACACACACATTTACGTATATATATATTCATCATCATCATATATATGCCAATCGGTAGATTGTTTTGTAGCAGCCTGCATTTCTACTCTTTTTCCTGATAGCCTCTTCAGTTCCATGTAGTTGTTACATTCCGGGTCTTCTGTAATTTGCGTCATATATTCGTGGCGAGGTCTTCCTCTGGAGTTTGTTCCGTATACCATTCCTTCTAATATGATTTTCATGCGGATATTGTACCTCAAAATATGTCCAACCAATTGGTCTCGTCTACTGATAATTACATTTAAAAAATATTTCTTCGTTTCCACTCGGTTTAGTACTGCTTTATTAGTGATTCTGTCTGTCCACCTGATCTTCATTCTTCTCAGACACGATATTTTAAAAGCATTTACATTTTGTTCATTACCGGCAGATACAGTCCACGTTTCGCAGCCGTACAGCGAAACTCTCGAAACAGAACACTCTAAGTACCTTTTCCTTTTTTCTATTGATATTGATTTCGAGGTCAGTATAGACTTCTTCTTGGTAAACGTTCTTTTTCCCTCCTTTTTTTTTATATCCTTAGTGATTCTTACATCTTGAGTTATAATACATTCCAGATACGAAAACTCCTTGACGTATATTGTAGTTTTAGTTGATTGAGTTTTATACAGAAAGGTTGTATTATTTCCGGGTTTTTTTACTGCGTGCCATAATTTTATTCATTTTTACATTTGATGTCATTTTATAACGGTTTTCCAGTATGTTAACCATTTTCTTCGATGATTCTTCCAATTCTTTTTCACTTTCTGTCAGCATTGCAATATCATCGGCGAATCTAATCATATTTATTGTTTCTCCCTTGTATTTGAATACCTGACTTTATGTTAACTTCCTTTATTGCCTCTTCAACATGTGCATTAAACAGATAACGAGCATCCTTGTCGCACTGCCTTTTTAATTTTAGCTTCTCTTTAATTTATTTCCATACCTTATCACTGCTATTTGATCTTTATATAAAGCTTCAATGATTCGCCTATCTTTCCAGGGCACTCCTATTGTTTGGAGCAATATGAAACGGTTTCATCCAGTTTAATTTATCGAATTCCTTTTCCACATCTATAAAAGCTACGTATATAGTTTTGTTTTCGTTTACACATTTTTCAATTATTGTTCTTAGTGCTTGTTTTCCTGTTTTCCTTCTAAACCCAACCTGATCTTCTATAGGGAATCTCTGTACATAGCTTTCAATTCTCCTCTGTATATTTTTTGTGAGGATTTTAGAGACCTGCGCGTTTAAGCTTATAGTCCGGTAATTTTTACATATGTCTGCTGCAGCTTTCTTCGATATCGGTATGACCACATTTTTTCGAAAGTCCTTGCGAATAACCTTAGTTTCGTAACTATTTGATATCATTTTGTACAATTTCAGTTTGACTCCATCTCCGCTTTGTTTCAGTAGTTCTGCTGTAATTCCATCAATCTCTCCAGCTTCGCCCTTCTTCAGATTTTCTAGAGCTCTGCCAAACTCACTGTTAAGTATGTGACTACCCGTGTTACCTATTTTTATACGATTTTCGTTTTCCACGATACTTCCATAGGTTTTATCACTGTACAACTCATGCAAGTATTCCTAACATCTGTTAAGTTTCTCGGTGTTATCCAACCATCTTTTATATTATTATGACTTTTACATATATACATACATGTTACATACACGTATATTTTTTTGTTGAAGAAGGTGAAATGTCTTTTATTAAATCGTCTTCCGGCTCACATGTTTCGTATTGGGATTTCCAGTTCCCCATATTGTTCCCATCCAGCCGATTCACAAATTATCGCCGATCAAAACCACATTCTTTTCAATTGCAGTTTTCACACACCTGACCAACTCGCACTCCTGAATTCCTTAATATCCATCGGTTATCGTCCTCCTTTCTCTATCACTTCCTTAATTTTTTCTAATGACTCCCGTGTTTTCCTCCTTCTTTACAAATGCCTAACCAATTGTAATATCAATATATAATAACTATCTATCAACATGTTAGTGGGTTGTGATTGCTCCTCAGCAGTGCCCGAAAAAAAAAAAAAAAAAAAAAAAAAAAACGAGTTAAAATCAAAGGTTTTTCTTTATGAAAAATCACAAAGCTTTTCGGCGGTTAGGACATTATCGAACGAATATTTAAAAAAATATATATATAAAATGAAAAATTATTAATTTAAGATTACACTTCACAAAAAAAAAAAAAAAAAAAAAAAAAAACAGCCAAATTAAGACTTATTTTTACTATAAATTTTATATGGGACAAGTGTTTTTCATTATTTTTTATTTTACTAGCTATTGCTATGTAAAAAATATTTTATATTACTGACGGTGTAGCTAAAAAAATCGTTTTCGAATTAATGAATCCTCAGACCTGCCAAGAAGATGCCACTAGAAGAAGAAGATATCGATTCTGGGCGAAGCTTGAATTTGAAAATGTATTGATAATGAAATGGAAAGACATCGAAATATCCTCACTCGCAGTACAAAAGACGGTAATGAGATGATAAATAAGATAAAAACCAAGCGATAATAAATTATGATAAAGGCAAAGAATCGATAGATCTGACTGATGAAAGAGCAGCAGCCGAATCATTAAAAAAAAAAAAAAGTCGCTAAAGCGATATAAAAGGCATTTGTTGACATTTTGTTTAATAATTAATTCCTTATGTTTATATAATAAAATAACATCGAGTAACAAAATTGTAAGTTCCGTGTATCTTTAGTTTAAATGTTCATTGGAAAAAGTACTATTATTGAAAAAAGTTGTAAATGTTCTACATGTTTAAAAAAAAAACAAAAAAAAAACAAACAGTTAAAATGGAGAAGAAAGTTATTTTCAATATAATACATTGCATATTTTTACCAAATTTACTTTACAATTAGTTTAATTCGTTCGTTTAATTTTAGTTTATATACGTTATTTACATAATTTTTTCGTGTTCAATCTACATTATTAAAATAATATTCAATAGCGCTATAAACATTTCGCTTTTTTTATTTCACTCATTAAAAGTATAATCGCGCAAAATATAAAAGTATCATTATATTAAGCGTGATTTATTTCGCTAAAGAAGCATTTTGTTTCTTAGGTTGTAAGCCGGTCGAAATTATATTTCGCTTTAAACTTCGGTAGAAATATACATAATCAATTTGAAAACACTTTTTTTATTTTTTTTTTATTTTTTTTTTTGTCGTAGCTAAAATTGAACATCCGACGAAAATACGTCCGGAAAAATATGAAATACAGCTGCGGGCGGCATTCAAGTTGTTACATTTTCATAATTTACATCAATAACTACAAAAGTTCCCTACGAAGATGATTTGACTTACCAGAAAAAATGACTACAGCCGTTAATAAAGCATATTCAGCATTATCGACTTTCATAGTGTACATTTGTCGACAGAATCTAAGTAAATCTTCAATAGTTTCACCCATGCCGGCAATACTGTACGAATCTCGCGTATACGGTTCGTTATTAGCGAACACGATCGAATCCGTATGTATGTCATATTTTCTAGCCATACGTAACATCATCACTTCACTAGAACATGCCTAATTATTCACCAAAAAAAAAGAACAAACAGATATATATATGTGTATATATATATATATATATATATATATATATATATATATATATATATATATATATATATAATCAGAAATCACAAAACATGCACAATGTTCTTTCAACATTTGGAATATTCGTTAACGAATAGTTTTTAATACTCAGTATGTGTATAATGTAAAACTATATTGATTTATTGATATGAATAAAATGTTAAATTTCACATTACGTTAAAATCTATTATCCTGTTCTCATTTTTCGTTGTTTATGTATAATCGATTTGGTTTTCGGTTATCCACGTCCATGTTCTTCTCATAATTTTTAACACGAGTTCTGAGCAGAAATCAGTTTCCATCCTCTTTCATTTCTTATACCCATAATTATATACGGTCTTAACCAACCTAACTATTAAAATCACCCATAATTTATTATCGGTCGATGTTTTGAATTATGTTTTAAATTTATTTCATTTTCTATTTCGTTGTAAAATTCATCGCATTTTTTTCTTTCTTTCCGCCATTCGTACCGAATTTCGTCGCTGCTATCCTATCCGAGATTTCTTATTATCCTTCCAATCTACGCTTATAATAAACCGTGCACCTTTTTATCTCCTTGATCATTACCGCCGTAATACAATAAATTATTCACACTTTTGTCATTATCATCATATCGATTTTCTCCTTACCTACGACGTAAATTCTAATATATCTATTTTAGATCCTCTATAAACGCATCCTCCAATTCAATTAAATTCTCCTTACCTTTTATTTTTTTTTTAAAGTAATCTGACATTTAAACTCGCGACGAATAGTATTTTTTTATCAACTTTCATCGATTAACGCTGTTAGAGTAATATTACCATTTCTACCGCTTGAGTGATTTCTGACCAGAGTTGATTGTTAAGGTCGTACTTATATTCTCGCTGACCGATCGTTTCTGGACAAGGTTAGCTCAGCTATTTACGTTATCTTTGTATAACGCTGATTGGAAATTTTACCGTTCAGTTGAATATCTTGTATAGCATCCGTATTCAATCAGCTTGTAAAACTGTATTACTATACAGCTGTCCTAATGTTTTCGTTTACCTTACCTTCTTTAGCCCGTGCATTTTATCAGGCGCACGTTTTGCTTCGGCTAACAGTTGTCTTGTTTTGTCAAGTATTCATTTATGTAAATTTTAGAGTAGCCGAATTTCCATTATTTATATTGCTGGCTATTAAATTTTTTGTACGCGACTAAATTATTTGTTCATTTTTATCTCCGTTATTTAACTTTACTATTATCGCAGCATTATCACCGCTCCACAACAATCCTGCTATCCTCCTCACGTTTTCATCGTTATCTATCGGCATACCGCTAATAATAATAACTTTCTCGAATGTTTATCTCGTTTTGCATCATTTCTTTCCATTCCGTTAACCGTTTCAGTCATAGTATCATTTTGACAAAAAATTATAAATTTTTTTTCAGACATTATACAATACTGCTTCCTAGATGAACTGTAGATGATTTTCAGCGTATTTATATAAATATATTGTGACATTTCACGGTCAACCGGAAAATGAAAAATTTTGTTAGCATTTAAAACTGCATGTACCATATAATGGACATCTCGTGACTGAAAGGATTAAATGAATTATTTCGCCTTTTTAAAATCTCATTTTCCTCTTTTCTAAATTAAGTATTTTTACGTTAATATCGTCTGACCTTTTTTTTTTTTTTTTTTTTTGCGTAAATTTTTCTATACTAAACGTGTCTTCGTATAATTTATCGAACTTTTAAAGAAATTTACCGCTATTTTTATACATTAAAATTAAACTAAATTGATTTCGAATATGAATTATCGAAAAACTTACGAAGAATAAATGAACTGAGCAAAGTCCAACAAATTAAGTGCGCGGTACTCTATCCAGTTGATTTCGGTGTAAGCCATTAGTTAATTTAAATTACAGTTTTCATTTTCAAACTGGAAGCTGTTATGAACGCGCAGAGTACGATTACACTTAGAAGAACGCAATCTACGCTTAATATTGTCCAGATTATGCGATAAACAAGTGTCCTTACGATATGCGCGTCTGTTTATCGATATTTTTTGTCATCATTATTCTGCAAAACAATTGTGCAGCCAGGTACGCGGATAATTTAGCAATTATACTGTACTTCATACAGGACAGACAATATAGTATTACGAAAAACTGTATCCAATGTTATGCATAAACGTAGAAAAAACTGATGAGGCAATACTTTTTTCGAGAAGGCGGTCATCACCTTTACCCGAAATTACTGTAAATAAAAAGCAAGTGAGATCGGTAAACGAAGTACAATATATACTTGGGAAGACGGATAATGCAGGTTAAATTTTAACGGCCATATCAAATGTGTCATAGAAAAAACTCATAAAGCTATGAGCGTACTCTATCCCGATATTTCGCAGAAATTCCGGTCTCAGCGCTGCAAATAAAAAATTAATATACAACACGATTTCTCAGGTTTATGAGCGTACTCTATCCCGATATTTCGCAGAAATTCCGGTCTCAGCGTTGCAAATAAAAAATTAATATACAACACGATTTCTCAGGTTAACCGTATGCGTGTCCTGTCTGATGTTCGGTGTCTACTAGCACCTACAAACAACTGCAACTGCTGCAAAATCTCATTTAACGCTACGTGCTACGTCAGAATATCTTATTCGCATTCGTAACTAGGTCTTTCCGACATTATTTCATTTGTTAACAATGTGTCAAAAACATTTTATGATGACTACAAAAAACATCCGAACAAATTAATCAAAGCTATTGGTAATTATTAGAATGAAACCGTTACACACTAGGTATAAACATCGTCGACTGAAACGTCGATTTTTATAATTAATTATATTGTTTTAACTAGTTCACATATTGTTTCTTTTGTAATTTAATGCCGTATAATTTAGTTGATAAAAATATAATTTCCTTTTATTTTTTAGGGTTCTTTTTTTCATTTGTTTTATCCTACATAAATGAATAATGTAATATCTAGATTTTTTCATGATCAAGCGGCGTCTTGCATAAAATTATTTTGCTCTAAGGTTATTACATATAGCCGTTAAAATTATTTTCGTAATCATTTCCGAATTATTTAATATTTAATAAACGTTTTTCTTCTTCTTCTACTAGAGTTGATTACTCAACTAGCAGTTATTTTTATTTTAACTTGTTTTTTTCCCCTCTCTCGGGGCAATGACCAATAGCCAAGTTTTAGCTGATATCCATCCTATTTGTTGAAATTTGGATATTTATAAATTTCAATCGCTTCCCGAACATATTTATCGATTTTGGACGAGATTTCAAAATCATCGAATTTTATTCCGTGATTCCTCAGTATACTGGTGCTCAGCCACTGTAGACGTATCTTTTCTCTGATTGACGGTTCTATCAGTCTGTCCAATGTAGCCGAGCCCGCACGAGCAAGCAAATTTTATACACATCCGCAACATATCCTTTAGAGAGTTGATCCAGGACGCTTTGTAAATATTGTATTATTTTTTCCAACTTTGTTTTTTTCGTAAAATTCTGCCTATTCCGTCTGCGGTGCCTTTTACATAAGGTAACGGCTGCATTGGCTACGAATTGTTCTTTAACGAAACAAAATCGAAGTTAATCACTAAAAAAATTTTGTATTATATAAGCGAAACTTTTCAACTATAAAGTCATTTTCAAGCTATTAGCAAAAACGTTCACGGAACTGTTCTTTATTAATGAATTGGTTTTTTTCTTTTTAACTTCGAATTTTTTAATTGAAATCATTTTGCCTATGAGTTTTAAAGTTATTTCGGACTTGGACGGTAATGCGACTGCTTGTGGAGATATAGTTATCGGTGCGTGTAGGTTTTCTAAACACATAGATAACTATTTACTTCACTGTCTAAAAAAAAGTTAATTCGCCATTATTTTCTTGTTTCACTGTAAATTTTACGTTACTGCGAAATATATTAAAATCCATCAAAATTTCAATCGGCTTTTCGTCACCACGCTGCCATATCACGAAAAAAATCTGAACAATACTAAGTCTAGATCGTGTTCTACTAAGTATAAAAATATACCTACCCAATTTTGAAAATGAAAATTGTAATCGTTTTCGGCACGTCGTAAAAAAAATTCTCGACGACATTAAACTATGTCAAAAAAAAAAAAAATCGTGAACTTAAGTACGAAGTATTCTAAGGATTATTGTCCCGAAATTAATAGACGAATAATTTTGTAGCGCAGTCTAATCCGGCTTTTCGATTCCTGAACTGTTTTTATCTTCTAATCCAACTTCTTTAAAATTAGAACAATCGCATCCGACTTTCTCGAACAAAATAACTTCTCCAAATCCGCCAGTCAACCACCTCTCATAACATCGCAATATTGCTCCGTGGAAAGACAATCTGGTTCGGCTGAATATCGAAATCCACGGACTACGGAGGGAAAAACCGTGCGTCCGAGAAATCAAGAAAAAAATTACGTCACGTTCATATGAATCTACCACGCTTTACACCGACGCATCTCTGTTCAACGGATTTGTCGGTTGCTCAGTCGACATAGATGGAGCATTCGTAATTCGATATTCGCTACCGCAAACATTCTACGTAATTTCAATTATACGCGATTTATCTTTGTATGGAATCTTCAATGAGCTCCGATGTTGATAAACCTTCGACTATATGTTCCGATTCTATTCCAGCACTTCGCATTTTCTGCGACGTTGTCAACCATGATCAGTACCCAAGAAAGTGATGAAACTGATAGGGTTGAGTTAGAAAGTGACATTCCTGTGGATCCCAGCTCATGCTGGGGTTCGAGGGAATGAACTAGCTGATAAAGCGGCTAGGGAAGTCGCTACGTTCTAGCTGGTTTCGAATATTCCAGCTTCGGCGCCTGACCTTAGGAAATACATCGTAAATGGGCTTCTTGCATTATTGCAAAAGAAGTAGCAGCTGACATAACCAACGAACTGCGGCAAATCAAATATTCGATCGATCCTTGGATAACTTCGTTTAGTTATCCAAGCCGCAGAGATGATGTGGTCATGATTGCGCTAAGGGCGTCTCACTCATGCGTATCTTATTAATAAAACTTTGTCTCCAGTACTGTAACATTATCCTCTCCACTTCCCATAATCTAGTTGATTGTCCCTCATTCTCCTCAATCGTCCGCCTTCGCTTCATCTCCTCTTTAAAGATGATATTCATTGTCGAATTACCTTCCTCAATCAATCCGGTTTCTATTCCTCAATCTAATCCTCTTTTCCTACCGTGTCTCTAGCCTTGACTGCTGTACACGGCACATTTAATAATAATCATTAAGCGAATACCATTACTTATTGTAAAACATCCGATAGAGTTAACTTGGTGTAAAAAATTATAACCGTTATATATATATGTATATATATATATATATATATATATATATATATATATATATAACGACAAACGTAAATTTTATCTCGCGATATTTCGTATTTATTACCTTCAATAACGTAATCTGATCTTCGCGCAGTAGTTTATCGAATCCTGGTAAGCTTTTAGCGAACTCGACTATCAGTTGTACCGTTAGAATCGTCATTTCGGTGATTTGCCGGAACTTCATATCACTTTCTTCCTGTAAATTACGAACATCTTCCTGCGAACGAATAAATAGATAAATATAGAAGCGATCGTTAGAAATATGGCCGGTCGACTATTTGTAACACGAACGACAAAACCAGCCTCTATTTTATTTTATTTTATTATTATTTTTTTTTTTCAATAAAACTTCCAACAATAACGATTAGATTTTATTATTCTTTTTATTACTTAATTTTTCTAATTTTATGTATTAATTATAAAAGTAAGTAGAAAACATTGCGCGGTGATATAAATCGCTAGTTGAATTACGATAATGAATTAATGTAGAAAAGTATATACTTCATAATTGTTATAAATTACATAATATGTAATATTAGCAAATACCGAGCTTAACTTCTCATAAATAATAGATTTGACACACATCGAAAATTATATTATATATATATATATATATATATATATATATATATATATATATATATATATATATATATATATTCAGGATAGCCTAGTGACTAGAGCACGGACTTCTATACGGAAGGTACCGAGTTCGAATACGATCGACGACGCAAAAATTATCATCAGAAAATAAAAATATAAATAAATCCTAATATTATTATCACGTGGAAGGCAATGGCAAACCATCACGCGCAACACTATATGCGCGCTAGTAATAATATAGTGCACTACAAAAAACCACTTTAGGCTGCATTGTGTCCTGACAACAAAGGAATTGCAATCATTCTCCTGCGTATCTAAACGCCATATTATGATTGCTTTGTACGCTATTTACACTATAGAACAAAATATATATATTTAAGTAGTCGCCTACCTCTGATACGGAGACGGCACACAATAAAATTATATACATATATATTATATATATATATATATATATATATATATAGAGAGAGAGAGAGAGAGAGAGAGTTAGAGAGAGAGAAAACTTGCAACTAAAACCCTACATAGCTTTTATGTCTAACTATAGTGCAATGCAAATATGTAGGTAAATATTTATTAGATTACGTACTTAGAATTTAGAACTTAATTATATTTTAAATTGAGTGGCCTAGTTCAGAGAAGCAAATGCCTTGCGCTAATATTTTTTTGTACTTTGATAAAAGGCAGTTTTTTTTTAAGTTACTTATTTTTTTTATTATAAAAATTTTCAACTAGTTTTCTAATAATAATTCGAGATACATAAGGACAGTCTAATTTGTAATGCAAATAGTATATTTATTATTATTATTATTATTATTATTATTATTATTATTATTATTTGATAATACCGGCGCCGGCTGCACTAACGGAGTCATATGAATCCGTAGACTTACTGTGGTCCTACATCTGATTTAAAAGTTTCAGTGAATCCAGAAATTGGAAAACATTATGAATATGGTCGGCAGATTCAAATGGACGTTGGGCTAGGGAAGGAAGAAGGAAGGCTGTGCTGAATTTCAAATGTGATAGCATGACAGGATGTTAGTATAGTAGGGTATAAGAATGGCTGTCACATTTGGAAAAAAGAACGGAGTGAAGTGTCTGTGCCTTGAAGAAGATAGAAATGGGTAAGATTTGAGTGGCATATTCGAAGTCTGATAAGAAGGATAACATTTCTCTTTGTTGTTCTGAAAGGAAATGGTAGCTTAGATAGTGGATTAGTTTTTATTTAAAAGTGGTGATTTATTAAACTTCCACACACGACACTAGAATTTGGTGTTGTGAGAAATTTCAGGAAAACTTTTACGTCGCTATATATAGATAGAGATAGATAGAGAGAGAGTGAGAGAGAGGAGGTCGGAAATGTGTGGAAGAAAGGATGCTTCCCTGGCAGCTCGATCAATAGCCTCATTTCCAGGAAGACGGATATAGCTGGGAATCGAAATGAAAACTATAGAAACTTTAGTAAGGAGGTCATGGACAGGCAGTATGCGTTATAAAGTGCATTATCCGTATAAAAATTGTGGAGAGGCTTTAAAACAGTGAGTGTGCGATACGGACGACTGAAATATTTCCACTTTATTAAAGGAAATTTTTATTCGTACTGCTCCACACGGGAGACGAATATAATAAGAAATGAAGTATATACGCTTTGTAAATTATTTATTAGTAGCATCAAGTTCGGATGGTTTATTGAAAATATTTTACAAAGTGTATATAATCTCGACTGTGCGTAATCGAGGACATATATGCCTTGAAAAGTTAGTTAATTACGTAAGACTCTTAAGTATCTGAAATGAGATTACCATTCTAGGTAATTATTTTCTATTTCGAAATTACAGTTTATATGCGCGGTTTACGTTTGGTAAAAATAACACTTTAAGTTCTATTTTAATTTTTCGTTTGTCGTAATATTCGTATGAATATTTGTGTTTTTTTTTTAATAGTATCTATTCTATAAGAAGTAGGTAAAAACCGCAGTGCGATCCGCATAAAACGCGATTTTATCATTATGTTAGGTAGATTGTATAAGATAAAAAAAAAATGGTCCTAGCATGGCTACCTCGAGGAAACCAGGAAGAATATATTCTAGGATTGGAATAGGTGCTATTGATTTTAACGGTAAAGAAGTCTGTTAAGATTCGCGATGATTATTATAAATATAATTCCGTTATATCACGCGCTATAGGTGATATGTAAGCCTCTCTCGAGTTGCAAAGTAGTGGATAGATTATTTCGAAAGCCGAACTGTGTTTCGTTTTGAAAAAATTTATTCGTTAGAATAAGGCTTTATTTTACTTTTTCAACAATTTTACTGACGTTACTAATTAATTATTACGGTTCGTCGTATGTCGACAAGTCGTAAGTTCCAAAAACTTGCTCATGAATATGTTAAATTCGGATGAAAATGAAGCCTTTTACAATGGTCCAGCTCATAAATGTATCTTCAAATTCGGATGAAAATGAAGCCTATTACGACGTTTTTCTGCGCATAAATGTATCCCTTTTCATTTCTCGCTTGTAGTTGTCTTAAATCACTGACCATTCGAATTTATACCTTATAATATTTTTTAATATACATTAAACCTTCGAATACGGCTAGAAGTTCTACTGTACAATATGAGTTAGAATATATGCTTTGCTCATATTATATATATATATATATATATATATATATATATATATATATATATATATATATATATATATATATATATATATATATATTAGAAAAGTGTACAGAGTTTAATGTTAAGATCGTACTGTGTTTTCTTGATTATAAAAAGGCGTTCGACTGTGTAAAATGGCAAAAAATGTGGAAAATACTTGTAGAAATGGGAACGCCGCAACACTTAGTACGACTAATTAAATCGTTATATGACTCCAGTACCGGTAAAGTCAAAATAGCTAATAGTTTAACAGAAAGCTTCACAGTAGGAAAGGGTGTCCGCCAAGGTTGTATATTAAGTCCAATCCTCTTTAATATATGTAGCGAATGGATATTTAGAAAAGCCTCTGAAGACTGGAACGGGGGTGTAAAGATTGGAGGAAAACGAATAAATAATCTAAGATATGCAGATGATACCACCTTAATTGCCGCATCAGAAGATGAAATGTTAAAATTTCTGGATAAAATAAAAGTCATAAGTCAAGAAATCGGACTTGAAATAAATAAAAGTAAAAGCAAAATTATGATTATCGATAAACAAAATAAAAATAACCATGTACAATATATGGGCGATCTACAAGTAGTAAACGAATATATGTATCTCGGGACGATTATTACCAGCAGAGGAGGATGCACTGAAGAAATTAAAAGGCGAATTGCAATTGCAAAGACAGCAATGTCCAGATTATCTAGAATTTGGAAGAGTCATGATGTAACTATACTGACGAAAATACGTATAGTGAATACATTAGTGATGTCAATCTTCCTCTATGCTTCGGAATGTTGGACTCTCAAGAAAAAAGACGTCCGCACCATAGAGGCGTTCGAAATGTATTGTTGGAGAAGAATGATGAGAATACCATGGACGGCAAAGAGATCTAACATTTCAATTTTGCAGGAGCTTGGAATAAACATACGGTTGAAAGACGTGGTACAGCAAAGGATTGTTACCTATGTAGGACATATTTTCAGGAATAATGGTCTTGAAAAGCAGATTATACAAGGCAAGATGGAAGGTACAAGAAAACGTGGGAGAACACCGTTAAGATATATTGATCAAATAAAGCAACTGGTCGGAATACCACTATGTCAATGGATAAGATTGGTCGAAGACAGAACAAAATGGCGTAGACTTGTTCAGCAGATCGGTTCATAAGATTCACGATGCTCGGATCGAGTGATCGACGAAGAAGAAGAAGAAGATATATATACGTAAAAAGCTGCTACATACCGACCTTTAGATTTATCTAGAGAACCATCAGACAATTATAAAATCCTGAAAGCTTCTTCATTTTATTTCATCAAATATCTCATTATTTATGTTTTATTTTCCGCAATTTGGTTGTTATTAAAAAAAAAATGATTTTTATCAACATTCAGAAAACTTCGTCAATCAGTTTCGTTTTTGAGTGACGAATCCAAATCGTAATATTAATACGAACTCCGTTCGCTTAGTTGACTTTTCCTTTATTCGTGCGTTTCGATTCGAAAAAAATGCTGTCGGATTATTATTCGCTGCAACTCTGAGATGAACCTGTAACGCCTGTAACGTCGGCTCTGTATTTTAGTATAGGTCTTAGAACAAGTACATTGTTACGATCGGGCGAAATGCTAACTCCTCGTACGATGCGCAAAATCAACGATCGGATAAATACCGTGTAGAATAGAAAGTCGATTCGTCAGATAAATGCCGACACACGATTCTACTTCTCGGGAATTGAACAATATTCATTTTCTGAAAATTCACTTTCTATTATACTTCGTCGAAATTTTTAAACTTAACGATTTCATAGTGATTACTAAAATTGGTAAACCACCTACAGAAGTAACGTCATACAGACAGATCTCCTTATTGCCTGTACTGTCCGAGCTATATGAGAAGAAGAAGATGCTTTGTTTCCTTAAGATATATACGTAACAAGGGGTTCATAAAGTTAAGTTATACCTTAACAGTTAACTTATATAGTATTACTAAATCCAGATTAAAATGAGACAAATGTTAGGCTACAGGAAAAAACGAACAAACAAAAAACCTGCAAGGAAATAAATAAAATACGGTAAAAAATATATATATATATATGAAGTAACGTACACATATACACGTGCACACATAAAATATTAACTACGTAAAATAAATAATTGACGTAGACAGAAATTAAATGAGTATAACCTACGCTTAATTCTACGATGTTTGTATATAACGCATATTAAGGCTTAATCGTAATCATCTATGAAATTAATCTATTGCGATGTATTCTACACCTGGTCGTAATATTTTTTAGATAATTTATTAATATAAGAGGTATAATAAGATGTTTAATTCTGAGTGCGTATTAGAAATTTTTGTATACCTGTGACGATTTAGTATAATTCTGCAAACAGTAATTTTGAATCGGTTGTAATTTTTTAAGTGTACCGTTCGAAACTGATAGCTAAACAGGACACGCGTCGGTGTTAATAGGGGGGGGCGAATAATACGTGTATATAATAATATCTTATTAACTACAGATAAATACGATCGTCGATTAAAGATTAAGTATACGGGGGATTGCTTCGTTATCAATTACGTAATTAATATTATTATTGAAGGATTGACGAGAATCCAGAATGTGAATACTTGGTTCGTCAGTGAATACATTTTTAATTTCCGCTGAAGTTAATTGACGCCGCCTCGCGAAGAGTATAGCTTCAGTTTTATCGGTGTTTATTTTTAACCCCCGCCGTCTATAAAACTTAAAATTAATTCGTAGATACCGACAATAGAGGGACGATTAAGTTATTCCGAATAACCAATACGGGTTTAGATCAACTCCATCATACAGAAGATGCATAGAATAACGCGTCAAATAGAAAATGATCTCTCGGAAAGAATATGGGTATTCTTTGACATAAACCAGGCGCATTCGAAAAAATTAAAAAAAAAAAAAAAAAAACATGTTTAAGTTTCATTTCCATGAGCTCGGAAGCACAGATGTGTTTTTTTTTTTTTAAATTCAAATTCGTATAATTTATTCATTTCTCGACATAGGTCGTGTGATGGTTTTTTGTCAAGTTTAAAAGGTAGTTCGGATACTTTAAATCATCTAAATAAAAAAATACCGACTCACCATAACTCTTTGTAAATCTTCCTCCGGCGGTTGTTCATATTGATCTTGATAATATACTAAACTATGAATTAATTCTTCTTGTTCCGGTGAAATCGGTTTGACATCTTCTATACTAGTCGCAACCGTCGATTCGGACTAAAAATAATAATAATTTTCGAATCGAAGTAATTTACACATACGTAAAAACGACATAATACAGGAACATATTACACACACATACATACACATTTCCAAACCCCATATACAGGTAACTACAGCGCGGATTTATCGAGATTTTCCAAATGATTTTGCTACACGCTACACTAGATCGAACATCTGATCACAGACAAACTCGAATTGAAAGTTCACACTGATTCTGCAAATGAAATTTTATTTCGTCGAAAAATTTCGAAAATAAAATAAACGCAGAAATCGAAAAAAAACACGCAGAAATTAAAAAAAACGCAGAAAATTATAATACGTAATTTTTTTTAACCAAAAAATTCAT